>OZ012659.1:11226778-11826778 GCA_963942545.1 Oxycera nigricornis
GCAATTGAGACTCTTGCAGCAAGAAGTATGTAGCTCTATTTTTCTAGGAAAAATCTTCAGCAGTAAATATTTTCTGATGGGAGGAAATTAGACACGAAAGTGGACAGAACTGAATATCAAAAATGGAGCTGCTTCGTTATTGCCGCAAGTGCTTCAATTTGTTCATTGCTAATTTTGCCCACTTACACTTAATCAAAATTTGCACGTACAGTCCCTCATCACTCTTCTATTCATTTAAAAAAAACGGAACAGTTCCGGTTGAAGTGAAAAAAGAAATTGTAAAAGTTATGCAGAAATATCCAGCACTACCAAACTGGCCCAGGAAGCAGCCAGGAGAAAATTTTAGATGTGCAAATACTAAGTCTACAACAAATTTTAGCATCCAATTGTAAGCATATCACAGATGTAATGCAACAGGATTAATATGACCGTTCAGCTTTATATAATACTGTCCTTGGAAACCAATTAGAATTCAACAATGATCAAAGACACTTCAAGAAAAATGAATGTTTGCAGTGTCATGTACAAGGGTCATCATTCGAAATGCTTCCGAGACTTGCTTTTTACAACAGATCTTGGTGAAAATTTCAAGATCTCCTTTTAAGAGTTACACTGCGAGGTAATTTAAACTTCATAGATTCAAAATCGTTTGCTAGATTTAAAGCAATATTTATGAATAAATATAATTAAGTTTGCAATAAAATCAAATCGATTTATTTATTAATAATATTGAAATGTTTACTCACCCCTGATTCAGTGTCGGTATTTGTATTTGGCGTTGAAGCCTGGCTGGGCCTATTTGGATACTGAAACAATAGAGAGAGAAAAGTTGTGATTTAATTAGCTTTCAGAATTAATGTTCGGCTGCATTTTTTTGAATGAGGCCCATGAAAATCAGCCGCACAGCTTTGGCATACGACTTTTTTCTGAGAATGTGGCGAATATCCATTTCAAGTTCGGGGAAAGGATCCGATTTACTGAGCTTCATTGCAGTAAGACTTCTTCTATTTAACATAATTTTCAACTTGCTGCCGATTCTAATTACTTGTCTTGTTTTTCAGATGAAAAACATGCTAACAATTAAGTGACTGGGTCGTCTCATACAAAACAGCAATTAGCAGCTAGATATAAATCACAAAGAAACTATTGTTCTCTTAACTCTATCCGCTATTTCTGCTTCCAATGAGCTTTCAAAGAGTAAAAACTAGTCGATCTGTTAATTATTTACCGGCTTGGCAACATAATCAATGTGGACTATTTCATCAAACCGTAGAATCGATCGAAAACTCTAAAAGAAGACGACAATTTCAACTTTTTTAGTGATGAACCATGGAGGGTTTTTATTGCAAGATTGCTACTAATTGGATTCTATAGAGAAAAGATGTCGTAAAATGAGTTGAACCGTTCGGGTGCATCAAAGAATGAATGTGTGAAAGTATCTCGAAATAATTTCGACCATGGATAACTTCATGGAAAGATTTGTTACGGGTTTCGGCTCTTTCAGCATAGATTAGTTGCTGTGCAGTATTTTGAAAATTTAATCGACTAGAAACAACTATCAAATCAACTAAACATTTTGTTTACAGGTCACATAATTTATTCGAACTGAATTTTTTGGCATCAATACTATGCGCTCAAACAATAGAAGTTTAGACTTAGCTTTAAATTTTTGGACGTGTTACGTTTTCAATATGGGCTCTTCATTTACAATATTGAAACATCCACAACACGTGTCGGCACATCTTCCCAGTTCTTGAAAATTGGCTACGTAACACAACCTTGCCAAGCAGCTTCACGAGGGTTTCAATAAAGGACCTAATTATCTCTAGGATGAACGCAAACCTGACTGTCACCTCTAACCATTGGATGTATTTTGATTAACGATTCTTTTTTTGTGACGGAGTTTCACGTACTCCAACCAACTCCTCGTCTTCCAAAACTTCGACAAGTGAAATCCAGCACCGAAACTGTTTCAGCAATGAATTGAATCGATTTTTGGCACATCTCACCGGATTATGGAATTCCGACGGCGAAGTTCCATTATTTAGCTACCCCGTCAAATTGCTTACCGTCCTCACCCCTCCCCCCCTTTTTGCTTCTTATTCCATTAACATTTCAAAGGGAAAAAATACACAAAAGAGGCGACTGGGACTCAACACCTCCCCATTTTGTCTGTTGGGCTGGTTATATCCAGTGGTGATGATCAGCTGTTATTAGGTCCTCTTTTAAAGACTATATCAAACATGTATAGCACAGTCAATTATATACATGTATAGCAAATCTTAGCGACCGTGTTTACAGTACATAATATATAGGGTTACCCGGTCTAGATGCCGGTTGTACTCAGCAATAGAAGCATGTCTACCGCACTGGCTATATTTATTTTGTGCATTACTTTTTCCTATACCTTTCGCTTTAAGTCCTTTCTCAAATTTATGTATGTTATTCCCGGCAACGTTCCCTTTAAAAGCTACATTAAAGTTGGTTTTGGTTTCGTTTGGTGCTGGAGCTCTCCTTTCGCTACTACTTTTCAATGCTGGGAAAGTTGTTATGCCGATGTGCCGGAAGCGAATTTAAATTTTCTTTTTTTTTGCTTTTCGTCGACAAGAAAGTACAATATATGTTGATGGGTAAGAGTGAAAGTTTCGTGTCGCAGTGCTCGATATGAGCATTGAACTTGAAAGTTGGTCACGAGATTTCAGGATGAAAGGATTACGAAATTGCAATTGGAAACGGAGACGAATTTTTCTTGTCTCAGTTTTATTGCAATGATTGATGGTGTAAGCAGTTTCAGTGATGAACGGACGAATTTATCATTTTATTTGGAGTTTGAATCATTTGGATCCAATTTGATTGTGAACAGTATTTTTTGGTTGCAGGATTACGTTTGTCGGGCTTGTATTTTGGCTATATTTGGCAAAAAATCCAGAATCTTTTATACAGAGTCAAAAATTTCCAAGAGTTCTCCACTCATCAACTTCCTGAACTGAGAACAAAGTTAGATTCAATAGTAATTTCAAATGGATGAAACGATTAGAATACTTTAAGTGCCGGGCGTTGCAGGACGCAGCAGGACAACTTTCATAAAGTCGTCTTCGTTTTTTATGAAAGAGAACATTTTTATATCATCAGCTTGCAGAGGCTATCTGCAGGTTTCGTTGAAAGAGAAGACGATCAAGATGGTAGCTTTGAAGAACAATGGTTTCCGCAGAAAACGGAGACAAAAGGCCATAAGACACATACGATGTGAAACGTGAGGCTAAATCCAATCTTGAAGAAAGTCTCGAAAAGTAAGCTCAATTTGTTTGTACGATGGAGCATGAGAAACCATGTTCGATGCTTTAGGAAAATCGGTACAAATAAACGTGAACCTCAAAATAGTTTCATTTGACCACCAAGATTAGATGAAGCGGAACGAATAGCAAGAAAAATATCCTTTTCCTTCACAATTAGAGTGAAATTTTTGAAAAAAAAAAACCATATGAATCTGAAACAGTTCGGTTGTTTTTAGCCATATCCGTGGCACCATGTTTGTTAATGGAGACTAGCAAAACGTCTTTCTAATGAAGTGAATATATTCCCCGGAAAAGGCTTTTATGAATTACAAGGATCACTCTTACAATGAGTAATTCAGCGAGGTTGTTGCGTGTTTCATATATTTTCTTTCCATTTGTTATCTCCGTTCACAACCAATCTTTCGGGATGCCAGTTATTTAAATCACTGGGAGTTAATATGTTGTGAATTCACCACAGGAAGGAAAGATTATTAGGTTGTTTCAGGCGATATCATTAATTTACGTTAAAAATCACATGGTTTGTTTAAAATCCGACATCCCTTTCTCTCGCACTACAATGGTAGGTTTCATCATTTTGAATAATAGTTTATCAAGAGACGGAAAAGGATTTTTTTTGTTGAAGAGAGAATGCGAAACTTGGAAAAGGGAAAATCGCGTCGCGAAAGGTTATAAAATTTTAGCTCTGGAATCGTCGAATGTATTTTCGCACTGTTCTTCGTATCGTGTGAATTCCATAGTGATGTTGATGGATGTCGATCAATCCAGCAGAACTAGGATATAAAAAAAAGCTTCGTGTTCTACCGCAAGAAAGCGGTAGAAGGCGATGTTCACTTGCGTCGTTCGAAGCAACTGTGGAAGCATAAGTTACTTCTAGTTGCAATACGATCTAAAACCAGCAGATATTATTTAATGAATTCCGTGGTGAAGGCGTTCAAATTAAGTTAGTTACGTACATTTTGATGTTTTAAACCAATTTACATATGATTGAAGGCATATCTATTATTCAGTCAATTTGTTTATTTATTTCATTAATTTATGAACTAAATGAAACCAAGTCGTACACTAATTATACTAATCGTATAAACATGTCCCGAATAATGTTTCCTTCTTCGCAGTGATGGTGGCATTCGCTGTCCAAACATGGGCCTCTTTAATGTGCTCAAATTGGTGAGGCCTCAGGGTGGGCGTCTAGCGCTCAAGTGGTAGAGATTTTCGCGACTTCAGGGGGAGAGACTGGCGCTAATGTAGAAAAAGTAACAAGGTTCGTAGATGTTAAGAGCAGTGAGTTTACAATGAAAGTTGAGTTGCGAAAACGGTTTAATTGATGAAAAAATAATCTTGACTACGGGGATTTGGCATAAGAAGTGCCAAAGTTACATGGATGCGGAAGGAGTTGCAAGAGTTACAAAAATACCTTTCAATTTTCAATACTAAATTACACGGAATACTTCACTCATGAATTTATTATATGAAGGGTTCGTTGGGTACAAGACGATATGCTAAAATTATTACTTTCTGATGGCACTACACCTAGAAAAAAAATCTTAGCCGAATTTTATTGGAGCCAAATACCGTGTCTAAATAAAATAGATCGAATTCAGCGACAAATTTAATAATTTTATTAGAAAAAGTGACCACACATTCAAAAATTAGACACATCTGCAATGGTAGCAACTAATCAAATATACGTTAGTGTGGATGAAGATTATACTGAAATTTCTGAAGGAAATAGATCATTTGTATGTCAATATTACGGATTTTGTTTTGGAAATAAGGTCGCAGAAATTTACATTTATGTTGTCTCTCTTTTAAGAAGGATTACCATTGTGGTTGCAATAAAATTATAATAATAATAATAAATAAAGCAGAGTTTTATATAATATTTATATAATATATTCAATTCTGGACTGCGAAACCCTTAAAAATAAATTCTATTTAATATCGCTTTAGAAACTTCACCATTTTACATGCTATGTAGAAATTCTCAATTGGCTTCATTAAAAACTAACAGGGACACATTTCAAAGCAGATCAACTGCATTCATTTGAGATTTACAACAACTGCATTCATTTGAGATTTACAACATGAAAGGATTTTTCGCGGATGTATTTCAACGCGAGCTTTGATGCCAACAGGGTGCGCGCTTAAATGAGCAGAATTTAACCAGAATAGGATTCTGCCAAAGGGAATTTTCCAATATTGATCTGTGCGTTTTTTCTGAAATTTTGGGTGGATGCTTCTAAAATCCATTACGCAATTTAGTTTAACGAAAAACTGAAAGCAATTAGTGTCATGCATTTTTGATTGCTTTATGTTGCCAAACATTTTCGTGTTAGGTCGACATCCTAACTCATTCCACCAAATTTGTAACTATTCCCGCTCAGTAAAATCGATGCATGTATGAACGAACTAAATGAGCTGAATGCATGTATAAATCGGCATATGTGCATTTGATGGGGATGTTTTTGACCTCGTTTAGTAGTCTATAAGGTTTTCCTGTTTTAGTTTTCTCACTGTTCCTCGCGCTCAGCACTATATTCCAAGTTGAACGGCGCCGGAAAATGAGCTTGGTTTAACTGATTGTATGGTGCGAATTGCGTCAACTGGACATGAAAAAACAAACAGGACACAAGCACAAAGCTGCTAAAAATTTGCCCCAGTTGGCATATGGCTAGCATTGGCAGGTGGGCTGAGTCGGACCACATGGAATGACTAGCTTTTGTGGACAGAAGGACGAAACTATTCCGATGTTGGCTGCTGGAAAAGGACAAAATTTTCCATGTTCCTCATAATATGTGTTTACACGCACGAAGCTCGAATGTCCACTCATTTTACAATTACGATGGTTTGACCACTCCACAAACAATGGTTCCCATCGAGGAGTTTATTTGCCACCATTGATGTTTTCGAATACTTTTATTTTATTTCGTTGGCTAGTTTTTCGCTAGGACGCAGGCTTATGTTGGGGTTTGGTTTCATTTCGATTGAGTGGATTTAAATTCGTCAAAAATAATTAATTACCTGATGCGGTGACGGTGCAGGCTGTGGTGGTTGCGGGGACGGACTTGGTGCATGACCTGGACTATTACTACTATTGGGCGCTGGACCACCATGCTGCTGTTGTTGATGTGGCGAGGCAGGAGGATGAGGATGACTACCCACTGATTGTCCTCCCGGTCCAGGACTAGCAGCTGGTGATGGTCCGCTTGGTGCTCCAGGCCACGGTCGATTCGGTTCCGGATACTACAGAGAAATTAAATAAAATACATTACGAAAAGTTGGCTTTTTTGGGAACTGACAATCAAGCGCTAATGAGAAAATATTATGAAATCCCGATTTTTTATTGGCTTACATTTTTCACTGTACGATAAAATTCATAACTTCACAATCAAAAGAATTATTACTCAGAATTAAATGGCACATATTTTTCAAGGATTCAAGTGTTTTGAAATAAAATATTGAATTTCGTGAGAAATGTGACGTTTGCAATTCCATCTGTGATTGATCAATAATACTGTACTTTTCGGTAATAGTTATTCTGGATGAATAAAATGAAAACAGCATAAAAGTACTCATCCTCTGTATTTTTTTCAACTTATAGCTGATATTTTTTTAAAAGTTTTCAGTTTTAATTCAGTAAATTTTCCTACTCAACATTTGGAAATTCGAGCATTTAATTGAATTTGAATCTTTTCGGGGAATTTAACATTGATTCTCAACGTATGAAATGCACTCACCTGATGTGGTGGATACGGCGATCTATGATTGGGCCCACCTCCTGGACCCGGCGGCGTAGGATATCGCTGTGGGTACGGCGAATATTGTGAGCTGACAGGCGGACCTTGGCCACTTGGTGGTGGCGGTGGTCCACCTTGCTGCGGTGAAGGTGGATATGAGCCAGGACTTTGGCCAGATGGCGGGTACGGTGACTGACCTCGCGATGCACTCGCCTATAGAATAAAATAGAAAATTACTTAATTATCTCAAATAAAAAATTTATATTCAAAACGAATCATTCAGAAATACAGATTGCTGCAATTTTTCATCAATAAATAATGTATTCAGCACACAGATGCTTCCACCTACATTTAGAAGCAAATTCAATCGACTGTACGTAATAACATTTAAAGACTCGTCCTTCATCTTCCAAATCGCTAAATTACACAATTTGTAATCGTTCAATTGAAAATGAGTTCGTTCTATTTATAGCCGAATGAAAGCGAACCGAGAAAATATGGTTCAAATAACGTTTGTCTCACTGAATAATATATAAATTCTATTTTCACTTTCAATCACATACTTAAATACTCGCATAACATATGTACAGATTTACAAAAGGACTACTATTACCACGCGAGACGACCTCAGGAAATGGGAAAAGTTTCGAATGAAAGTAAAAGGAAATGACAAAAGAGTGAGAAAGTAGCGTGAGGAATTCGAAAAGGAGTATAGACGCAGCGACTCGAGCCAAACAGCCAAGTATGAACGTCTTAAAAGAAAATTTATTATTCTACCACCTGTTGAGTTTTCCGCATACATAAAATATGTTGCATACTACTATTCATTGTGAAAATACATTCTTGAGTAAAAAAGAAAAATACACACAAATACACAATATCTGTCAGTCGAAAGGACTTTCCACTGAAGAATAAATCAGTACGGGAAAGTACATTTGGCGCTTGGCAACGTTCGGTTTAGTTTGAAAATTCATTTTCGATATTACCGAGTATACCGACTACTCTTGACGCTGTTCAATGCCTTTACAAAAATCAATTCTTTTTAATTACGTATCACCGTTGGGAGTCAGCTAAAGTGACTTACCCTCCTCTCACAGTTCTGTGAAACTTCAAAGGAAATGAAACGATTTAATTTAGTGAAACCATCCGCAAATGTTCTAGGATGAAAGTGGAACTTTTAATCAGATATGTGTCTCAGGATTGACTGAAAGAATCGTCAGCAAAAGACTTTGCTGGATAAATCAAATTCGATGTCATCGGCAAGGATATGATGAACCGATTACGATTGTATTTCATGCCTCATGACAGAATGGAAAAGATTTTTGACATTGAAACCTTTGAAAAATGATGATTTGTTCGTAATATTCAATCAATAATCCCTGAAATTTGTATTTTCCATGTTTCTGGTAAAACTGATTGCTCAATTACTTCATATCCGACCAATCCATTCACTAATGGCTTCACGAATTCGTACACCAGAAAACCTATCCCGCTAACCTAATTACGGATTCCGTTTAACATCGTTTCACTCGGGGACACAATCAAAAGGATATAATTCCCGTGTGTGTAACAAAGGAAATTTTCCGTAATCTCTCTACTTCACCGTTCCCGAATTCAATTCAACAGCAGCAAATCTTTCACATTAAATCATTTTTGTGCTATATTTTTTTTCCTCTTTTTGTCACTGTACTTACACATTTCTCCGTTTCAGCTAAATCTCGATCCTTTTGTTCCTTAAAGAGAAACTACGTATCTAAAACATATTTTCAAATGACAAAGCCGATTTTTACCTATTCAAGATTTGCATGCAGCGAACAACATTACTGGAGAATGAGGTTTTATTCAACGGTTTCTGCAAGTGAACAAGGACAGCGAGAAGGAAATGGGAAATATATTGTAGCAGTAGATGCTTGTACGCGTTAAAAGTAAGACTATAGAGCAGTTGATAGGGAACTCCAATTTTATCACCCTTTTTGAATGTTCCGCACAATTCCTATGATGCCTTCGTGCACGCAAATTGTCGAAATTCCACCCCAATAGCAAAACGAAATCGAGATACATTTTGGTCATCATTGTATACTAAAGGTTTCTATCGAAATGCAGCACAAGCCAATGATAAGGATGTGATTCTAATGATCACGGAATGACATTCAACTTCTTACAAGAGTTCCTTTCGTTTTTGAAACTTGAAAGTCCATTAAGAATATTTTTCCCGGAGCGCAAATCGGCTCAATAAAGCAGGTATTTATTAGTTCACCTGATTGTCAAACATTAAAATAAAGAATTGAGCTTCACTTGTCAGGAGCTTCCTGATAATCCGAATTTCAGCTTTGACTGGTAAAAATCTAATTACAAATTAAACAATTTTGAACATCCTTGAAAAACCATTTTATTACTTTAAATCTTAATAATGTCAAAGAAAGAACGTTAAAAATTGTGCAATCGTTCATTTGTTACAATGTTGGCAACATTCAAAATTCACCCTCGCTATATCAACTGCACAAGGACCCAATCGAAATTCATTCTTGTCTTCTTATCATTAAATGGCATCAACCATGTTGATACCCGAACAGCCATCACACTTTCAGAATACTAAAATCGCAGCATAGCCAAACATACACACTATATAGAAAGGACACAAATGCAAGGCGACGACCGGCAGTTTTCCAAGAGCGTTAAAGGACGTTTTCGATGAACGTAACGTTGCCGCCGAGAAGAACGGCAAAACACATAGCCATGTCGAAACGAATGACTTGAAGGAAATTTCAATACCACTTATAAAAACCCATCACCCACGATGCCAGCCCACCAGCTTCATCAACAAGGATCTATAGAATGTTGTGCTGGAATGTTAGCGTCGCTTTTCCTCATAAACTCTAATCGTTGATATCGTCCTCTCTACGATAGTCTTCGCTCCATGTGTTCTTTATTCTGACATAGAATACCACAGAGAATACTACTGCTTTTGCTTGCCGTCAGTCGTTCTTTGCTCGACAGTCAAGTCAAAAGAACGTGGGGATATATGAAGCTTAACAGGAAAAAAAATACAGCAAATGCAAGACGAAACAAAGTAGAAAACCAGAATAAATTCAAAATACGTGATGGCTGACCCATGCGAGAATAGAAATGGAAAGAAAATCAGAAAGCAGAAGAAACAATGTGCAGAAAATAAAGCTGGCAAAAAACCATTTCAAGGGAAAAGAATCCAACGACAAAAACCTCTTCTCTCGCTACCGGCTTGTTATGATGGCGATGGAGGGGTGTTATTTGACAGGAAATTAAAAGAAGACAACAACCAGAAGACTTACGAGGGACGAAAAACGAAGAAAGTTGCCCTCCATAATAAATAAATCCACTTTGTATCCGAACGTACACATACACAGCTATTCCTGCTTCTCAATAGACACGACGATAGCTGCATCCCGTCAGATTCAAGGCGGCGGGATCTTGGAAAGGAAGATCCCTTTCTCTGATACACCTACCGCCAAAGAGGAACCATATCTGCGCAAAATTTGCCAAGTATATTTAGTTTTGTACTTTCGACAACAAAGTCATGTCACTACGTTTCTTAGAAACTAAGTCGTCGCCCAAACTTCCCTCGCACACACAGAGCTATAACGCATTGTGATGGTTATGTTATGTGAAGAAGTGTTCACATAGAGCTACCGAAAATGGAAACAAGCATGGATTCTCTCTCTCCTGGTATTCTTCATGCTTGCAAACTCCCACAAGAAATGACGGAACAAAACTCTAAGCTAGGGAAAGGACTGAAGAGAGTAAACGACTCGAAATCCTAAAAGCACTCTTATAGCGAATCTTGGCCGTCGTAACCTTCTTCACAATAATGGTGAAGCCAAGGATGGAAAGATGGAACAGTGGAAGGGAGTAGCGGGCGACGTCAACAGGCGCATTGGCTAAGACGAGGCGAACATTTTCGAGCTGAATCAATTCGAGGAAAAACCCTCAAGCCGTTACGTAGAGAAGAAACGCCGAAGCCCAGGCACAAGGAGCACGGCATAAGCAACTGTTTCTGCTTCTGACTGTATAATCAGCTTTTCGAGCTCCAGCAAAAAAACACGGGCGCAGCAAGGAAAATTCCTAAACCGAACTCAGCAGAACAGATAAAATATCTTCGAGCGTTAGAGACCGTTGTAGTGAGTGCCCACCACACTTCGCCCCCCGTCCTGATGTTTCTTCCTTTCCGGAAAACGAAAGGAAAGCCAACCAAGAAGCATATTTGATCAGAACGAACAGTTGGGGTGGGCGGCATTGTTACCCAAACCCTGGTCCCGGCCCAACAATGCCGGTCTTTTTCGACGTTCACTGAAAATAGCGTAGCATTCGTACGACCGCCATGCTTGGCAGAAGGAACTGTAGCTAAAATACTTCAACGTCGTTTATCCGCATTTTCTCCTTTGCTTTTCCACTTCAAGTCCTGGCACCAGCAGTTTTCTTGTGCTACTTTATACTAGAGATACAGATTCGTCCGACGTGCTTAACTAGAAACGAGAGCTTGCACGGAGGTTGGTTGGCTCTTCAGATCCGATTGTTTCCACGGTGGGCTCTCTGGCATGTTTTTGTTATTGGCTTCGTCCTAGCTGTCGTCTTGATTCTCCTGTCGCTTCGAAAATGTAAGCTCTTAACGTTTGAACAGGATACAGTACGTATATTGCAAAGCAAGCATGGCAGTGCGATAAATTTAATTCGATTCTGTTGTTGATATTTTCTTGCGGTCCAAATAGGGTGGAATGTGGTATGAGGATGGTTTGCCGTGAACCAAGGCGATTTGGTGGGTGGGCGGGCGAAGGAATCGAACGAAGTGGAAAAAGAGTTTCACCTACAAATACATCAGTTCTGGGTGTGGGTATCATTAGTGTCAAGAAAGTTTCAAGCCAAAGAGAAATAGGAAAGTTTCTGCGGTCAATTATTATGTCTGACGGGTGGACATGAGCTGCTGATAAGCACACCAGGTGAAGGGATTCAGTTGTATGCCAATCGACTGGGTAGTGAAAACATGGGATCCAAATGGGGAATTACATCAAGTAAATTTGTGCAACAGATTATCGCTAAATTGCTTAGTCGTGTTAGAGCCCACTTTTCACGCAGAATTACTAGTAAAGCATAGAACCATCAGGATATTCGTCTGAATGCAGTTACGGAATTATTTGGAAAACATATGTTTCACTGTTTCAGAACCTGGCAATTAAACTCTACAAACAATATAGGTTTCATATCCAATTCGTTCGTAAACTCTTTTGATTCGCAATTTTTTCAACGTCTCTCTCTCTCTACGTACTAACCTTACATAAGAAAAGTACTTTTGCTATAATGAAAGAAACTTAAATTACTGCCTTTTTTCTAAAAACATCATACTCACATATTAACGTTACAACAAAATCAACTTTCCCGTCATAAACAATCACAAGATCAATTGAGCTCGCCTAATAACTACATTCACGGCTCTTTTTTCATTTTGTTCCAAAAAAACATCCAACAAATTTTTTGGTATCCACACCATGAACGGCAGATTTTTGATCGCACATCCTTTTCTCTCTTTCAAAACGATTTCCCTATTGAAATTATTTTCCGCGTATACAAATCTCTATGCTTCCCACTCAACCATACTGTTTTAAATCTGAACCAATTTACTATATCCGCTCGTCCCTTCGTGTTATCCTTTTAGGCGAATCAAAATCAAAAAGTATGATAGAAAATGCCCATTTTGGAATATTTTTGATGTGCCTAACACACCACACAAGAGGGTTGATCATCCTTTTTATCATATGCGTTGCCAAGCTGAATCGGGAAGAGTTGCTCTCGGTCATAAACTTCACATCATGTAAGCTATATATGGTATATACGACACAAAGGATGCATGGAAACTTAGTATCGCTGTTTCGAACGATCAACTATATAAGTGCATTCGTATCTATATGATGTTTGAATTCAGGAAGGGATGCTGTACAGTGAATCGTACGTTATGTAGTGTGACATGGTCTTTGTTGTTGTTCTAGTCGGCAAAGTATGCTACTCACCTTTTCAATGTTATGCTCCTTTTGTGAATGGCATGTTTGGTCCTTTATTTAAGACTATCTTAGTAGAATTGTTTATTATGATTGCATTGCAGTTGATATTTGGTGTTTCCTTCATGTTTCGCGACAGAATAATTGCTTTTGAGATTGGGAACAGCATCGTTGTTGCATATACGGATTAATCGGGAGTTCTAGCAAAAGGACAGATGATTTGTTGCAAATATCTAAATATTTTGAATAATAAACTGTTTAACAGATTGCAGTTAGAAGAATGTCATTCCCGCCACATTGTGAGAGATAGTAACATAGTATACACGTCAAAAAAGGATTAAAGTGATTTGCTGGAAAATAAACGCAATGAAAAACATGCATGAGCATTGACTTGGTCGCGATTTCCATCCTTTTTTGAAATCCAATTATTTCGAATATCCTTCCATTCATGTATGAACATTTTACACAATTAACGAGTTTGTAATTGCTTTCCACTTCACTCCTCGCCTCTAAATCGTTCAAAATAACATCTTTTATCCTTTGAATACGAGCATTCAACATTTCTATCCTGTACTAAGAAACTTCATCCCCTGTCCACAATTCTCCTGCTGGTTTTTGTGCCCTCGTTTTTGTCGTTCTCTTCGAGATCCTTAGATAAAGCAGTCATGTAGCAAGAGGACAAAAACACTGCCAAGCTGAATTATCTTTGGTGTTTCTGCTTTGCTCGTTTTACTAACAGTTCTAATGCCCGAAAATTATTTTATATTACAGCCAAGCTTCATAGAGCTTCCGTGGCATGTTTAATGGAAATGCCAAAGAAGTAACGAAAACCCCCTAGCAAAAGGATGAGCGTCCTGGCGTAGCTAAATATATCAGCTGGCGGCAGAGTCACCGTCAATGTTAGCAACCACAGCTCCAGCTTTTACTTACATTCGACAAATTCCTTGTGCCACCAGCGTTTCATCATTTTTTGATGATCAGAGTCCTTTTCCTGAACAGCAGTTCTGCCTTCCACTTTTGTTTGCCAGCTCGCTTAGTCGTTTCGTTCGTTTTCTGTCCAACTGTTTTTTCTTCTCCATTTCATTTTATTCTGGATTGCAAAGCATTTATATTCTCTGACGAATTCCCTCCTGAGCGTTGTTCACCCATGCTCACGCAGGCATGGCTTTCGTTTCAGAATACGAACTGTAGGATAAAATCATGCCCTCACCCTCATCGTACTGCGAACAGTGACGCCACTGGCTCATTTCATACAGGGATGAACTACTTCGAGGAAAATCATTTTCGCTCCGACATGCCGGATCTGCCTGCCCCTCCCCGATGTGAACTAGGTCCGTTATACACAAGCAAAAACCACTTGCACAACCACATCGGCAAATCTACCCTCATATCCAAAAACCCCTTACTTCTGCATGTTCGCTTCGCACGGCCTTGTCAGGACTTTGAAAGAGGTTGCTTTGCTGTCAGCCCTGTCGTTCGTACGTTCCATGAAAACTTGGAAAATCGATTTGAACGCTCTTCGCATTGCTACATGTAGCCCACACGAGGTGGTGGGAAGCTCTCGCCACCCCTCTCGCAAATGTCCACCCTCTGCCAGTCGCATTCAGTTCATCAAGGGTAAATCGAGTGCAATGGGTAAGATGGAACCAGCTCAGCTCTCTACATTATGTAGCCCGCAATATGAGGGTGGCAATGGAAAATGTTCGTTCGTCGGTGGGTGGAAAACGCTTTACCGAACATTGCATGCTATATAACCAGGCGAATCTGGGTTGGGACGCTGGAATACACAAGCAAGGCAAACATTTCTAGGTATCTGTAAGTCACCCTTGTGCTCTACAACTTCCCTTCGTCCTCGAAACTCGAACACGGTGGATGGCTCATAGTCCTACGCTTTTAAATGGGTTCGCTGTAGATAAATACATAGGTCGATAGTATATCTACTAGTACGAATCGTTCTTGCTGCTGTACGAACGTCTATGCATGTATATTCCATTCTATTATTATTTTATTACATTGTTTTTGTTGTTTTCGCTATTCACTCTACTGCTCCCTGTTATTGTTGGTGCCGCTTGTTCTCACTTTTGTTTCAAACTGCCTTCAACTAAGCTCCAGCTCCCTTCCATTAGTTCAAACCTAGATATATTCGACGAACATTAAGTAGAATCTTCTTCATCGTATAGAACGGCATTTCCCTGTCTATGAATTTTTCGAATCAAGCATCCATTTGTCAATTAAAGATGAATTAAGTTAGTTACCGTTTTCTGTATGAATTATGAAAACGCATTGGGAACGGTAGACAAAAAAGGAGTTTGTGACAAACAAATTGGAACAGAGCAGGAATTGCGATTCGAGTATATATTTATAAAAATTGGAAGATAACTTGTTTCTTTATAGATAGTTATGAAGTGGAGTGTTTTAGAAATTCAACAATTCATGTATTCGAATTTTTTCCCAATATGCCTTTGGGAATGAACCTTTGGAAAATGGTGTTCGGTAGTTTTTTATGCAAAAAGTCAGCATTATAGATATGTGAAGAAATAGATCATGAGTGGAAAAATGATATTTTTAAAATAAACCGAATAAAATGGATTTTAATAAGGTATTACTTTAAATTTACATTTTGTAATGAAATGATTAGTATGCGAACGATATCGCTTCGAAATTTCAAGGCAACAAGACTTTCGTCTTGTTCGCCTCAATGGACGTTAAGTCCCGGGGACGAGGCAACGAGCCCTTGTGTCGTTCAGACGAATTCGAGTTCGGCCTCTACCTAGCTAGAGGAGTGATGGCTGCTGGCAGGCCAGCTCAGCTCGGTGCGTAATGTCGTGGGTGCGTTCTCTAGCATCAGCTCCGAATCTCATTCCCAGAGATTCAGCCATCAATTTGCCCTATTACCGATACCGACAAAAAAAAATTGACCAAACAAACCAAACAGACTATCCATCTTGTGAGGATATACCTCCTACGTTACTTTACCAACGAATTCTCGCGCGCATACCGAGATAATACCGCGGTCAAGGCCTACCCGAGAAAAAAATCTTTTACGTTACTTCGATCTACGGGTGAAATTCCGAAACTACTCAAAAAAGATCAAGCAAAAAAAACGAAAGACTACCGCGTCCAAGAACAATCTCTCGGGTGACCGAGCTACTCTCGATTACGAAGACGAGCTTCAGCGAAGCTCGCCAGGCGCAGATGTCACTGCCTGGGCCCGCCCTACCATGGCCTAGCGTAAAAGGGGTGTAAAAGGATCGCCTCCTCGGGGTGCACCCTGGGTGGCACTAAATGATCTAACCGAATGGAGGAGTCGAAACAGTAGAGCTCGTCTTTTGCTGACTGACTTAAGGGGGGATAGTCACCCTCACGGACTTCAGACTAAAAGACTCATGGAGGTGGCATAACAGTAGGTTTTATACTTTGCTGGCCGTCATTAATGGGAATTGGTTGCCCCCAAGTATCCATGGACCAAAAACGGCGATCAATCCGGAGCAGCTGGGGGCTCAATTGAAGAGGTTGTGTTGAGCTTCCTCGAAACCTTACCAGGGGTATACTGGTACTAAGGGATCCGGGGCCCCAAGGAACTTTTCCCTGCCAGTGTCGGTGAGGAGCCTGTGGAGGCTGAAACTTAGGGGCTGTGGTTGTACACCCATTAGCGGGTACTTTCATTATAATACAGTTTGGAACTTAACACATTGGTATAGGATCCTTCTGTATGTGGTGCATTGGCGTGCTGTTGCGTTTACGACAGGGGTGCCGTTGCCCAAAAAGCGGCAAGGATGATTGATAGGTCCGAATCCAAACCAAAGGTTGCGCAGAACACTCAGTGGCTTTGAACTAAATCTGGTACCTGTATTCCGAAAAGCAGTACCCATACTTGATATGGTCTATTGACTAGTACGTTTATGGGGGGTCTAGTGCGAACATATCGTATCTCGTAGCTTGAGAAGCTCGTGGTAACCACGTAAATCTTAGAGTCTACTTTAGCTCAGCCGGGGAGAATCTTGTTCCTTAAAGCCAGAAGGAGGGAGGAATATGATTATTGGAGATAGTTCTACATCAAACTGCTTCAGTATCAGTCATTTTTGACTATACAGTACTTTTGGTTCAAATATCATTTTCATTTCCTATAGTAGATTCTTTATATAAAATCATTGTCGGTGAACGTAAGTATTTTAATCTTTAAAATCAAAGACTAAATTCGGGTATTTGCGACCGAATGTTAAAAATGATTTTCAAAATCGAAAAAAACGGGAAATTGTCTTCAAAATAGCTTTCTGTCACGAATGCACCCTGGAAGTTTCAAACGAATCGAACCATATTCAATGAAATTGTGATTTGGATTCAACTTATTATGAGGATAATGTCTTTCGGTTAGAGTTTAGCATCTGTATTGCTGCGAAACCAAACATCAGATGATTATTGGATTTGATATGAAACAAATTCCAGGAAAAAGAAACGGAATACACACACTAAATTTAATTTTATCGACTTGGATAGCATGTAAACCGTCGATTCGACTGCTCAACAACGCTTTGCCTAATTATCGTTTTCGCAAGAAATCAAATTGTAAATGAGCAAAATCACGAACCGGCTTCGTCCCAGCCACCAAATCGTATTGAATAAATCACACATTCCAGAACACCTTCATCATTATGCACATACCGGAGGAGTTTGCCGCCATTGAATCAAATATAAATAACACAATGCGGAAAATCTACAAATATCGCCACACTATATACCGCTAGGCGCTAAGAGATAATGGTAGCGACGAAAGATCAAAGCGAAAGAAAAAAATGTTACAATAAAAACCTTGAGAATTCAAAACAATTAAAATTACGTCATATCTGTCTGTAATCCACATTTTATAAAAATGCCCCAGACACGATTTAGACGTACCAGACGGAAAGAAGACAAGCAATCGTGGAAGTCATTGACCATAAATTATTTGTGTTATTCTTGTGTTATCGGATGCGTTTGGCTGTTGCCGAAGTATATATACATATGTACGTCGGAATGTAGGTAACTACATATATATGTACATATATAAACTTGGCATTTTCTTCTGGTCTTTACATCTTATTTCTGACAATCTTGTTCCTTTTGCTGGTGCTCTCGTTTTGTAAAATTAGGTAGGTCAGGGGGATGGATTCCGGCGTGAAAGAGTAGTAATTTCACGTAGTACGATGCCTACGTGGCGCGTGTCCGAGGCAGAGAAAAGTCAATTGACGATGGGATTTTTTATGCACGAAATTCAGAATGAATGAATGAATGAATAGTGACGAGATGAAGCACGATGAAGATGAAACGAGTTGTGGGTCTTTGTCCGGCCTCCTACAAGCATCAAGCGGAAGGGTTACTTTTGTTTTCATTAATTCGTTTGCGATACTTTTCCAGGAAAGACCCAGGTTCACATTTCTCGACCTCCAAACAGTCCAAGGTTTAGTTCGAATCGACGAAATGGATTCAGATAATCAATACATCAAACTCTACCTTCAGAAAAGTCATGGATATGATAGTACAGAACATATACATTTTTCACCCCCTCTAAATTTTATGAATACGCTTAGCCGCAAAGAACAAGTTGTGAAGGTCACGGCCACGGTGGTGGTGGTGTTGCGATACAAATGGAAACGCGTTGCAAACGTTGTCAGGAACAAAGTGAAAGTTTTAGCTCGTTTCCGAAATTCCTCGCGTCTCTTTTTTCTTGTATTTTCACCGAGAATAAATATCAGCAAGGATACAAACGTATCAGCATGCATGATGAGCCATTCTGGTGTTTTCACTGTTTCGCCCAAGGTGAATGAATTCACCCGCAGATGAGTTCGTTGGCTTTTTCGTCCTTCTACGAAAAAGTGATGTGCTCTTGGCACGGGCAATGCAAAAGTACAGCAAGACGATAATCGAGTTAATGGTTAAGTCGACTTTGCGGTCACGTGTCGCACTCACACTCGAATACGACAGAACTCGATATGCACGAGGGACAATCTCATGCAGAGCAGGATCTGTTTTTTCTACGATGGAAGTCATGATTCCGACGAACGAAACGTGAGATGACGATGATTGATTTCATTAAATGTTGAAGTTCTATGTTTAGGTTTGAGTTGTGGCTATCGATTTTTCTAATAAAGTGTTTAAATGCGTGTCAAATTTGAATTACAGGTACAAATGGATATCGAGAAGATTTAAGGTTATCGAAAATGTCTACTTCTAGAAAATTTGGAGCAAAATGAAGTACAGTTTGTAAAAAAAGGGCATCAACAGATACCACTAAAAGCCGATTAAATTAACATTAAATCATTCAACTTTGCAACATCCTTTTTCGAATTTGTGAGGACTCTACAGACTCAAGGTTAAACCATGACAGAAGAACTTCAACTGAATCTAGTCTGTTCTGAGTTGACTCGAAAATTCAATAAAATTTTGTGAAGTAACTTAACACTCTATCAACCAAAAAATCTATTCAAATTCTAAACTGGAAACCATCTTTAACACCTCATACGCTTGAGAACGTTAACTATTAACAAGTGTTTTACTAGCCTGTAGAGGTAAAAAAAAGTCATTTTTTGGGAATTTTTTTCCTCAAAAACCAAACAACGTATCAAAATTTCGTAAAAAGATCTATATTGTACAAGTATTTGACCTCCTCTTTGAATTTTTTCAGAACTTTTAAAAATAAAATGGTGGCTCCCTAGCATTTCTCCAGAAACGCATTATTTTTTCATGGCTTCGCGACCGGACCGTTTTCTCTTGAATTGTTAAGGTTATGGTTATCAAACAAATAATTGTCGATAAAGCGTAGTAACAGCCAGAGAAGTACGTAAGATTTTTTTTGAATTGATTTTTGACAAAATGGCGTCATTTTGAAAAAAAATGTAAAAAGCAACGAAAAAAACGCTCGAAAATTGTTAATAACAGTGGGAATATTCAACATTAAACAAAATCCTACGTACTTCCTTGCAGACACTAGATTTGAACATACTGTAAAAATTTCAAGTAAATAGACCAAAAATTGTTTGAGAAAGGAATCCGGCCTGTTTGAAAAACGTTGTTCCGAGATAAACGCGTTTAAAGTTTTAGTTATTAAAAAATCATGAATAAATTTGATATACCTCTAGTCTGCAAAATACGTACTTCAGCGTTCTCTGCTAACCTTCAACTAACAGAGCACGTGTACAGTTTTGAAAAATTTATATTTAAAACTGTTCTAAATTTCAATACCAACAGCGCGCGGGGAAACGCGCGGTGATACGCGCGGTTTGCGCTCCGAAAGAGCAGTGAGAGGCACCGCGCTAATTTAAAATTTCGAACACTTACAGATTTTTCCACTATATGAAACTTTGCTACATGATTTCTATGATGATAAGGTATACTTTGGAGCAACAAAAAAATCGATTTTTTGAAAATCTTACAGTGGTTTCCCCCCTAAATTTGCTCCATGGCATAGAATCATAGAATCAATCAAAAAATCACGGCAAAGAAAGATACCCTGTTGATGCCACTTAGTTCAGTCAACTGTAGTGTATTTATAGTATTTTATATTATAATAACAATGCAAAAGTTGGCTTTAATAAGTATGAATCCATCTTTAAACTGTGTCTATTCGATTCATTTCAATCGACAGTGCTGCAAATGTAAATTACGGCAGACTTTCTATAAATATAATAAATATTTTGAAACAAGATAAGTTTAGAATTTATCCACCGCAGTAAACTACCTAAAAACATGTAATATTACGCTCTGGGTTCCTTATAATGAGCTACATTTTATTTCCAAGCAATAGTATAAATGAGTACAGAAGTTTCGATCGTATTGTATTGGCAATCTGAATAAGCTCTCGCTGTTTTCCGACAGATAGCGTTATCTTGGCATTTTTGCATCGGGCAATACTACAGCCAACTTGATCGTGAGGCTCCGCCATTCGGCTTGAAATGACAGTATATGTTATTCCGGCGAAGTGTAAGCAATATATTTTTTCAAAGCGAAAAACATACCGAATTTCGTGCTGACAAATTAGTATTTGCAGGGAATTTCACGGCATGACTTTTTTTCAAAATCTACAGCTGAAGTTCATTGAATTTTCATAAAGGCAACATGCAGCGATTGGTTTAGACGCTTTAAAAATATTAATTAAGATAATGAGGAAAAATGACGCTCTGACACACCTAATAAGTTTGAAGAAGAAGAATTGGAAGCATTACTCGATGAAGATTCATGTCTAAATGAGCCGACAGAATACGCAGAAGTTGATCACATAACAGTTGCCAATGAATGATTTAAAACCAAGGAAATTGGGTGCCGTACGAATTGAAGACGTTGAACAGCTGTTTCCAAGGCAGAAAAGTAAAGGTTTTTTTCCATCGAATCGTGGTTGGTGGTGAAAAATGGATACACTACAATAACACGAACGGTGTAAAACAGTAGGTTAAACCCGGCCATGCATCAAAATCACCGGCAAAGCCGAATATCCACGGTTTCAAACTCATGCTCTTTATTTGGTGGGATCAGCTGGGTCTTGTTTATTATGAGCTCCTCAATCCGCACGAAACCATCACGGGCGATCACTATCGACTGCAATTGATGCGTTTGAGTCGAACATTGTATGAAAAACGGTCGCAATACGAGGAAAGACAAGATAAAAATTATTTTGCAACATGACAACGCTCGGTCACATGTTGCAAAACCGGTCAAAATCTTCTTGGAAACACTCCCATCCATCGTATTCACCGAACATTGCTTCTTTCGATTACCACTTGTTCCAATTGATGACACATGACCTGGATCTGCAGCACTTCCATTCTTACGAAGATGCCAAAAAATGGGTCGAATCGTGGATTACCTGGAAAGATGAGTCGTTTTTTCGACGCAGCATTCGTATGTTGCCAAAAAAATGCAATAAAGAAGTAGCTAGCGATGGACAATACTTTCAATGACATTGTTCTGTACTATTTGTTTTTCAATAAAGTATTCATTTTCACGAAAAAAGCAAGCGTGAACTTATTCAAGTCCCCCTATAGGTTTAAAATATTCCTCATTATTGTCCAAATAAGATCCGAACGGCATCATTTTTTTACACCATTTTAATAATATTATTTCAGACTTTATTCACGGAAAAATTCGCTGATTTGTGGATTTATTCTCGCCAAAATTGTTATATTTCTCTGAAGGCCAACGATAAAAATTCATCCGTCGGTGGTGCTAGCTAACGCTGTAAGATATTCTTTGCAGAAGCTCATAAAATAATCCAAATGAATTTAAAAGAATCTCTCTCATTTGCTTGAAGAAAATTGTTAATTTTGTGTCTTCTTTTATGTTATGTGAAGCAGAATTTTAGAGATTATCGTAAATAAGGATGATATGAACAAAGTGTGTACAAATAGGTGAGAAGTTTAGAGCTTGAGGTCTTCACATTCAACAATGCGACTATCAACATCTGTTGTTTACATTATTTGTGGGACAAGATGCAAAATATAAAGATTTGCCGAATTCAAGGCATGCCGAAGCATCCTAATCGTAAAGAAAACGAAAGTTGAGTCAACGAAAAATAATTTCAAAATCATCCTACGCACATTTGACTTCTGTTTAGTTTATTGGTAGCAAATTTATCGAAGGGATGAAGCTTTGCAACATAGTGGATACGTTATGATCTGAGAATAAACTACAACATTCAGGAGATGCTTGAAAGCAACGGAGTAATAGAAGAAGAATAAAGCTAAATCTAACTAGTAAACACCACTGTTTCTTTGAGTTTTGTGAGTTTATGCAGCTCTGGGAAAGCATTCACCAAAGAATCATTAACACATTGATCAAATGTATACTCTGCGAGTGTTGAATCCAATAAAAGATAAAATATGATGATTTTAAACAGAAGCCATTTGATGACTTTGAAGAGTCAATATGAGAAAAGAAATAGAGTTGGAGAATCAACTTTTACGATCATTTAAGACAATCAATCCTGCACCGAATTGAATTTTTAAACAAGCCGCGAAGTGCGACCCTTGAGGTCCACACGGTCAACTTCCCAGTAATATCTAGATAAACTTAAAAAATATTAAACAAAATAATAATTTTAAAAATATTACTGCTTTAAATAATAATAATGAGAGGTATTCATAGCAGCAACAGGAATGAGTTGATATTAATCATATCATCTACGGAAGGGTTTTTTTTGGACTTCTATCATTCAAGCAGTTTTTTTATTAACACTAAAACACTGTAAAAACTATTAAAAATCTGCTCAAATTACGCAAATATTATAAAACTTCGATTAAATTTACAACAATTTCCTTAGAATAAAAGATATAAATTAATGTCATTCGTATGAACCCTCTATACATAATAACTTTGAATGATTTTTTATTTTTTATTTAGTTTTTTTTTTATAATCATGGATTATGGTTTTGCTGGTTTCTCTTCAAAAACTGATAAGAATGTATAAATTTTATAAAAATTCATTACTGTGCTGTGCAAATCAAGTTGAAAAATTATTTTTTATGAAAAACCCTTAAAACCATAAAAGCCTAATTTTTTGCATTTCTTTTATTAAATTAAAAAGGGGCTGAAACAATTTTTATGTAATGTTAAAAAAATTGCAGCAATGTTAATAAACGTCTATTGACACCTTAATGATGCAAATATTATATCTGGTTCGTGAGATATAGTGAATGATAAAAATGACCTTGGAAATCATGATGACTTTTAATTATTTTTTATTTGTAATTTAATTTTTTACGTAATCATGAGAAAAAGTTTTGAAATTGTTTCTACAAATATTGTTTGGAGTATATAAATTTTATAAACACTGATTACTATATTTCGCAAATCAGGTTATAAATTTATTGTTTATGAAAAAAAATCTAATTTTTTGCACTTTATTCTCTTAAATTAAAAAAACGGCTCCAACAATTTTTATAAAATTTTTATAGATTCACGTAAATGTTAATACGCGTCGATTGGCACCTTAACAATGCAAATCGTATGTTTGGTTCGTCAGATATAAAGCATGACAGAAATGGCCTTGAAGAACATGATGACAGTTAATGATTTTTTATTTTTTATTTGATTTTTTTTGTAATCATGAGTAAAAAACTTTGATGTCATTTTCAATAAAACTGTTTGGAGTATATAAATTTTATAAACATTGGTTACTGCGACTTGGAAATAAGGTTAAAAATTTATTGTTTTTGAAAAAAACCGTTATTTTTTGCACTTTTTTTTTGAAAATTAAAAAACGGCACCAAGAAATTTTTTAAAAACTTGATAGAATCACATAAATGTAAATACGCGTCGATTGACACCCTATTCAAGAAAATCGTACTTTAGGTTCGCGAGATATACGGCTTGACAGAAATGACCTTCAAACGGGCAAAACAGCAAATCCCCCCGACCGAAGTTTTCCAAAAACTAATCAGCTCTTAAGATTGCAAAGACGCTTCGATTGACACCTCAACGAAGTCGATACGACTTTGTTTACGTGAGTTATCGTCGTAGAAAAAAGTGTCCACGAACGTACATACGTACGTACGTACATACACACACACACACACATACATCTCCCTTTCTAAAAACACTTTATATATACTCTATAGACCTCAAAACGTAAAGAAATGTTGAAAATTTCAATTTCGATTTTCGAGGCGATTACAAGAACTTCCCATATACTGGGAAGTTAATAAATAGAACACCATCCTAATAAAAAAAAAATCTCGAGCCAAAAATGGAACGCTATAAACAAAATGTAATCACTTCAATTCCACATTCACATGGAAGCTTATAAAAAAATGAAATAAAACCCACGAATTCGAATAAAACTTCATTGATGGGTTTCAAAAAGAATGTTTAACGTTCACGAACTATTCGAGTTGTTTACATTTCAATGTCTTATCCAGTAGTGTGTTTGCCCATTCATGATTTCACATTTTTACCCAGTCTTTATTTTATCCGCCAAAGTATCGTGACCTCATTGCGTCTCGTATTTTCCGTTTTAGTGCCTTCTATGTACATAGTAAACGCAATCGAATACGACCTTCCCTATACCCTGTCTGTTTGTACATCCACATCATTCAGCAACCTTTTTCCAAGCCCCCCGACATCGTGTCTGGTTTACACTCTTTGGAATTTTAGCGCCTTCTTGCTTTTGATGAACTGTAGTAGACCATGGACCTATACGTTCGTACATACATATCTAGATAAATATAGAGCAAAAAGAGACGTCCTGGCAAACCCCCGGTATGTATCATCCGTCCGGAGTTGAATTCGAAAGATTTAGGTTCACATTGTGGTACTGTTTTCCATACTAGTATCGTGGTCGCGTCTCGAATACAAGAAAGAATCACAAGACACCGTACAGCAGCTGTTCAACTGTGTATAGTATCGGAATTTACATATTACACATCTATATGCTAAGAACAGTTGTACTTGACAATCCTTATTGTGTACTTTCCATCGAGACTGGGCCGGGTTTCGTGTTATTAATATTTCAAAGACGGTCTTTACTATCGCGCGATTGCAAAGGGACAACATATCAGACGACTATTGGTCCAGACAATGAAAAAATATACCGGATGAATTGGCGACCAAGGACAAATAGAATTGTGGACGGGTCCTTATACAATCTAAACAGATTTGTACGAAATCGGGCTGCACCACATGGAACAGGAGGTACAACGTGAAATACGAGCCATAATATAGGTTAACAGAATGCACACTACCGACGACGACTACTACGATAAGTTTTCCTACTCTGCAGACTTGGTACGCTGTCGTACGTTTTCGAGAATACGTAGTACGTATATGCAAATTGATTTTTTGTACATATTCTCTTTCATCTAGCCAGTGTGTAGACTTTTTTCGTGAATATTTTACTATAAATTCTTGGGTTGGTTTTTTCAGTGAATGTTGGAATAACTTCAAATTTCGGATCTCCGTAAATTACGGCTGCAATCCTTCTTTGATGCTTTTATTTAGCGATGTTATTAGTTCTGATACGAGATTAGAAAGGAGGATGTTCAAGTTTAATGCAAGAAATGAGATAAAAAAGTAATGAACGATTACAGTACAATACGTAAATGATTTTATGAATCAGAGGGAATATCATGCACCCTTATTAATGATACCGAACTACATAGGAGGTTCTCATATTTGATGATGAAAATGACATCAACCTTGCATTTTAGATAGGTCCAATGCATAGGGGTGAGCTTAAATCTAAATTTCTGGACCTGTTTTAATTATGATATGCATTTTGGTGTTAGCAATCGGTATCTACCATGCCCAATTTTTAATGGGTTCTAATTTGGACGGTAGACCTTGCTGAAGTCGACAAAACTACGTACCGACCAACTTACATTCAAATAAGGGAGCGTCATTTACGCGGACCTATTTTCCACACAAATTTTGTATGTAAGAATGTAAGTATTTTCATATCAGCGCGAAATTAGGATTTAAAGGTTATTGAATGTTGTTTATGTTTTCACAATTGAAATCTTGAAAACCCTTACCGAGAGCGAAGTATCAAAAACCTTCAAAATGGTCCATACGTAGTTAATGGACGCTCCCTAAGCACGATTTCAAGAATATTTTTCAATGGAAGTATTTTCTTTAATTTTTAACACTAATCGAATATCTTTTACTCGCATTTTTATGCTAATACATTCAAAGCTTGTAGAATTCTCCTTCAACAAAAATTATTGCCTGGCATTTCCGGGTATAATTTCGCGAAATTTTCATGATTCTTGTTTAGCAAAGAGCTCCACGAATTTGTCGCGAAAGTTGCTCAGAATTGCAAACCTTTTTTTCCTGAAGAGCTCGTAATCGATGAACCCCTTAAGGGGGTAGTACCGGTTAGAATGCTGAAAAACAGCCTAATTTCAATGATTTTTTCCAGCTCCTTTATTGTAAATAAATTTTAAAATATGCCCATTTTGACGATTTTAAAAAAATATTTTTTTAATTTTTTTTTTCATTTTTCTACTTATTTAAAGAGGGGGCCAAAGTTGATGTCTCGAAAGTGCTTCGTCCCACTGTGGACAGATAATCTCAAAAATGAAGAATTTTAAATAAAAAAGTCGAACCGCATTTTTAAGAGGAATGTTGCTCACGTGGTAATCTACCTCAATATTTTGAAAAAATTATCAAAAAATAGTGGTTTGAAATTTTTTCCTTCGAAAAATCACTTTTTTTACTTGCCAATTATTTTGGGATTGATTTTAGGCTTATATTCTGTTAAATTACCACACAAGATACTTGAATAAAGCAGCACACCAAGTTTGACTTAAATCGGTTCGGCCAATCCGAAAAATAAGTGTCCGCAGTTGGAAAAACGTCATTTCGAGAAAAACGCGTTTAAAGTTTCCATTCCCGAAAAAATCGCTTATAAACCAAAAAGGCGTGCGCGCTCAAACTGCCGTAACTTCTTTATTTTTGGGAATATCTTAATAAAATTTGGAGACGTGATTTCTCAAGGTATAATAAACGGAAAAATGGAATTGATTTTTCAAAATTATAACCGATACTACCCCCTTAACATTTTTAGCGGGATAAGCATCGATTGATTGTTCTGGCCAAGCAAAAGGAACGACTATATTTTACTCGTTTCACGATGCTTGGGATCATTGGCTAGTCGTCGTGCTTATTAATGAATCAACTTTTGGCAATCGGTTACATACCATTTTTTGTAAATTTAGTTCATTTTTAAACCAACAAATTGTAGAGAAAGAAAAATAAGTTTCCAAGTCCTTTTTTTGAGAAACGCCACCGAAACATGAACCGAGACAGAGTCCATTGCAACAATCTGTCTGTGGATGTAATTATGTTCGGAAATACCCAAAAAGATGGTGCATCGGAAAAGATGATACTTGGACCCATGCACGACCTTTAACTGGTTGTTTATCGGTTAATAGTAGTTTTTGCAGTGCTAGGAATTATCAAGTTATAAGCAACAAAATGCGTACGAACCATTTAACGTAATATGTCTAGTCTGTTTTTTTTTACAATATCCCTCCCTAAGTCCGAATTTTTGTAACATACGGCGATAATCAATAATTTAACCTTTGGTGACACTTTTTTTTACTAACCTACAATGCAGTAAGATGTCGATGTTTTTATTCCCAAAATATCAGTTAAACTAAATCGTTATAAACGACATCGACTTTCACACCTCTATATTTTGTCTGTGATTTGTGGGTAATTTTGACGCTTTGATGTGTATGTATTAAAAACTGAAACTTGGCCAGATTTGAAGACAAAATGTTCCGGAAAAAGACTGCAAATTTTCAGCTCTATATCCACTCCACACCCATATAATTTATGCCATTAGCATAGCCAACTTTATAAGAGCATCTAAATGGTGCTCAGCATTCAAACCTAAATTTTTTTTTTCACTACTGCTAAGACTATCCGAGGCGAAGGATCCAATTTATTACTAGCTCAAGGATAATGCAATAGCATTTTACCTACACAACATCCCGTCCATATGAATGCTTACAAAACACCGAAACGGACATACCACCAAGCATAACAATTAAATACTATTACGAGCTCGTGATGCAAAAAAACATTTAATCTTATTTTCGTTTTTATACGATTTTCGCATATTGGCGTTGACGTCAACCGTCACCACACCACCACCATCATCATCTTAAAAGTTTCTTGACCTTATGTGGCGCGTAAAAATTTCGTAATTTTTGCAGTGAATCACGATGTTTTGTTTACCTTTTTATTGGCCTGCGGAAGTATACTTTGGTGTTGTTGGTTTGATTTTTTTTTGGTATTTTCCCCCTGTATTTTACTCGTTCATATCTTCCTATTGCTTGCTTTGCTACTCTATTTCTTACAGTTCTGTTCGCTAAATTTCACGTAGTCTTAACACATGCACCGAATCGTTTGTTTTGTTCCTGGGTTTGAGGTTCTTACATTGTATCATTGCTAACATATTTTTTTTCTGTATGACATCTCTGATAAGAAATCTGTCGCGATTTTTTTGCACATTACTACTCTAATGCTGAATGGAAAGTATATATACGGGAAATATTTTCCAGCCATAATATACCAAAGTTCAAGGTGTTTGTAGATATGGTGACGAAGAAAGGAAATCAATTCATAATTAGACGTTTCGATTCCAGCCAGAGTCTTGTGGTTTTCTTCAATTCAAATTCGTAAGCATAAATTGATTGATTTACAATTCAGTTGATATGAATGTTTCTTTTAAAAATTATACTACCTTTGTATTTGATCCGTTCTGCATGGACGTTTTCATTGTATTTTTACACAGATTGTTAATTTACGAATGTTGAAATTACAATAGCGTGTCTTAACAATTTCATCTACATCCCTTTCTGTTCATTCATATCCGAACAGTTTTGGTATCCACATCGAGTACACTTTAAAATAAACGTCCTACTATGTCCAGCCGAGCATATTATTCAAAGCTACCAGTTAAGATTTATATTTTGTACAATACCCTTCTTGAAACGGACCACACAAGTTGATCGTTTGATAATTTCTAGTTCATTAGGATTGTGACGAGCCAATTAGTCGTCACGGATGAATTTCCTTTTATGAATGTCCATGAAATTGCTGCCCGGAAAGATTGCCTTGACGATGTTCGGAATTATTTTCTTTGAATTTATTGTAAATGATGATGGAAAAATAGGTACTTACAGTAGTGGAGAGTTTTGATTGGCATGATTACTGATAAAATCACTTACCTGAAAGAAGAAAATAAATGTTGAAATTTACAAAGAAAAAATATTTTTAAGAAGAAAATATGTTCGGTCATAGAAGATATGACATATGTATATCAAATCATTTGACTTCAATCAACACACATAAAAATATTTGTGAAGAAACAAAGTTTTTTATCGTCAAGAAACATGTCGATGTTTTCTCAATTCAGTCTTTTACTTAGCACCCTCGAGCAGTTCAAGTCGAATCCGAATCAACAACTTCACACATTTAATGTTAATTTAATATTCGTTTGGATTTCCAGAGCCGTGTATGTATGTACGGCATCCATCTTTTCGTGTGATCAAATTCAAGACGACTTAGTCACATCATTGATTACCACCTTCTGCGCGCTGTTGCAAGACATGCTTGGCTCGATGGCCGGCCACCTAGCTGTGCAACTACGTCTATTCGATTCAAATCGCCTGAGGTCTTGGAAGCACACCGTCATCGATGCCGCCACCTTGTCCGCTAGCCAGGCTAACAAATTTAATGGTTACGTGTATTCAAGCAATTCATCGTGCTGCAATTCAGGATCGTAATGCTGATTGTCTATCCCTTCGATGGATAGATGTTTTGCCGAGTTTACTAGTCTTGCTGAATACCGGAGTCAGCGAAAAATCATCTTGGATTTAAAGTTAAGCTGAACACTCAACGAAAAGGATAGAATGAATTTTCAACTAGGTTTTTGTATAGATCTGCAGACGAGGCGCCCAACAGTCTATCGATATACAATCAACTTGAACCAATATTAAGACCCTAAATTAGTGTAAGAAAAAGTTGAAGTAAATCTATTGATGTTTGACTCAAATTAAGTTTAAGCCAATTCGACAACACTTTAAAAATTTCTTTTTACATCATTAACAATGACTAGGCTACCACGAATCTCAGAAAACAGCATTTATTTTCAAGCAGCTTAACTGCTTTTGTCTTTCTCGTATTCGGCACGCAAGGTGTTAAAATGTTCAACGATGGAAATCACAACATGACCAGCACACCAAACAAGTGGCCACCACCTACGCCGCAAGAAGTCTCGCGCTGCGAAATTCAATTTGAAATGGCACGAAAGACGCCAAGTCAAGACAAACTTGGCCATTTTCCCGCTTAGGTTGGGTGGCTGGCAGTAGTTAACTGTTAAGGACTCGTCTTTTCAGCGAAAAATAGAAGGAGAATAAGCTGGACAAAAAATAATTCAATAGAATCTTTTCCAAAGGTAACACGAAAAATGTGATTTTTGAAATGCGACGAATACAACGAAAATGTATTCACCGTTCATGCAATCGATAGACTTGTTCAATCCCATTTATCACCTCCTTCCCTCAATTAGAGACTAGAATTCGGTACAAGCTGCGCTACCTTGGGGCAACCTTGATGGTATGAAATGGAACATAAAGCTATTTCTTTTTTAACGGCTGATCACATCGGCATACATGAAACCTTTGAATGAGGATATCAGTAATAATCTGCCAAATGTAGTTTGTTTTTGAAATTGATCAGAGAAGCTATCATAGAAGAACAATAAGAAGACACGCTTGTTACGAACTGAACACCAAAAAGTTGTAATGTCTGAAGATTAGTTTAATATCCTGCAGCCGAACTATTTTCGGGATATGCTTCATGGATTGATTCTGTTCAAATCAACTATTTTATGTAATGAAACGCCAGCCTAGTTTTTATTGCATATTGTTCTAATATTTATATTTTTTCTCGTACATATTAACCCGTAATGGTCATTATGGGTCAATTTGACCCCACGGGAGGTTTACGGTTATATATTTCTAATATAGGCTACTCAAAATCGATCCGGTGGCTTTGTTTTTTGTTTTGAGTTAGCGCATCGTCAGTTAGTTGGCATACTTCGTTTTATGTAGACTTTCTTTTTTTGGGGGTCAATTTGACCCGCATATGACCATTGAGTTGCGAAATTAAAAAAAAAGTTTGTGCGTTTTGATTCCTTTTTTGTGTGTGTTAACTTTCAAGTAGACACGTAATTATAAGTGCACATGCTCAAATAATTTTTTTGGTGTCATAAAATAATAGTTATAACTTACGACCTCTTAATATCAGCACTACTCTCATTGACGAGGAAGAAGATTATGAAGCCAGCAATGGGGAAGCTTCAGAAACTGAAGACCATGTTTCTGAAGAGTCCGAGAGTTCGGAAAATTCTACAGATGAAGTATCTGACAATGAAATGGCGGGAGACTTGGAGAATGCGTCACTACATCATGTGCTCGAGGTCGTCCTGAATCTAAGCTGAGTGGAAAGAACGGCTTTGTTTTGGGATTTGAATGTTTCAAACACAAATGAAGGTATCAACAAGAAGAAAGAATGTTTGGATACAATTTTTATGCACCTTGTCGAGCCCTTCTTTAAACGACGGTTGATGCAATAATCACTTCGAGCATACTTGCGTGCTGGTATAACTTCAATTTTGGGCTTCAACACTGAACTAATACCGGAAGACAGAGTTGAGTTGGCACGCAGCCATAGATGCACAATTTATAAACGATCAAGAAATAAAAAGACTAAAATGGAGTGTCCTTTATGTCAACGGCCAATGTGCGATGACCATCTACTTATGCACTGAGAGGTTAGATATCCGTTTTTTCTCATAAAATAATGTAATTTTTTTCATTTTTATGTATAAAATATATAAAAAAAATATTTTTCTTGTGAAAACAGTGATTTTTTTCTTTATTTAGCTTGTTCAACCTTCCTAATTGCTTTTTCCATTCTTCCGAAATTCGCTTACTTCAGAGTTTAAAAAAATATACTTTCTGAAAAATTCAATAAAACTAAAAGTTTTTTATGAAAATATACGAGGGTGGGTCAATAAGTCCTTAGAAAATCTCAGATGACATGCAAAGCATCACGAAATATTTTTTCCACAGTAAGCGTCACTTCTAATTAAAGTGTTATCAAAGTTTAAAGTAGATCCATCAAGTAGTTTCCTTTTTATCATTGGAAAAAACGAACAACTCTTCTTTATTTATAAGAATGGAGAAAAGTGAGCTCCGAGCGGTGATGAAACATTTCTATTTAAAAGGTCTTACACCGAAAGAAATCTAAGCTGAGTTGGATACAGTTTATGGTGAATCTTTCCCTGTGTTTACAACTATTTACAACTGAATAAATGAATTTAAACGTGGCCGTACATCAACAAAAGACGAATATCGTTCAGGACGTCCTATAGAAGTGAGTGCACCTGAAATGATCGACAAAATCCATGACATTGTGTTGAGTGATAGAAAAAATAAATTGCGTGAAATAGTTAAGGCCATGAGAGTGTCAAAAACACCATCATTTAAATTTTACACGAAAAATTAGATGCGAAAAAAAGGCGAGGACTTGAAATCGGCGCGCAAGGTTATGGCCACCGTTTTTCGGAATACACGCGGAAATATTTTTATGGACTATTTGCAAAAAGGAAAAACAATCACCATCAACATTATTATGTGTCGTTATTGAGCCGGTTGATTGAAAAATTAAAGGACAAACGGCCTCTTTTAAACAAAAAATGGCTATATTGAGGGAGTTTCAAAATCATATATTTCTGAGATCTTACAAAAATTGGAGAGGTGCCTAGAAAAGTGTATTGATCTAAAAGGAGATTATACTAAGAAATAGACAAAAAATTAACAAAAAAGATTGTTTTTTTCAACTCTTTCTAAGGACTTATTGACCCACCCTCGTACTTTTTCAATAATATAATTTCACAGGTTTTTAGTCATATTGCAAAAATTAAGATTTTTATGATTTTTTATGTGAAAAAGTCAAATTTTTCAATTTTTTTTCCTTTTCATGCTATCACCATTTCAAAATTAAAAAAATCTTGAAAAATCAAATCAACACTAAATTGAAGTTTCTTTTGATATATATGCCCATAAATGGTATAAATAGGAACTATTTATTTTTCATGGGGTCAGTGTGACCCCATACGACCAATACGTTATTATTTGGAGGTATGACAATTACGGGTTAAATTACCCAAAATTTCTTGATACGTGATACCAGTTGTAAAGCACTGAGAGAAAACCATTCAATGAGTGAGCAAGTATTTCGGCTGGGCAGAAAAGTCGGACGGACGAATGAACTTGAACTGAATAAATTGGTATCCTAGAAATGGCTAGGGAAAAACCAGCAATTTATCGCACTTTTCCAACAGTTTTTAGTGACAAAAACATGCTTCCGGAATAACGAGATTCACTTTTTTGGTTTCACAGTCACCGGATAGAGCTTTTTAGTCATAGGGCAAGAAATCAAAAAGAAAAATTGACTTAAGCGTGTTGTTTTTCAAAAATAAAACGTTTATTTTCAAAGCGACATCAAGAAGTAGATTTCTTCATTACCCTCTAAAAATGTCAGAAGTTAGTGGACACTCTACAAGATATAACATTAAAGAAAATAAAGCTTTCGTTCGGTCACTAGATGTTTAAAGAATTTGTTAATGAGCGTCATATTTTGAAGACAAACTAAATTTTACTTTTGAACTATTCACATATAAAGGGACTTGAAGAGTTTTTGGAGAACTAAATTGCCACCATTGGTCTTTTTTAGAGGATATATTCGACAAATTTTTTTTCTCAAGAAAATGACCTTGATCGAACGAAACTATAATATATCATCGAGAGGAAAAAAACAGATTAAACGAGCAAATCTTATTGGGAATATGACAAGCACTACGTATTTATTGCATTCAGTAAAGTGAATAGATCATCATTAGGGATGGAAGTTATCTTTTAGTAACATAAATCTCCTTCCATGCTGATTTTTTTTGCAAGTTTCAAAACCTGTTACACAATTTCTCTGGCCCATTTCATCCAAGCTCTGCTAGTGAAAATAATGCTTACTGGTTGAAATGATCTAAACCTCTGCCGATTTGTGCGTTTTGGCTGTCCGTATATTCGTAACTACACACCGCGAAAACAAGAAGTCAGAGGATATCCGAAAATCTGCCAAATATCGTGCTGAATTCAAAGGAACCCTACTTGCAATATGGGTGCTATGCTAAGCAACAGTCACCAGGTTCCCTCTTCCATAAGATCCTAACCAAAATCGATGAGAAGTTGTCTTCTCGAAAAAGGGTAGTTTTGATGGTAACTACTTCTGCTAAAATGATTTCAATGACAAGTCGATATCTGATAATGATAGTAACGCGAAAGACGAAATTCCTGCACATAAAATATCATTTGATAATGTTCTTTCTACGACAAAGCAAAACGACTCCATATTGTGTATCGTTCCTCTTCCTAATTTCAAATTCACGAAAAATTCCAAGAATTAAACTAATTTTCTAAAGCTCAAAAGTTCATCATTAACATGCATCCGCAGGCATTTGATTACAAACAAAATACTCTTAAATCAAAATTAGTACCAATGCAGTAGTCCCAGTCCAACATTCCGTATCTCTTAATCACGAACAGTGATAGATTGAGGGAAAAAACCTCCAATGCCTCGAGATTTTTTTTTTAACATCTTCACAAAGAGGAAAATAATAAATGCAAGAGATAGAAAAGAAGAAAGAAATCCCAATCGAACAGAATGAACCAACCAACCAACGAACGAACGAATAAATGTAATCAACTTTTTTAGCATTCGAGCGTGGCTAAATAAAACTCGAATATGATCGTCGTCGCGCTAGAAATCTCAAAGATCTTGGCTGAGCTACACAACAAGCTTTCTGAGATCTTTTCAGCCTTACAGCCACGGCTCTGACGTGATCAATCTTCGGCGAAAGATCAATTGGAAAAAAAAACATAGTGAGCTAAGTTCGTTTCACTAGAAGCAATTTGGTTGTGGGGCTTAATAGCTTTGCTCGATGATTACAGGGTGCCCAGATGGAAATCTAGTTTGGTTTGGCTCGATTGTGTGGCGTTTCCTCATTTATGTTGGGCACGCAAGGCTGAATGACGTTCGAATCGAAACCAGGTGAAATGTTTGGAAATATGCGGCATAAGTAGTTCATGATATATAATTTTATGAAAGTTAAGAGAATCAGATAAGAGTGCAGCTTCTCCTTTATAAAATCATCTGGCAAAATAACAAAAAAATACTAACCGAAAATTGAAATTTCACAAGTCCCTTGATTTTTTTGAGAAGCTAGATTATTACAGGAATACGTTTTAAGCACCCACTCATGTCGGACAGGAAAAAATATATTCTTACTTGAGATGCCTCTCAACAATTACCTAAACTAATCCTGAATTCCTACTGGGCACTTTGAAAGCTAACGAGTTTGCTGACTCGTCAGCACTATTAACTCCAAGCGCTGGTTGTTATGCAGACTAAACTATGTTCGCTGTTTGTGTTATTTGTTAGGAAGCTGAAAATTACAGCAATCGCAGCAACATCAGCAGAAACGCTAACTTGTTTGCTAGCAGCTAGCTAGCTAGCTTGCTCGTCGTTTGCTAGAACGTAGTTCGCGCAATCTAATGAAAAAATAGAACTTTTTATTTTGCACCAGTCCGTAGCACAGCAGCCAAGCGAACTAGCCAGGCCCCAGCTAGCTGGGCTAGATAGCTAGCTAGCTAAGCTAGCCGGCCACTGCTAGCACTCGTCGTTCGTGGTGCTGTTGATCTTGTGTTGGCGCCTTTTTGATTATTCGTTTTCAAAGCGTTTCAAAGTCGAGCTCGCGTTATATGGCCATGAGATCATCTCCCAGTGTGGAACACGAGATTTTTGGTGCTTGACTTCAGTTGGATTCGTCCAAATGCGTCCCAACCGGCTGACTAGCTTGCCAGCTAGCTGGTTGTTGACTGTTTTCTGTGTTTTTCCCAGCACTCCGTCCCTCTTTTTTCTGTCTGTAAAGCTCTAATCTTAGAATTGATTGTTGAGAATGTCTTTTGAAATTTTCGGATTGGCTTAGGAAATTGGCCAGCGACGACCGACCTTATGGCCCGAGAGTGAGTGAGTGGAAGAGATAGAAGCACAGGTTGTTTTTTCAAATGATAATTTTGACAAATTCATTTGAATCTACACGAGAAGGCATTTACAGCTTGTTTTCGACTCGTATGCGATCATATAATTTTTTTTAGTGTAGATGAGAAAGCTTTTTAGCATAACAGGAACAAAATATATTACGATTGGATGGAATTATACGATTGTCTGTCTTGTTTTAGACTAACGAACATGCGACTTTGAGAGGAAACACCAAATCGTTTTGATGTTCGATCGCAAAAGAAGGTTGTTACGTCAATTTGACCGAAATTTACGACTTCAAATCTGAACGATTGTAGGATGGCTTACAATACAATACATTAAGATAGGCCAGGAAAATTTTTATTTTACATTTTACATTATCGATTGGAATTATCCATAAAAAATATATGTATTTATAATGTTTAGCACAACAACATTTGAGTAAGAATAGAGGCTAAATATTGTTTTCGATTTAATTACAAACGCGGTAAGTAAATACTCTGAGTTGCATACATAAATATTGTACTAAAACAAAATGGGTTCTATGCAATGATTACATGGTTACAAGGTCGACTAAAATATAAGTTAATTCAAGAAGAATGGATAGCAAAAGGAACGATTTTCTTTATAAATATTTTTTACAGTGAATACGATTCAAAATAGCACCCAAAACAATTTAAACCAAGCAATTTTTGACAGAAACTTACCCCTAGTAGTGTTACCAGATTGGGGGTTCCCCCTCCAAAACAGAGGTTTTTAAGTTCTCGCAGGGGTATTTTGGGGGTAAAAAGAACTTTTCTTGGGGTGAAACCCCCAAAAACCTACTACCAGACCGTCATTTGAATTTAGAAAAAATTAAAAGGCAATGCTAAATGTTACTTTTAGTCTAGTTTTATCCACGAAATAAGAACTAGACTACCAGAGAATCTGAACGTATGAGAGACAATGTCAAATTTGTCACCGGACACTGCAACGAAATAATCAAAACTAAACATAACTGGTTTGTTAGTACCATTTCAAAGTACATTTTGAGAGTATAGACAAGGCTTTACAAGAATGTAACATGCTAAATCGCGTGGAGTGGCAAAAAAACCGCATCAAGCGAAAAGTTTTGGACAGAAGTTTATCAGCACAAAAATGCCATTTCTGAAAGAACATACAAGAACATCAGCAAAGTAGCTCTGGCGGTTATCACTTTACCATTTTCAAACGCTGCTGTCGAGATAGCATTTTCAGTTATCAACATCACAAAAGACAGCAAACAGGATGGCTATCGACACTGCTGACTGTATTATGCGGGTTAGAGAAGGAGGAGGCTGTACTAAATTCATACGGACAAAAAATTTGATCAAGAAATTTAACTCCGAAATTATATATGGCATTAATATTGCCGACGAAATGGTAGTAATTGATGATGTATGGGAAGCTTTGACAGTATAATAAACATTGCTAACATTAACGAAAAGATTTATTTTTTAATTCTTTCAAATTTTTGGGGGGTTTCAGTCTGGCGTAAAGTTTTTTAAAAAGCTAGATCTGGCATCACTGGGGTCCCCTTCATCAATTTCTTTTAAGTATTTTTGCACGACACCGCCTAATTGACTAGCTATTTTAAGGAAAGGGTTAGAGAAATGTGCAGTCAAGACTAGTTTAAAAGTAATGATTATAAAATGTACTTAATACTTTCGTGAAAATCAATTTCTCAGATATCCTACCAAGCATCCAAAATAGTATTCGATTTGCATGAAATATTTCAGGTTGAAAATTCGATAAGGATGTTGCGAGAGAAGTGGAAGTGATTTGTGAATTTTCTGAGTTGTGGACATTTTTCTCATTTTTCAGCTTGATACACATCCACACAAAAGTGACAATATTTTATTTTAACTTGTCCAATGTCTATGCTTCCAAAATCATCAATTACTACATGCTTGTCGATTTCGATCACACGAAAATTGCGCTGTAAGGCGTCATGAACTCATTTATTTTGCGAAGTCGATTTTCGAAAACAAGATGGAGTCTATACAACTCTGTTAAATATGATTCGATTCGCATCAAGTTCAGCGGTAATGCGTATTGAATGTCGCTTCACCTTAACTCATCACAATCCAATATGTTTGCAACAATGTCAGACAACATGAAAAACGCAAGAATTTTATGCATTTAGCATAAATACAATGTATAATTATCGTTCGCAATAATCAATCAACAATGCTAAACCTGGCATTTACAATGTACGTCATAAATTCAATCAGTTGATGTACTTCATATAAGGTTTGTTGCAGTGTTCCAGAAAGCAATAATCCTTGAAATGTCCCGAATTCTTTACATATATCCTCAAACTTGTATTACATATATTGATTCGTAATTTGATGGCCAAATCATTACTTCAAAATCGACAAACAATGAAGGGTAGGTATAACAGGGGCAACATTATCGCCTTCAAACCAAATTTTCATTACTCAAATTTCACAAATCGAAATTCCAATGCAATCTTGACTCCATCAAATATACAATCGACTGTTCGATCCTGTGGCCTTCGACTGGGGGGTTATTGCCGAGTAAATTGGTTGGGTCATGGTTTAACGTACCCGAACTCGTGTATTTACCCATTGTACACTGTTTGTTCCGATTGCAACAACATCGCTTGTGCTTATATTAACCCTCAATCCAAGCATTGTTTCTTGTATTATTTACTTATGTATAGCGATTAATCTTGCATGAACAACAATACCGCAAACTTAAAGTCCTATCTTGATGGAAGCTTTAACGTGGTGGCGATGAATCAATTCAATTTTATATGAATGGGAAGACGGGATTGGTTGGATACTTCACAGAATGTGAATTGTTCTGAATCCATAGGACGGAGAGATATTAGTTCACAATTCGTCAACCGAATTCTAAAACTATCCGAAAAAAAACGAATAAGGATGGTTATTCCGTGACCAACAACGTCTGATTACACTTATATTCAGACAAGATAATTAAGCGTTCCAATTCTGATGAATCAGCAAAGAATTGAACTTAAAAAAATCATGGTCGCGAATAATTTTCCTGACGCTTACTACCTCTCTTACGGGGCAATTGACCAAAGCAGTCTTATACCAGGATTCAATCCCCTATGCGACTATGTATGTCTATAATATTTATACACTGCAAGACGTCAGCTTGGCAACCAACTCTACAGGGAGTGAGTGGGTCAATCAAGGCAAACGAGCAATACTTGACCTGGCGGGGGAGTAGGTAGGTTATATTTCATATTAATTCAACCATTAGCCCAAGGCATTGAGGTTAGATATGAACGCTTGCAATCCGACTGATGATGCATACGAGCATAATTGCGATAATATTCCCTGTAATCTTAGATATTATAGCAACATTGCAGCTCTACGTCATTTGGTAATTATATATTGACCATTCTCTGGTAACAGGAGTTCACCCCTACAGGAAATATATGCTTTATGTACAGACAAAGGACTATGTATTAGGCTCGGAACATAGAGCCATGAAGAAGATTTCTCATCTTCAGTATGTTGAAGCTGTAACCAAACCGATGTCCGAGATAACATGGTTCAAATTTAATTATATAATTGATTACGGAATGGGCAAAGCTACATGCATGCAAGGAGAATTCCAAGCTATTCAAGATGCCTGCATTTGAAAATTGGACGGTGTCTTCCAGAATAATTTTGTCGCAAATAACTACGATCAGGCAACAGCGTTCTACAATTTGATGATCTGAATTCCTCCAACAATTTGATGATCTCTCTCATTTTTTCCGTCAGTTATCCATTGGACAGTATACTTTAAGGGGGGTAAGGTTAATTGACGACACAGTTAAAATCTCTGTATTAAAACAAATGGTACATTAAAGTATGACATTTGAAGAAAATTGTATAAAATTTTCACGAAGAAATATTTAAAAAATACGGCACTGGCAGCAATTATTCGGACGTGTCTTGGAAAAAAGTTGAATTGCGGTGCTCCTCATAACTTGGTGCTAGATCATTTGAAATCAAAAAAAATCAAAGTTCATTCGTTACATAAAAGTTTTCCCCAGGTAACGCTGGGAGGGTTTTTTGAAATTTCAATTTGTCACTTTTTTGGAACACTTTGAAGGGAAAACGCGATCTTTTGCGAAAAAATCGGCTAATTTGTTATTGTAAAATAAAAATTATTAACAAATTTGAAAAAAAGGTCTCCAGCGTTACTTCGTAAATTATGTACAGAGATAGTGTTCAAATTTCCAAAAGGATCGGTGCAATAGTTTTGAAGTTATGAGGGGCAACGACTTTGAAAACGTGAGTTGTGGGAAAAACGCTTTAAAGTTTTGAACACTAAAAAATCTGGTATAAAACGTTCATAAGCGAATTTTATCATAACTCACAACTTCGTCAATTTTGCTCCAATCGAAATGATTTTGACACAATGTTCTTAAGATATTCAATATCTTACCTCCCCCCCCCCCATAAACTGCGACTTTATACGTAAGTCTTCGTTAAATTCGGCACAAAAATCTGCTGCAGTCGTATGAGCGCTAATGGGTAGTTCAGGTAAATCCTTTGTCAAACATTTGGCATCACATTTAATGTCGTTTGTCGATCTCTTATGATTGAACTTTTGCTCGGTCTCAAATTTTGGCTCCTTTTTCATAGGTGATGTTGAGCTAAGCGAATTTCGTCTGATTTTTCATTTACGTTTTCGATAGAACGGGGGTCGGCGTATAGTGTCCGTGATATATCCATCATAGCAAAATATTTTGAAACCCGATTTTTATGACAGTTTGATCAACAACGAATATTTGCGGCCATTCGTAAACATTCGGAGTTTGGAAAAGAACTACGTATCTGGTCGCAATTTTAGTGTAATTCCATTCGCTCGACATGATTCGACCCACTTGAAATTTTAGCAATGCTAATTCATCGAAAGAATAGTGTAGCTCAGTGTTGCACCAAATAAGAATCCCAACTACACTGTTTTCTCGTTCATCGGTGCCAACTAGACTGTCCCAAGTCAAACAAACAGTGAGAAAGATTAATTTCAAGTCTAATTATTGACAAGATTTTAAAAAAATGAAAAACTGTGGTATTAGAGAAACTAATTTAGAACCAATGAAACCACACTTCAACCTGGGGGTGCTCCACTTTTTCTGGAGGTCGGCATCGATCCTTGGCATTTAGGGCTAAATTGAAATAATAAGCCGCTTTCTGCCGTTCCCACGAAGCTTCATCGAGAGCCAATCTGTTGCTCCGAGTGTCGGAGCCGTAGAAGACCGATTTTGTCGCTTTCGGTGAGAACTCTTAAATAGGTGTGCATTTTAAGGTGGCGGACAACGCGGGTAGAACTTTTTGTCTAGTTATTGGAGCATCCTCCCTTCTTTTGGATATTCATCGTGCTGTTGCGTATGAACAGGGATGTAGTGACCGAAAAATAAGCACATATTTAAGATGAGTCTAGTCTAGTAAATACAAATATGAATGAGCCATTGGGCTTCGGATGATAGTTGCATATACTGAGGAGTCGGTGTAAACTCATCCAAAATGAAACGAGGCATTGGTTGCATCATACATTGAGCCACACAAAAGTTGCTTCTACATTATTCGATTCATATTAAAATAATTCGTGTAAGATATCCTTGATATTTCCCAGTGGCGGCATTACCTTTGGGGCTAGTGGGGCTCAGCCCCACCACTTATTGATGAGCTTATATTAGTGCAAATGTAATAAAATATCATTATAGATTTCAATATAGTTTTCATAATTTAATTTCATTTCAAAATATAATGTAGCATTTTTTTCGCCCATGCTGTAGTTTACTTTCACATAGTCTTCTTGCCACGCACTGTAGAACAATTTGTTTTTCTCTTCGACTCGCTTCGTTGTGAATGCACCGAGTAAAAGCTGAGAGTAAAATTCAAACTTATTTTCTCTTTGACAATTTTCCTCCTTTACTTTGAGGAAAGGGCTACATCAATCTAGCCCCGATTAAGAGAGTTTCGATTTGAATGTGTGCGTGAATTCTTTGCTGAAGCGGCGGGAGTGTGCGTGTTTGAAAAAACATGTATATACACGTGGACGGGCTAATCTTATGCAGCCCGTTCAGTGCTTCGACAACGTTTAGTCTTGGCATGGTCTGGATAATACCTTTGAGCAGGCATGAGCAACATTTTTTTACGACGGGCCGAAGGAGTAGAAGGTGATGACTGTTAATGCAAAAGTAGTCTCATCAGTGTAGTGCATGGTATTAGTATTTAGTGTGTTTGGTATTTTTTAAAGTTTTGTAGTGGTTAAAGTTTGTTTCAGAAAAGGGCTTTTTAGGTTGTGGTATTTATGATTTTGATTAAATAAATAATTAACAAGATTTTGCTTGCATGTGTTAAAACTTGCTAGAAGTTTGAATTTTAATTTTAGTAAAAATATTTCGGTATTTTCAAAATATGAATTCGGTAAAAAATTTACGCTATTCGTACGAAATGTTTCAAAATATGTCTTCCATTGTTCAGCTTTACAGTTTTTTTTTGAAGATAATAACCTCTGTTCGTCTTGCCAAGAAACAAGTAAGTTAATAGGAATAGTTTTAACAATGCCGCTTACTACTGCAGAGTCGGAAAGATGCTTCAATACCCTAAAAATATCAAAAGTTACAAATCGAGCACCATGGACCAAAGTCGTCTCAATTCGCTTGCAGTACTCTGTTTGTAATAAATTTATTAAATAAATACCCAAAATGAATGAAAGGGTGATTGACTTGTTTGCTCAAAAAAAATCGACGTGCGGAATATTTATACAAATAAAACGTCTAGATAAAAAAAAATGCTTTTGTTGTTAATGTTGATTGAAGAACTATATACAATGTAAAACTGTTTTTGCTGAATTTATTTATTGATGGTTTTTGCTCTTGTTATTGTTGTTTTTGTTGAATTTATTTATTACTAGTTTTTTCGATTGTTATTGTTGTTTTTGTTGCATTTATTTTAGTAGAGAAATTATTTATTTTGAATAGTGCGATAGGCGTAAAAGTTGTTTTGTTGGAAGAATTCAAATGCTTTTAAACAATTTTTTTTATTCAGAGTGCACTGAACTTTTATTAAAGCTTTAAATGTTATTCAAAACACGATACTAGGGATATATCTTTGATTGCCACTTTTCTGCTTTTGGGGCAACCGATCACTTAAAATCGCTTAACGCTCCACATGTGGTACCTCTTGGGTGGAGTGGAAACTCACATAAAAACTTATATTGGTGATAGAAAAATTCGTACCAGCAGCCCCACCATACTTAAATCCCACGAGCCGCCACTGATATTTCCAGGAATCAAAACAGAAAATTTTACATTGTTTCATAATCAAGACAAAACTCAATTACAATAAGCATATTGATTGTTTATCAAAGTGCCTCGGGACGATTAATTCATGTTTGCAATATAAATGTAACAGCAAATATTGAATCTGATGCTTGTTTATGATCACAAATGATGCATCTCTAAAGCATATTATGTGAACATATGCATTCCCATTTCACATACATATATTTGCAATTATGGACGGACCGCATACACAAATTGCTCGAATAGGTAACTATATGAGTTTATAATATGAAATAGTCTATATAGGCGTTTAGAATTGAATGGTCACCACCAACCATTAACTCATCCCACTAATCCTATATGTAAATTCCAGTCAACATCATACAAGCAATGCGCAACTGTTTTAAAGCGGATAGTGGATATGATTTACGATTTAATGATTATTAGGGAAATATTATTGTGAAGCTTCGACTGATTATGATTTGTATTTAACACTACAATCAAAATGTTTTGATTAGAATAACATTGAAAATTATATTAAATACATGAATTTGACCCAAAGTGGTGGCTGAAGGATCATATCGTGGATTTTTTTAATAGATCAAAATATTCTCGGATTTGTTCATTTTTGGCAAAAATGTGATGTGAAACTGCAGTAATTAAATACAATTGTCGAACAGATTTTGCAGAGGCAGATAATACCTTTCCAATATTTCAAAGTGAGTTAGAAAATATATCGTTTTTAACTAGAAAACTACAGATTTCAAAAACAATACATCATTTGAATTCAATCGTATTTTCAAAGCTTCTGTCAAATTCTGTCATTCCATTTGAGAAAAGAGATTCTGTTGGTATTTGAATTTTTTTTTTGAAACTAACCTGAAGTAATTACAGTCCAAACACTAACTTGACTTCAAGATAGATGAAATAAATAAAAGCCGACCGTTGGAAGCCAGAATAGAAAAGATTCAGTATATTTTCATGGCGGAAGAGAAATTTCACTAAATTAAACATTATGAAAAACGTATACTAATTACTAATAAATTGAGAGAATATTGACAAACAAACGCACGACATACAAACAGCACTTTCAATAGGGATATCTGTCGATGTAGCTATTAAATTTCGGTTTGATTTTGACATAATGTGTAATTTACTTTGGCAAATTACGATACAAAGTCATACACCTGAGTCACATCTCGAAATAGAGAAACTTTATTTCCGAAATTCTGTGCGCCAAATTTAAAGAGCACTTCGTTCAATTTATGGTGCTCATAATCATCCATCTGGACAGCTCATACACAATACGATGGAAAGATTAATGTCCACGTATACTCTATTGGACAATGTTCATCCAACACGAGCTCGTACAGTGCGTACCGGGGCAACTATCACTGCTGTAGAAGGTAGTATGATATATTCAAATTCATCGATTCGACGACGTTCTCAACAATTTGGCCTCTTGTTCGGCGACTACATGGAAAATTTTGAGGAAAGATCTCGGACTAAAGCCCTTGCATAGACCCCCCCTCAACTTTTAAATTTTCGACTAGCCCCGAGCACATCCCCTGCATTTGCAAACTTTGAGCTTAGAATTTTTGCAAAAAAAAATTAATTTGACTGGACTACATTCTGAATGGTAAGGAATGAAGATGTTAATCTGAAAAGAAAACTAATTTTGCTTTTCAATCCCTGAAAAGTACTTGGGACATGCAACGTGTAGCACAGTTTATCTTCAAGCGCCGTCGGAAGCGCATAAGCCTTAAACACGAAAATGTACACGAAGTAACTCGTATTGTGTTAAAATTGTAATGATAAAATGTTCAGCGCGTAATAAGAAATCGGGTTGACTCTAAACAACTAACATATAGTATTTACTATGATGATTCTCTAATAAAACGATCCTTTTAAATACAACCAGGATAGACACGCACAAGGATCTAGTGTAGTACATATTTCAATTCAATTTCCATTGAAAGCAGAAGAGCCAACCAACTTAATGAATGGAGGTTATCAACTCATTCGACCTTCATAAGTACATTACGAAATATCGGAAGTGGATCGCCCGACATTCCACATATCATCACCGACAACAAACGTAATGTTGTGTAAGGTCATTGAAAGAATACGATAACACCGTGTCAACGACACAAATCAACGTAAATTAGCAAACATTAACAATAGCCGACCGTGCAACGGAGGGGGCACATACGCTGGCTAGAAACCAACACAGAACAGCTTGAGAAGTTTCCTATCGGGAAACAGCAAGCGGACAATTCAATAGACCACCGTTTTTAATAATACATACATTGAAGTGACGTCATCGAAGCACCGCATTACTGGGGCGCATATTTATTCGGAAATCGAACCAAAACAAACATCTAAAACCATGATAAATGGCCAAAAGGGGGAAGATTATTGCCGGCGTCGTCGAGGCAAAATTAATGAAGCCAACTAATTTTAAAGGTCAATGAGCTGGCAATGAAACGCGGCGACATCGGGTCTGGGATGGCCTGGCCTGGTCCGGTCAGAACCGTCCGATTAGCACGTCGTGGTAGAACACACTTAAATGCATAATCCACCCCACTTGTGGACTAGTTGTTCCTCATCCATTTTCAAATATGCCATCAGCACGAAACGTAAAATTTTCAATGGCCCCGCAGTGCCGCCTTTGCGTCTTCCCGGCTTCGGCGACGGACACGTTTTCAACGGATGGCTTTTACTTTTCATTCATTAGTTGCTGCCCGCAATTTCCCGGAACATTATTAAGCAATCGGTGGGTGGCTCCGAAGGCTGCCTGCGACGCTATGATGTATTGCAGTAACGTTGCCTTGATCGATTGCCGCCGGCTCGATATCAAATAATTGACCAGTTCTGACAAAATCGTCGTAATCAGGTGGAGTGGCAATTAATTGGCACACTGCACCGATTGTGAGACATTCTGGCTTAGCGCCAACAGCATACTGCTGTCGGTCAGCTCCAATACTAGTGTGTCATGAAATCCTGATCTGATCAGGAATCTTCTTCATTGGAAGTAGGAAACAACCAAAACGGTGGAATTAAAATCTACATCCTATACAAACGAAATCCTCGAGCCAATTCTCTGGTTCTACAAAAAGTCTCATACGTGAAGAAGTCTCCTGGTACCGCTAATTAAAACCCTTACAATACTAATTTGGGTTTGCAGTAAAACCCCTTTTCATACACCTCCCTTAGTTTCATCCATCGACCACATTGTTTACGCAGCCTTTGAAGAACATACAATGTGAACAATATTGCCGGCAGGACGACAGTCCGCCAAACAGAAGAGTGTGTGGACGCAATAAATCATCAGAGTTGAAATTACATTGGCCGATTATTCATGCTGACCCTGTGAAGTCGTCAAAAAAATCGTCGTGGCACACATCGTGATGAGGAGGAAGTAAACGGCATAAGGGCGAATGATAATGGCCTTTTCAAAAAGGGCAAAATTCACATAAATCCAAGAAGGACACCACAACAGAAGAGGAGCCAAGAAACATTAAAAAACACACACAAAAATGATAACTAAGTGAAGGTCAGTCGTCTCGTTTAGCATGTGGTTGGTGGACTCTTGGCCATTGCGAAATGATACCATTTCGGAAGCAACGATGTTCACTATTGATTTGGATATTTCCTGGCTTTGCGTATTTTTAGAATAAAAATGTAATGAATACTAATATTTCTTTTTTTAAATTTCTTTTTTTTTAAATTTTACAAACGTGTTTGTAATGAGATTTGTGGTGTAGCGAACGATATCGCGACGAAAATTCAAGTAAGCAAGACTTTCGACTCGTTGAACTCATCGTCGTTCAGTGCCAGGGACGAGGCAACGAACCCTTTTGGCGTGCAGACTAATTCGGTTTCGGCCTCTACCCAGCTAAAGGTACGATGGATGTTGGCAGGTCAGCTCACTTAGGCGCGTAATGTCGTGGGTCCGTTCTCTAGCGTAGGCCCTGAATCCCAAATTCCTGATATCAAGTTCCCGAGCTATACTTCCTAAGTTACTCTACTAAGAAAAGACCACGAACTCAACTCAAATTCAACTACTTTATTTAAACGGACTGATCCCCGAAAATAACTATCAACGAAATGAAAAACGATAAGCAAACGCACAAGCCAAAAAAAAATCTCTCGGGCGGCCATCTAACTTCCGGAAGAAGAACGAGCTGCAGTGAAGCTCGCCAGGCACTGAAGTCACTGCCTGGGCCCACCCTACCACGCGACATTTCAACATTTGCAACATTTTTTGTTATATCGACCCATATGCTTGGTGGGTTGGTTGGTTGTAGTGGCAGCCCCCTTTGTCAAAAGGCGACTCACTTAAGACAAGATAGGCCCATTTGGATACCACATAGCGATAGGATGCGGCACTTAAAACCTGTTGGATGACGAAAACCATTTAGATTCTCGTATGAAGCCGACTATGCAGCTAATATTTAAACTATGAGGCTGTCCAAGAAAGGTGGTCCTAAAGTTCGCATGCGATTCCTGGATAGTGCTGGCCATTCACACAGAAAATGTTGGATCGTTTCCTTCTCCTCCTCCGATCTGCAGCTGCGGCGGAAATCGTAGAAAGGGGCACCCAGTCTTTCTGCGTGTCTGCCAATGAGACAATGTCCCGTCAGTACGGATACGATGAAACATAATGTTTCACGGCTCGTGTTGAGGTGCTGCTTGGTACGCTTTGAACTTAGTGCGTGCCAAGTTTGCCTGGTTGTTTTGCAGGTTTCTTCTAGCAGCCAGGCCCTGTTTGCAGCCTCTATATAATACTGATTGAAACTCGCTTGACCCATATGCTTAATAAATTTCTGCTCGCCGTCAGATTCACAAATTATCCCCTAAATTTCTGTTCAACTCAACAGACATTTTTTGCGGTAGTTTTAAGTACATTTTGTTGATGACATCAAATATAAGCACATAAAACGCAACCTCCCCTCCTCATTGATATTTGCATTGAGTTAGTTTGTCATATTGGGCCAAAAGAAGACAACAATTTTACTTGGTTCATCGTTAAAAGGATGAAACTTTTTGGAGAGGTAGTAGGTAACGCAACAACATAATTGCACAGCACTTGCCAAATCAAATCCTGGCACGATGGCCGTGACGGCGTCACTTCACTTGCACATATTCAATACAGACTTATTTTGCATTGCTGAAAATATTGCAAACGCAAAGCTTTCCTGGAATCAAGATCACAAGCAAAGTAAATAAAGCTTGTCTGCTCAAAGTTGATACGAAGGAGTGGCAAGCTCCTTTTAACAAATTTCATCCTTTTAGCGATGAGACAATTACGCTTGCGGTCGCCTATTCGATTCGTCTGAATTTCTGTTGAGTAAGTTCCATTAGAAATTGATTTGCATATCTGTGTTGATTCCTGTTTACTAGGATGTTCTTAAAAATCGAATAGCTCAACGTAACAAATTTGTAGATCCTTTGACAATCGAGTGAAGTAATTGCATTTTGGATGTAGACGCTGGGTTCGGAGCTGGAATGATAAAACGTATTCTTCAATTGTCTACATCTACACTGATGGCTCCAAAATGGATGGAAAATTTTACTGTGGCGTTTTCTCAGAACAGCTAGGCCTGAAACTATCCTTCCGGCTTCCAGACCACTGCAGTGTTTTTCAGGCAGAGGTCATTGCAATATACAAGGCAGTAGACTGGCTGAGAAATCAGAAAATTTCCACAAGAAATCTGAATATTTTCTCTGAAAGTCAAGCTGCTATCCAAGCATTATCCAACGTGTACACCGCATACATGATTGTAATGGAATGCCGCTCACAACTGAACGTGATGTCGCTTCACTGTGAAGTGATTCTTTGCTGGGTACCGGGGCATAGTGATATACCGGGAAACTGCGAAACGGATGCCTCAGCGAGAGCTGGCACTGAGCTCCAGGAGTATACACCCATGACCAACCTCTAGCTTCCATAAAGCTAGAATTTAGGTAGCATTACATGAAGGCTGCAAATAGGGCCTGGTTGCTGGAAAAAATCTGCAGGACAACCAAGCAAACTTAACGCGCACTGAGTCCCAGACGCACCAAGCAGCTTCTAAACACGAGTCGTGAAACCTTGAGTACTATCGTGTCCATACTGACGGGGCACTGTCTAATTGGCAGACACGCAGAAAGGTTGGGCGTTCCCTTCAACGATTTCCGCCGGAGATGCAGATCGGAAGAAGAAGAGATAATCCAACATTTTCTGTGCGAAAGCCCAGCACTGTCCAGGAAACGCATGAAAGCCTTAGGCTCACCCTTCCTGGACAGCCTCACGGAAGTAGCTGATTTAAATATCGACTTCATACGAGAATCGAAATGGTTCTCGTCATCTCACAGGTTCTAGTGCCGTATCTTACCTGTTTGTGGTATCACAATGGACCCATCGTGGCCTAAGTGAGCCACCTTTTTGATAAAGAGGGCTGCCACTACAACCAACCAACCGTCCCTCAATTGTGTTAATATCGGATTTTCTGGATCGCCTCTCACAATGGTCGCAAATTGAAATGCGTATTCAAGTCGAGAAGATGATGAATGCATTTTTCTACAAAATTTATTATGCGTGGTTTTGTAACTGTATTTGCTCCTCGTCAATATTCGCTCGCTTCTACTTATTAATAGTTCACTAAATAGAAATTATCAAAGACAACTCCTTGACAACCTGTGAACGGTTTTTCAATCGACAATAAATAGGAGAAACTCCAAAAATAATGCCTACCACAAATAGAATTATGCAACGTGATTTCCAATCGGTCCCAATTAAGGACATAAAAGCGAATTAGTCGATATATTGCTGTCAGATCTCCATTCAGACAAGCGTAGCAGACAGTTCACCACGACAGGACCACATATCCTTTCGTCATCGTCACGGTATCAATCTTGCATCCATGATAGGATGCGAAAGCGTGTTTCTGTATCCGGAATATCCTGCAACTGTGATCAGGACGTGTCCTAGTTTTTCGTTTGTTATTGCGTTATGGCGATGCCCGCGATTGCCTTCAAATGGGTATGACTCCATATGTGGCCCACTACCTCCAGCAAGACCATAACCAGTCAAAGAACTCAGCCGCCCAGGGTGGAGGACGCTCGGTGCATTGGTTCCCGTCATCGTCATCGCCATAGTCGTCGTCACCCTATTCGTAGATGTATATGAAGCTGCTGCACCGCAAAGTTTGAAAATTACTTTCAAGTCAATGCCATTCGTGAAATGTGCAACCAGTGGTTTTTCAGTGGTTCGCTGGCATTTGGTTGCTTCAGCTGCGGTGGTTCATTGGCTACGGGTTCGGGAGTACGAGAGCCTTAACACTGCGGCCGTCGCACCAGCAGAAAAAAGAAGACCAAGAGCAAAAATCTACTCTTGGCATTGATGTTAGTTTGGAATTTGTGGAATGTTGTTCACTATGTACACTTATGCTGTGCACTCCACTAAATCCATACATACCGACACTCGGCACATGGTCTACATATATATGGCGTAGCTTTTTGTTATTTGAAATATAGAGAGCGAATGTACATACAGCGCGACGACGAATGCCAACCGCCAGAAAAGACTGCGAAATGATAGCGGCACGGCATCGTGAAATCGAAAGTATAACAGGAAAAGTGAACGCAGTTTTCCGTGACCTTAATCCTAACAACTGCTGTTCAGAGTGGTTCACGGAAGCAGCCGTAAAGATGCCATATCGAGTTCGCTTTTATTGATACAGTAGCAAATAGCGCGCACACATCGGCTCGGAGCCGTGATTGCAATGACCATCTTGGTACTGATGCTTCTAGTGTCCTGAACGATCCTACAAATGGCAATATGTGGCTTCGCGTAGTCACAAAGACAGGATATATTGGAAAAGAAGGAGATCGATCATCCATCGACCCTTTCCCGCCGCATTTCACGATAACAGCGTGTAAAATGTTTACAAACTGAAGCACTTGATCGTCGCGTGCTATTCAAATGCACTTTAATTAACTTCCAGCCAAACCTGACGTCGTCTTCCGGTGATGGTCGTCATCGAAACGTGCGAAGAGGCTCGGCTGTTTGGCTTATCGACGCCGGGTCCCATAAATCAACGATGAAAACAATACGGCGCGCGTCTTCTGGTTTGGAAAAAAACAACATTCAAAAATAAATAAATGGCGCGAAAAACAAATTAACATGTGTGTTGTGGTGCACGGAGCAAGCGGTATCGCAGCCCATCTTATCAATGCCAGCCTACATAACAACACTCTCTGCACATGCCGTAGAAATGTGGCCACTTATTGCACTTTAACGGACTTACAACCACCCTTCCCACGTTCCTGGCACAATGGTCTGCCATTCATTACGCAATAGAATGTTACATATATATATATAAATAAGTATAAAAATGTGTATTGGGAATGGGGAGGAAATGAAGACAACAACAAAATCCATGAAGCGAATGAAAATTGTGACTTGGTGAAAATGACATTGGAGTCATCAATCGTATGTTTATTTGAGGAACAGCCTTGACCGTGATTCGATGTGATTAGAAGCGACTGCGATGACGATGATAACGACGCCGCCAATGGTGGGTTAATATGCGGAACGTATCTATTGATTTTGAGGAGTTACTACTAGCATTATTCGCCGTGTTGATATCTCGTCGAGATTTTAATCTAGATTAGAGAAAGGATGCGAAGTTATCTGCAATTTTGCCTGAGTAATCTTCAATATTGTCTACGGAATCAGGCTTGAAGTATTTTTGACTCCAAAGTTATTTGCTTCTCTAAAGCAAAGAAGAATATGGAGCAAAATGTGTCTGCGAGGCCTGATTCAAAACTGAATACTTCATCGATTGATCCAGGATAACAAACTTGATTTATTCCGACGCCACCTATGCATTTACTGGGGCTATCGCCATGCGTACTTATCCATCTGGCGCCTGGAACCGAGAAATGCATGCATAAATTTGCTATTTTTAAAATGCATCTACTTTCTTTGGAATGATCCTCGAACTTCTTCTAAGATAATTTTGCTCAGAGGAAGACAATCGATAAAAGACTTTAGCCAACAGGATTTACCAGAAGCACGCCACTTGAGCCTACTGAACTACTGTCAACTTATCTGAGCCAGTTTCCAGAAGTGTTCATCTCTATAATAAATTAAACAGTTAGGGCAATGAAGCCATGATAAGCTTCGCAATCACATTGATCCTAGAGATCTATTGTGAGTCGCTGGAAGACTGTGGCCAACAAAGTCAGTCAGCACGTTTTGTAGGTATTTAGCCATCCGACTAGAAGGCTTGACCTCCTCGAGGTTCCTGGTTCCAGCACTAGTAAACTATTCCCGGCCGTACATAGAAACATACTTGTGGGCTCTAAAAAGGTTTGAGCCTTCTTTCTCAGAATATAATTTCATATAAAAAACTCTGCTAGACTGGCTTAATAGGCTACAAATTATTTGAATTATTCTAAATAATCTTTTAAATGTCTCTCGTTGCAAAAATTGGGTTTCGAACCCCATTTTTCGGATTAAAAATCGTTTTGGCATAGTTGCTTTGGAGTTCCCACCCATTTGTCAAGGTTATACCCTGCCTGCGCAGACTTTCGGCTAACTACCGCTGAAACTAGGAATCGAACAAGTTCTTTAAGGACGCACTTTCTCCGTCAAAACAATTTTGTTTTGCGGCAATCAGTGCAGCATCGTTGTTTCGCTTCTAAGCTCAACGAGTGCATCCTTATGTTTGAAAAAGCGGAAAATTTTCAACTACAGCTAAATCTTACCGGTGGCGGAGTCCTGTACGTCTGCGACGGTCCCAACTGTGGACTGTAGGGACGCGGCGGCGGTGCCCATCCTTGTTGAGGGTACGATTGTGGCGGTGGCGGAGGTTGCTGTGCAGGTTGCTGCTGCTGAGGTCCGGGCGGTTGCTGTTGCTGCTGCCCCTGCTGTTGTGGCTGCTGCTGTTGCGGATCCCCATAACTGTTGGGGTATCGATGTTGGGGCGCGTGCGGTGGCGGCGGATGCGACTGCAACAACGAGTTCAACGTCGGTGTAGGACCTTGGGGCGGTTGTCCCGGAATATAACGATGCGGGGGCCGGTTGGGCGGCATAATGCCTGGTTTGCCGCCTGGTTGCATCCCCGGTAGACCGTAGCGGCCGTACGGATCGGGCGCTACGTTTGGATCGTGGGGATGATGATAACGGCTGTACGGGTGAGGCGGCGGCGGTCCGTAAGGATCGTCTTTGTTCGGATTTTCTACAGCTCCATGCACTCCACCGCCCGGCGGGACCCCACCCTGCTGCTGTGGCATGGGCGGATGCGGGGGAGGGTAGTGCTGCATCACGTGCGGGGGTGGCGGTGGATCGTATCCATGAGATTGCTGCTGCTGAGGATCACCGTTGTTGGGCGGTTGACCAGCTGCCTGCGACGGGCCGCCCGCTCCGGAGGGAATCATACCGGCTCCTCCGCCGGGAGCTTGTTGCGGAGGTCCTCCGTGGTTCGGGGGCGACTTTGTGAGGTTTTTATCGCTCATGGGTGGCGGCCGGCCAGCCATTGGATGCGGCGCCATGTGGTGCGGCATAAGATGTTGCGGCTGCTGCATGAGGTGGTGGTGAGTCGGATGGTGCGGGTGCTGGGGATGGTGCTGCAGCTGATGGTGCGGCGGCGGGTGGTGCGATGACGGCCCTGAATGGCTCGTCCTGGTCGGCGTGTTTGCTTGATTCGCCGCAGGCTCGGTTCCATTCTGGAGGGCTTGCTGCTGTTGCTGGGACTTGGCTATTTCTTCATTGGACTTGACATCGTTTAGGCTTTCGTTTTGCTGTTGGGCCATTATTTTCCTGCACAAGGGCCTGGCGAGAAGGGTGGTTGCACAGTCTATTCAAGATTGCCGCGACGGGCCAGGCGAGAGACACTGCTTCGGTCGCGACACGGCGAGCGTGGATTCGGGGACGGCCCACTGCAATCCCGACGTGATGACCTAGAACGACCGACCACCATCGGGGCGGGGGGAGCGTCGAGAACGCCTGCGACTATCACTCGAGGAGGCGCAACCCTTGGCCGATCTGTCCATGCTACCAACTTGCTACCCACGACAAGCCCCGCGCGGAGGGCTTCGCGCGAAGACACAAATCACAGGCACTCCTATGTAACGTCACAGAACTGGGCCTCCATGGCGGTCCGAGCAGTTTTGACAGAGCTGTTGCCTTCTACGTCACCCAAATATTTACTTTCGAAACCGAATCGTTCTTGGAGCGGAACACTGCGTTTCGGGGGAGCTGTGTTGGCGCGCGGTGCCTGCGAAGAGCTGCTCACCAATAATTCGACTCGGGCCCCATTTTCTGCAGCACTCCACCGCAGAGCCCGACCTCCGCGCGTCTTGCTGCTGGCCGGAGATCAATATCCTCCTGTCCGCGGTAGCACGGTTCGCTGGGGGATCGGCAGCGCCAAGGATTACTCGCCAACACCCCGAAAATACGAAAAGGGCAAAATTCACACGATTCAAGCGAGAATGGCGAGCGCCTACTCTGGCCCCAGGGTCCCCGTCGTGGTTGTCTTCGTCGCCGTCCAACTCCACGAAATGGCGTTTTCTAATCGCGTTTTCGCACACTTCTCGCGCTCGGAACTGCCCGAATGCACAGAAAACACTCAATCACACTTGCAACTTTGTCGTCGCATTCAATTCACGCTGAAATTCACGACGCGTTCACATTAACTTTCAGATTAGAAGAATTCCGAAATCTCTGAAGTTGCACGGAGTGAAAATACACAAAAAGATGGTTCCCGGATTTCGTCGACGTTCGTGTCGGTCGTCGTTGGCGGCGCGGCTTTCAGATGCTTTTGCGCATATACACACGGCCCATGCCGGTGTGTTGGTGCGCCGCGCGACAGAGCCCAAGCGCTACGACTGTAACTACGAATGACAATGGCGCGAGCGGGACAAGCAGAGTCGCACGACTCTAGTACCGAACTGTCCGTTGCCTGTGTTCACGCAAAAATAAAAAACTCAAACTTTTTTGACAGGGCGCGCGCATTTTAAAAAACCTCATCCCAATCCACTTTCTTCCTAGTAAAATCTTAATTTCTTAACAAACTTCAAACGTCACCGCAAACTTGCAACAAAGCTGTCATTGTGACAGCCATTTAACATGCCAACGGAGAGCACGGCACCACCGCACTTTTCAGGTTATGACGGAAGGCGGCGCAGTTCGCCGCCGCTGGCAATCACCATTTCCGCTGCTTCTCATCTCACAGCCACGCGAATTTTCACGCCACGCATTCCTGACGACCGACAATTGCGTCTCACCAATATCTTGCACGCCGTCCCACTGCAAAGCAATTGAATCAGTTTCCCTTGCCCGTTTATCCTTTGCGACTACGAAAATGCTTGGCGAATCGGTTTGGTCGTTGCGTTCACCTTGCCCGATCGCAACTTTCAATGTTTTTCACACGCTAGCTTTTATTTCCTGCACGGATCCGACACTGCGGCGTTCCCACGAGTCAGGGCTGGATTCTCGTTGCGCAAACGGCACGCGGGCGGATTGTTTTTATTGAAAATTTCGCAAACGACCGACGCGGCTCTTCGCTCGCGCTTTGGGGATACTTTTTTTTCGACTTTTTTCGTTCGTTTCGTGCAGCGGCCGATCATCGCTTTGATGGTGTGCGTTTGTCTTCAAAGCGGTGACGCGACCAAATTCGACTAGTGACTGCAGTACTAGATCGGGTGACTGCACGAAACTGTAGTGCAGGTGTACGACAGCGGGAAATATTTAATGGATGGATTTTCAACGATTTTCAATTAAAATTTTAAAAATTTCAAATGAAAGTACTATTGCTGATATATTTTACAGTTTAGAATAAATGACCAGTGTTACGGAAAGCAGGAAAATTGAAGTTGCATACATGAAAATGTTTCGCTGAACTGAAACTTTTCGCGTAGTGTTCCGCATGATAAAGTTCGTTAATTTGAACCCAAGAAAACAAAAGGCAGACAATCTAAATGATTTTAGATTATTTTGTCGCTTGAAGGCACGAACGAAACATTCCACCTAAGCAAAGAACAAACATTGCAGTTAGACCTTTCCACTATTTTACTGGAAGGCAAAGCTTTTATTTGTGTACAAATGAAAAATCAACAAAAATCTTTCAAGTTATCCTGCATTTTCAACTCATGAAAAACATAATGTCGCGATGCAACGGGCGTATTTAGCATTGCTTGCAAACTGTAAACTGTCGACAAACAGGCGATATTTCCGATCAACAATGTTTTTTTTTATATTTTTCTAGTGCTTTTTGTGCTGTATAACGATTTTGATGAATTTTTATCACCCACCATTTTCTTTGCCGCACTGTGGCAAGTGCGTGAAGCCATGTTTTCAACACTTTCGCAACATCAACATTTGAAGCATGCCACATAGTTTAGTTGAAAAGAATTTGGGAGACTCGTCTAAGCGTCGCCCGTGATTCCAATGCCGTCACTAATTTCCTTGGGATCTTGCTAACAACCACTGATTAGGGTGCATAATTCGTAGTTTGGTTACCGTATCTACGGTTATTATTCAACTGCCGAACTTATTGAAGACCAGTGTACTATGTTTCAAGGATAGACGGCTAAAATGAAACCGGAAAATACTCAAACGGGATTCGATTGTTCTCCATTAGTTGGTTCTGAGTCCTATAATTAATTCATGTATATAACCTCCTTAACGATTTCAATAATACAACTCGAATCTTCTCTACGAGCTTCAGTGGATTAGTTATATATTTTTAAATATAGTCACTAATGGTGGGCGGTTCGTGCTCCTCGGGATAATTTGTCATGAGTAATTTCCGCCTCGACTGGAAATTATTCAAGGTTTCTTTTTTATCTCGATAGACTGCAACAAGTAAAGAACATAATACGCTTCGTCCTATTCAACGAAGAACCAATCAAGTCTGTGATAACACATACTTGGAAACATGAGACTAAAATCAAGGCAAAAGATCCTGGACGGATGTTTTATGGTCGAATTTTTAAAACAAAGTTTCTGAATTGTGACAAAAATTCATGCAATTCTAATCGCCTGCTCTCTCTTGCCACATTCATGAAGCAAAAGTAAAAATTCCATTAAAAACTATTCATTTTTTATTAAAAAATTAGCATTTATAATTTTCTTAATTACTTAGTTTACTTCCTACTACATATGTTATTGTTTCAGTTTAGATCTGTCTTTTTAGTAACGTTTTTCCGTCGACTACCGATCGATCGTTCGCATCCCCCTCCCTCCTTCCACAAAATGAATTGCAAACGACGATCGCGCGTCGTCCCCATATCAAATTAAATTGTCAATAAACTGAAATGCAGACTTGAATTAAAAATTGGCAAAGAAAATTTTTGCTACGCTAAAATTTCAAATTGTCTCCACCAATTGCACAATTAAAAATTTAAAAATTAAGGGAAGTTGTTGGCATGATTTGAAGCCGAGATCCCGAGTCAAGCCTTAATGTCGTTTTTTTGTTTGCTAATTGTGTGCGGGGCACAATTGATGCCCTCATGCGTTATTGGTTACGAGAAAATATCACTACTAGATAGTCCTTTCACCGGATTGAAAACGATATTTGCAAGCGTAAAGCTTCCGTTGCATTCTAGTTAACAAGTTCTGGCCGTCCGGAATAGGAGGAAATATTAGTTTTGCCTTTGACGACAGACGGCATAGTTGAGTCCTTTAGTTGTTTTTTTGTTTAGTATGTTGACAGGATGAAAACAGTTTGACTTCTTAAGTACGTTTTTAAGGTAGTGTTGCAAATGTTTGAATGATAACTAAAGCGCGAAAACGGTCGGGCGTGCAACTATCATGTCGCAATCGCGCAAGCAACCATGGTGGCTATCGTTTCCGATGAAAAAGCCGAAGCTCGCATCGTCATATCAGGACGAGCCGAACTCACGCATCCACTTTTCATACTTGGCGAGATCCTCCTTGGACACGCTCTTGTTGCACTTCGCAAGGGCCTCGTTGAAGTCTTGCGTCGATACGGGAAGGTCCACTTCCTCGGTGGCCAGTTGTCTGATTTGTTCGGGCTTCAGGCCGGCAATTTTACGTCTCATTGACATCATGCTTGCGTCCCTAGAATAAAACAAAAACATAATTGTTGATTATTTCGAAACGGAGCGTAGAAAAAGTCGATTTTCCGACGAAGGAAAGTATGAAAATCAAGTTTTTCCATACACCAATTCGTGTGTGACGAATGAAGTTTTATCTACAGACTTTAAGAATGTTCTTGGGACACTTATTGGCGTAAACAATTAACGTGGCCAAGACAAATACACGGACAAACATTTGAGCGTTCCCTTCCAACAGAGTCGGCCGCGAATATTTACTTTTTTATCTTATCGTTACGACGATTGAACAATCAATCAGACGACGAACGACGTTGCAAGGTTGTTCCGTTTCTGGAAATTCTAAATGAAATCATAATTGAACAACGTTTTAGTCATGAACAGTTATCGCGGTGCGGGCGCGCTATCCGAGGTGAGATTTATATCTTGATAAACTCGAGAAACAAACCGGAAAACATAATCAATATTGTTAATTGAATCATCGATCGAAAATTGCATTTGGGTTATCAGCTTTAGTCACTAATAGATTTATGAGCGTTTATTTACGGCCAAGTAGTTCCTCCTTTGTTGAGGAATCCACCAAATCAGCAATTAAAAATCAAACCTAGGAAGATTTCTGCTAAGATTCCTCGGAGAGCTGTTGCTCGTTGGGGAATATGGAGAGGATATTGTAGAATGCATGGACCTTTTACACTCACCTACAAACATTTGTGATGTCAGCCCCCGAATATCCATCCAATTTTTTTGATATTGTCTTCAAATTCACACTCGGATCCACTTTAACTTCACGCAAATTGATCTTGAGCAACGCTTCACGTCCTTCGTCTGTTGGCAAGGGAATATAAATTCGTTTCTCCAATCTGCGACGTAGCGCTTCATCGATATCCCACGGGAAATTTGTTGCGGCTAACACCATTACAACTTTCGAGGCTTCATCACTTCCCACCCCGTCCATTTGGACTAGCAGTTCCGATTTGACGCGGCGTGATGCTTCGTGTTCGGATTCAGAACCACGTCGCGAACATAGCGAGTCTATTTCATCGATGAATATAGTGCTCGGCGCATAGAATCGTGCCATTTCGAACAGGAGACGTACCATCTTTTCGGATTCGCCTCGATATTTTGATGTCAGCGTGGACGAGGATACGTTGAAAAAAGTCGTGCCGCATTCGGTGGCTACAGCTTTGGCCAGCATTGTTTTGCCGGTACCGGGCGGGCCAACCATAAGCACACCTTTCCATGGTCGACGTATTCCCTGAAAGTTAAGAGAATAATTTTGGTTTATAAGATCTTGTGGTCACGGTCCTAGATAATAAATACCTTAAAATAGTCTGGCATCCACATGGGCAGGACGACAGCCTCTTCCAGCAAGCGTTTCGCGTCTTGTAGATCAGCAATATCGTCCCAACGGATGTTTGGATTCTTTTGAAGAATATCACGTTCTAAAAAGACAATAAAAGAGTATTAATTAATAACTGCTGTTAAAATGTAATAAGGTCCGGTTCTGTTGCGCTGCTAGGATTGGAACTGCCCCAATACTGCACGATAAAATGCAAATAAGAAAAGAAGGATGTCACCTATAAAAGCAAATAATTTACAGAGATGACGACATAGTGCCTAGCTTCCGCATATACATAAAACAACTGTGTGGTTGCTGTGATCAGACATTTGCTTTGCATGATGGTGTCCAATTAACGAAGTGCCCGATTATACGAGGGGCGTTTGAAAAGTTCGTGCAAAGTTCGAGAGATGGAACCACCGGCGCATCTCTTGAATGAACGCACACCCAGTTTCAGCCATATTGGTCTATTTCTTTGTGTTTGGCATTCGTGTGAATCAAGGAAGTCGAGTGATTTTCAAGAAATGGACGAAAAAGAATTTCGTGTGGTGATTAAACATTACTTTATGAAAGGCAAAACGCCTCAGGAGACTAAAGAGAAGCCTAATAAACAATTGGTGACTCTGCATCTTCGATTAGAACAGTATAAAATTGGTTTCAAAATTTTCGGTCTGGCCATATGGGCACAAGTGTCACAAAACGTTCTGGACGACCTGTGGATGTTACGACTCCAGAAATCATTGATCAAATCCATGATATGGTGATGGGTGACAGAAGAGTTAAGGTGCGTGAGATTGCTAGTGCTGTATAAACATTTGGACATGAGAAGCTATCCGCAAGATGGATGCCGCGATTGCTCACGCTTGACCTGAAGCGGAATCGTGTGAAGTGTTGTAAGGATGGTTTGCAGCTGTTCCAGAAGAATCTGCAGGACTTTAAGTGTCGTTTCGGCACGGTTGATAAAACATGGATACATTACTATACTCCTGAGACCAAACAACAATCTAAACAATGGGTTTACAAGGGGGAATCTGCACCGAAAATGACGAAGACCGTTCCTTCGGCCGGAAAGGTTATGGCGACTGTCTTTTGGGTTTCCGCAAGGGATAATCCTCATAGACTATCTGGAAAAGGGTAAAACTATTACAGGTGCATATTATCATCGTTATATTTTCTATATGTTTCAATAATATTAGCTTGTGTTTTCCAAAAGTATTCGGCACAAGAAATTCACACGTTCTTAAGTAACCTTTCGATCTAAAGACTGTCGTTTTCTCGTGGGAGATGAATGGTTTGTTTGATAAAGCTTGCCAGCACAATTCAGATTCATCTGTATTATACACTTGCGAGGGACAAAGTTCTACTTCTTTCACTTTCTGTATGAATCTTTCTAGAAACTGTTATACTTCAGAAGAGTAATTGGCCAGGTTCTTACCAGTTACACTTATCAATCTAATGCCCTGCCGAATTTTAAAAAGGTCAAGTTAACTCTTGCTTGCAGCAAAATCGTTCTTTTTCACAATTTGTTTATAGATGGCAATGTGTATTCAGGACACGGTGACGCGTTTGTCTATCCAACGATGCTAATAAAACAGAAACCATTCGATGAATTAAACGATAAGAAAAACTTGGCAATATTAAATTTGTCGAAAAATTAATAAAAGAGTCGACAATCGACGTTGAATTGATTCTAGATCAGCGTCTATATAATTTTGATGTGGCCATGTAAATGGCGAACATCCACCAAGGGTACATCGATTTAGAACAGCGTAGAGAAAATAACAAGAAATGGGTCTGTGTTCTATAGCAAACATTGCGTTCAACATAAAAAATTCCTTACCATGCAAGAAATTTGAATCGAAGGAAGAAAAGAAATGGTGCGATAGTTTCATGTTGTAGTATCGAATAAGAATCTTTCATCTTACTGCGAATCTGAAGGAAATTTATCAATCTTGGAAAAGGTTAGTATTTCTTTATACCTTTAATTGCTTTCTTTATTACCATGCTGCAAGGATGTGCGAGAATATTTATCAACTTTCTATCTTTAAATGTCGATTCTAACTTCAATATTGAAGTAATCTAGCATGGAATCTTTTTGTGCTTTTATTTCTAATGCAAGATTCGCATTCACCCTGTATTCGAATTGTTTAATGGATCGTTTTTGCAAATTCTCGGATTCAATTTCAAGACATTTTTTTAAGATGAAGATCTCCTAAGATCAATCCCGCGGATAATTTCGGTTGTTCTTCTAAAAAAATGTGAAAATTCCAGTTGACCACTGAGCCATACTTTTAGCTTTTCCACGGTTCTAATTCGTAGCTATGAATTGTTTCTTTGAAATAGCTCAAATTTATTTCGAGAGCGATAAAAAAATCCTCCAAAGAAACTGCAAAGACATGTCTGCGGGTAATACTGCCGAATTCTTGACTGTTTCTAAATTTTTCAACACGGATCATCGTTTCCGAATGTTTTTGGAAGCAGAAGGATCAAGAAGCGAGAAGACATTGAACAATTATTTTGAAAATTCTGTTTACATAAAAAACAATCACTACAGAAGCGGAAAATTTGCAAATGAAGCTAAACTACGATCAATTTGAACAATAGTCAAGAAGCATAAATTTCGAGTTTGTTGATTATCTATTGTTTTCAACATTGGAAGGTGGAAATCTGCAAAAGATACCAATCAGCCCCTACCTGTTGGCATGTCGGATAGAAACTAAGAAATACTTTGATGCTAAAAACGCACAGACTATCTTCGAATCTAGAAACAATGAAGAATGTGATCGATCATGTGAATCATGAATAACTAAACTTAAATTACACAATTTCCACTTACCTAAAATATCAACCAATTCAGCTTCCAGATGACTGCTTGGCTCGAACTTCTTATCATCGTCGCCGTTCTCCTCGTCCTTTTGCTCATCGTCGCGAGTCACACTATTTAGTGGACTCTCGTTTGGCGACGTTGACGTACCACCCGGCGCAGTTGAAGCTCTTTTTTCCTTGCCCGTTTGCGAGGTCCGACCATTCGTTGTGGTAAATTTCCCGGGCGGACCTATTTTCCTTGGGGCAGATGCGTTGCCTTTTTGCGGGATATTGCTACGACGATCGTTTTTCTTGCCGGGCGGACCAGGTCGCGCTCCACGGGTCGGGACAATGGGCCTAAGTAGAAAATGATTGCCATGATTAGATGGAAGACAATGGATAGCTTTGCGCATGTAAATATAGGTTTTTACGGGAATTTGGAAGGGCGGAATTAGTAATGCGTTTTTGACAATTATTCGATTATGGCCAACTGCGGTATTTTATTTGCATGTCAGTTAAAAGAGGATTTATTGATCAAATCCATCACAGATTTGGTACTATCCATTATACCATTTCATATCGCATGGGAAGTACTATGAACGAAATTCAAAAAAATGGACAATCAATGAAAATTGATGCAGAGTGATTACGGGGAGACGGAGACCAAATTTTTTTGATCGTTGGGAGGAAATATTCAAAAGATACCGAGTCGATCCTGTTTCTCGGCATATCGAGCTTTTTTCGACTTAAACCACTCCAAAACTCGCTCTCCATCACTCTTTGTTCATACCTTCTGTGTGCAATATATTTAATCACTTTTTGTATGTTTGCTTAGTACTTCCTAGCGGAAGTGGGGAAGTGTGGTTTCGGGGTGACGGATGGCATCCTCTTCAGGTGCTGTCATTTACCATTCGCCACCCACCAATGACAGCACCTGAAAGGGATGCCATCCGTCACCCCGAAACCACACTTCATTAAATTATGGAACCAGCCTTTAATCTGGAAGTAAATGAACCTCCATCAATGTGCAAGCATAGTGTTAGTAAGTTGCTAACCAAAAAGCACACTAGTAGGCGAAAGTTGTCGGCTAGAATAGGAGGTTCTAATCCTTACTAATGTATTCAGGTTTTGCCGAGGACTTATCTATCTGGTCAAAAGTGCGATCGCAGACCATCTGATTGATTTTTTATCTTACCAACACGACTTGCTTTCTAGTCTAGTGTACAGTCGTGTATTCTGATCCTACAGAGGATGCATGGAAGCAAACTAGAAGATAGCCCCACCTCTTTACTGCAGTCGTGAGGGCGCTGTGTACAAGTCTATAACGAAACAAGTTGTTTCGAGGGAGCTATGGGCTCTCACTACATAACATAGCTACAATCGGAAAGTGTGCAGCCTCAGAATCCGACTTTATGCGAATCGGGTCGGGTCGGTAAGAAAAAAAGATAAGAATGTCTACGAACACTCTCAGCCAGGATAAAATCTGATTATACACAGCTTCTACGCGAGCGAAGACATGTTATAAATTCATGAACAACATTTTGATGTCATTTTCACTCTGTTCCGAAAGGGTTCAGCATTTAAATCATCTTCAAATATTTTCAAAAACATAATGAAGGTGTCAGAGGTTAACGGACTAAATATTCTGCAATTCAAAATCAATCTGCTTTGCTTGCTTCGAAGATATGACTTTTTTTTTTATCAAAACTTACTATACACACTCATAAATGTCGTACCGATAGGCTAGACTAAAAATAGTATAATATTTAACCTTTTACGTTATTCAATTGAAAATAACTACAAAATAAATGCATCTCGTCCATATTATGCAAACGTAGATGCAATATTTAATCAGCACACATGCCAAACACACACCTCAATCGTATTTCCGTCCAACAGAGTTAAATCCGCAAAAGATTTAAATTATATCATATGTAGATAATGCAAATAAATATGAGAAAAATAAAATCAAGGATTACATCGTCTTATCGACTTTTGTAAGTGCACCATTTATTATTCAACGTGCAAGCAAGATTCTTTTTCATTTGCCAAGACATCACAGAAAAAATGAAACGCCCGATTGCGTACACATTTTGTTTATCTTTGGCGTCTTCTTTCTCCATATCTATTTCGTTTCGAAAAGATTGCTCGCACCGAGGGTGGTGGTGAATGTGATAAGTTTATTTATACTTGACTAATTTTTTTTCCTTGTTTCCCAATGCTCCGTGCACCACACCAAGTGTGATCCACTAATGGGAATAATTGTTTGGGCTCAACAAAGGTAGGGGATAGGTGCTGTTGTTGTTTTTTCTACAGAAAATTAGTCACAATTTTCACAAAGTGAGAATGCTAGTATGTAAATAAATTATTTGAGAAAGATTATTTAATTTTTCTTTTTTGAAACTCTCACACGTAAAACGTGCTGATCAAATCTTAAGCGACTGCATGTTAATTTAGCAATGACTAGTCCAGGGGAATATTGAATTAACACAGATATGTATGAATTCGAATGGGCATTGAGAAGATATGAAATCAAATCGCTTTCGATAGATTTATGCGTGAAGCCATTATCATGGTTTTCATTTTTAGTTAGTTATACAATAATCTATTTGACTCCGATTTCTTATCATAGACTTGAAACGCGCGGCTTGTAAATTATGTGTATTTGTTAGATTGTTAATTTCACTGAAACTGTATGGAAATTTTCGTAGATAAGTATATGTATACTGTCACAAAAAAATGTTTAGAGAAAATTAATGTTTAGATATTCTGAGATGAAAATGCAAGTTTCTCTTTGTTGAAATTTAGATGATTGGTCAAGGTAAACAAACTAGTTTATATCTAACAGAGCTATATGTTAAATATTTACAATGCAAATTGCAAAAAAAAATATAGATAATTTTTCAGAAGAGATAAATCTACTGTTTTTGAATATTTTTGAAATGAATAAATATGAAAAAATTGAGAAAATCTGACCTTACCACACAGTTGCTACTCAGGTTCAGAAAAAAATGATCCAGAAAAAGATTGTCGCGAGGTTAGGAAATAAATTGTAAATTTACAGTCGGGGTATTGAGAAAAAATAGTTAATAGTTAGTTAGTTGCTTCTTGCGGCTAACGTAACAGGTTATAATAAAAGACTGTCTGTTCTAGTGCGAAAATTTTCGAAGCCAGAATACTCTAAAAATGTCGAAATTTGACCCATCGTCTATAAATCGAACAGTAAAGCATGGATGACCCGTGAACTTTTTCGCAATCAGATTATGACTAGATGAACTGATAAGAAATTATGAACGAAAAAATCTACTTTATATCAAAAGCTGGACAGTATACAATGATAACCTAAATTTACGTGTGAAATTTCTTCTTCGAAATATGAAAATTACAACCAATGGATTAGAGAATAATTAAAAAAATCATAGTTTATCGCAAACAGCCGGTCTTGTCAGCATGTGAGCAATCTGTCGATCCCACTTCAAGCTTTGCGAATTGATTTTCTATGGCATGTTTCATGTAGTTATTGAGCCTCCAATTTCAAGACAAGATGCGATGCAAGCAATTCATAATTTAATGATTTATTTTGAAAGAACTGAAGATGTTCCGTCCACCGCGTTCAACATATTGAACGATTCTCAACGACAATTAGTAACAAACATTGCTTCTGTACATACTATGATCATAGAATATATACATTTTTCATAAAAGTCTTAGGAAAACGTTAAAATTGCATAGAAACCAATAAAACGTGAGTGAAATTTATGAATTTCGCAACCTATCTATTTGAAACACTATAACAGTGGAAACCTGGCTAAATGGGTTGAAACTTGCGTCCGGTTGCGATTCCAATTATCCAAGTTCTTCTGTAGTAGAAAAAATACCTTCTCGAAATTTGTCTGCCGATGTACACATCACACGGAAACTTTTGGACGAAAATTTTTGATGGAACTTGGCATTATTAACTTCCCAGTATATGGGAAGTTCTTGTAATCGCCTCGAAAATCGAAATTGAAATTTTCAACTTTTCTTTACGTTTTGAGGTCTATAGAGTATATATAAAGTGTTTTTAGAAAGAAGTATGTATGTGTGTGTGTGTGTGTATGTACGTACGTACGTATGTGCGTTCGCGGGCAGTTTTTCTACGAGCATAACTCACGTAAACAAAGTCGTATCGACTTCGTTAAGGTGTCAATCGAAGCGTCTTTGCAATCTTAAGAGCTGATTAGTTTTTGGGACACTTCGGTCGGGGGGGTTTGCTGTTTTCACCCCTTGAAGGTCAACCATGTTATGCGCTATATCTAACGAACCAAACATGCGAACCAAACCAAACATTATTATTAAGGTGTCAATCGACGCGTATTAACATTTAGGTGATTCTGTGAAATTTTTAAAAAAATCGTTCGAGTGGTTTTTTAATTTTTTGAAAAAAATTGCAAAAAATTGGGTTTTTTCAAAAACATCAAATTTTTAACTTGATTTTCAACACACAGTAATAAATCTTTATATAATTTATATACTCCAAACAGTTGTTGTAAAAAAACCACCAAAATTTTTTACTCGTGATTACAAAAAAAATCAAATAAAAAATATAAAATCATTAATAGTCATCGTGATCTTCAAGGTCATTTGTGTATTGCATTATATCTCGCGAACCAAACATATGATTTGCATAATTTAGCTGTCAATGAACGTGCATTAATATTTGTGTAAATCTATCAAATTTTGGAAAAAATCGTTAGGGCTGTTTTTTAATTTAAGAAAAAAAAAGTGCAAAAAATAAGGTTTTTTTTCATAAAAAATAAGTTTTTAATCTGATTAGCGAAATATAGTAATCAATGTTTGCAAAATTTATATACTTCAAACAATGTTTGTAGAAACACAATCAAAACTTTTTCTCATGATTACGTAAAAAATTAAATAAAAAATAACAAATCATTAGAAGTCATCATGATTTTCAAGGTTATTTTTATCATTCGCTATATCTCACGAACCAGATATATTATTTGCATCATTATGGTGTCAATTGACGTGTATTAATATCTTTGTGAAGTTTTTAACATGATTAAAATTCGTTTCAGCCGTTTTTTGAATTTAATAAAAGAAAATGCGAAAAATTATGGTTTTTTTTTCATAAAAAATATTTTTTTAACTTGATTTGCACAGCACAGTGATACCAGTTTATAAAATTTATACAATCTTATCAATTTTTGAAGAGAAACCAGCAAAAAATTTTTCCATGATTATGAAACAACTAAATAAAAAATAAAAAATCATTCAAAGTTACCATGTAAAGAGGGTTCATACGAGTGCTATTACTTTATATCTTTTATTCTAAAAAATTGTTGTAAATTCAATCAAAGTTTTAAGATATTTGCATAATTTGAGCAGACTTTTAATAGTTTTTATAGTCTTTTAATTAAAAAAATGGCTTAAATTTTGAAAACCAACAAAATTTTTCAAGACCAAAAAGGTCCCCACCGATTGATCCGCGTGAATATTCAATCTGTCCTTATCGACCAAAAACCTTACGTAATCAAGGGACCCTTCCGTAGACGATATGATTCATATTAACTCATTCCTGTTTCTGCTATGAATACCTCTCATTGTTATTACTTAAAGTAGTATTATTTTCAAAATAATTATTGTGTTTAATGTTGTTGATGTTTATGTAGATATTACTGGGAAGTTGACCGTGTGGACCTCAAGGGTCGCACCTCGCGGCTTGTTATTACTAGCATTCATGGTCATCATTTTTCAAAAAGTTCCCCGAAAACTAAAGGGTTCCTACACGAGTCAAAAAGTTTATCTCCTGAATTGAATTATGCTTGCAAAAATGAACCCATCACGATAAAGGTGCTAGTGGTGTCATCTATCGTCTAGTAGCCTGCAATGAAATTTTCTAGATTTGAATAGTCGGGGATATGTAAACGGACGAGCGATCGTGCGAGGTCAGTGTTATTTTTTTTTTTGAAAGCGAAGTAGTGATTTGAGTGAAGAAAAGCGATCGAATGAGTGAATAAATTTCACTTTAAGCAGAATGGCTTATTACTTTATAAGTTTTCTATGTGTTTTTTTTTTAAGTTTAGCTCGTTGATTTGATAGTTTTAATAGCAATATTTATGTATCTTCTAGGAAAATATTAAATTTTTTTCCTCAAAACTCAAGAAATGAAATGATGACTATGCATAACCCAAAATTCTCGCGAATGAAGACGCGGATACAGCTAACTGAGACATAAATTGAACTAATATTCTATATAGAATATACTTCGGGCAATGACAATATTTTCTAGGAAGCACCAGCCTTATTTTAGATAATATTGTTACATATTTACACATCAATATTCGAAACTCGGACGTTTCTACTTTTTTTTTGAAAATAAACTTAAGTTCAAGTTTGTAGTTGTTTTTTATTTGACAAGTTCTAATATTCGCTCATTGAAGGAATTTTTTCAACATCAAAACAGCATTGAAAAAAGCTTAATAATTTGTTGAATTGGAAACCGTCACTTAATTTTCTTCTTTTTTTCAACGTTGGGAGATGGAAATTTTCATAAGATACCGAGTCGCTCCTGGTCTCTGCCTTGAATATGGGATCTTGTTTTTTCATCTAATATAAATTTGATATTTCAATATCTTTTTTAGATTCTACCGATACCAATCTGTACCATTGATCAGTACCACCAACGGTGAAATAATCATTCCAATAAATTATTGGTAATGATATAGAAATAATTAAACATACCACTGGCTGATAGGCTGAGGAGTTGAATGATATCTAAATGGGGAAGCGTGGTTTCGGGGTGACTTATGGCATCCTCTTCAGATGCTGTCATTTACCATCCGCCACCAGACAGCACGACCACGATTAGGCTCGTTGATGGATTGAGCTCGTTATACTTCAACTATTATTATAAATTATTTATATCCGCACAGTATAACGACTGTCAATTTTTTCCGTATATTATGCATACGTAGCAATTCTATTTATGGGGTTTGAACCTCCGTGTCTAGTCGACACCACCGCCCATCAGTGTGCTCCATTAACAAGCCTAATCGTGGTCGTGCTGTCTGGTGGCGGATGGTAAATGACAGCACCTGAAGAACCCCGAAACCACGCTTCCCCATTCAATTACGATAGTACCAGCCACGAACCAAAAAAAACTCCATTAATGTGCAAAATAGAGTTAGTAAGTTGCTAACCAAAGCACACTGATGGGCGGTGGTATCGACTAGACACGGAGGTTCAAATCCCATAAATGATATCTGTTTTGGGAGGCCGCAACTCATCGTTCGTAATCCAGTGATCGCTGAAATTACTTAGGGGTGAACTATCATCATGAAAACCATTTAAAAGCCCTTCTAGATCTATCAATGATGAATTCAAGCATTTAGCAAATTTTTGTCTCGAAGTTGACTCTTTACATGGATAAGATTCAAAACTATTCCTGTTAATTTTTTTAGCACTCTTTGCAACTAATATTTACTTTAAATACTTTTTCTGCAAAAAAGTTTCGTTAGTCTGATAACATGGCTGACATTTTTCCAATCTACTATCTGGGCTATATTGCAACTATGAAAGATCGAACTTTTCGTTAGAGACCGAAGAAATTAACGTGAATCGAAATCATGCAGTAAAATATATATTTTTTTATCCAGTTAACGTGAAAATATTTCCTGTTTATCAATTTTATTACGAATTTCTCATTTGTTAACTTAGAAAAAAATTGTCCAACAACCAATTTGTCAATAAAACATTTCGAAACTGAAATTTGACATGAAATTTGCTTTTCTGTTTTATGTTCAATTCAAATGACAATACTAAAACGTGTTTTTAATTTTTTTTTTGAAGATAAGTATTCCGAACAGTCAGACTATTGATGAGGAACGAAATGAAATTTGCATTTAATTAATGGTATATTTTTTTATTCAATTTCAACGTCCATTGACACAGAAACATTCTCATTTGCATGAATATATATAATATGAGTGTCATCAACCTCACTCGAACTTAGCAGAAAGTAGAAGTTAATTGTCATCTGGTGTATGGAAATAGTAAACACGAGCAATTTACATTGATAAAGAACAGAGTGAAATAAAATATGGCAAATCGTATTGTGTAGAAATAAGACCAACTGATTCTAAGGACATAACACCAGTCAAATATATAAAACTCCACTATTTGGCGGTTGAACTCGTTGTCATTGAAAGAAATGGGTTCATATGCATTAAAAAGTTATTACAGTTTCCCGTGCCAGTACAGGCACACATTGTAGCGCGAAACCCAAACACATTCGCTTACGAGTATTATACAAAAGGTCACGACTAAGTAACAACTGTGGCCATTTGATAAAACATCTATTTTTCCATGCTAAATGCGAAACAAAGGAAAATACGTTGAAAATCGCTTGATGACTCCATAATTGAGGAGCCTAGTCAGATTGCTGCAGAGAAAAGTGACTTTCATGTTGACAAAGAGCCCTTGGGTGCATCCTACACAAACTACTTCAGGGCTTTAGGCCATTTGAAACTAAATATACATTTTTTTCTCGGTTGTGACGAAACAAAATCAAGTTAAGTATGCAAAAGAGAAAGTTCTTACGTTTTAATTGCATTTCTAGTTTTTATCTTAGACCCACGCGTCGTCACTCTAAGCTTCGATGCCTAGCCAAATGTGCAAGTTTCCAAACGATCTATTGTTTCAAGCCACACTTGAGAAGAACGTTGTGCAATCATGCTGTTGTAAATACAAAGATGTACACTATCGTTCATGATTATTTGCCCAGCCAATTTGTTCAGTAGTATCCTTGTTACGATTTTGGCTTGTGAAAGATAAAAAGGAAACAGTTTGATTTCTGTCATAAAACACCAAGAAAGCTATCTGACTAAGTAACGTTGCGTGGTATCGTTTACCATCATGATCTGAGTTTATTTCTTTTCAGCTCTTTTGAAATATGCACCTTACAAACGTGTCCAACATACGATTATCACTATATTCAATGATTGTATATGTTCATAACCGATTTTCGTAGATGACAATATCTTCACCATGCAGCGGTTCTATTTAATTTTTTTATTATGATGTGTGCAATGAAAAGGCTAAGCATTGATATACGAGGTGTGATCAAAAAGTAAGGTAACTTTTCAAATTTCGCGGGCAACGTACATTCGATTAACGATTTTTTTATGTTGGTACACTCGTCACGATCATATATTTACAGTTTCAGCTATATAATATGTTTAGTTTGTTTATGAGAGGCAAAACGGGTACAAGTGTTTTGCGATTTTCACTAGCGAAAAAAATGGATCAAAGAATTTGCATCTAATTTTGTGTAAAAAAATGAAATTAAATGCTCCAAAAACACTTGAAATGTTGACAGTGGCATACTGACTGTTCTGAGGAGAAAAATATTTACAAGTGGTACAAACTCTTCCAAGATGGCGGAGTAGATGCCAATGGCAAGCCTCGTTCTGGAAGCCCAAGCACGTCAACAACAGATGAAAACGTTCAAGCAGTGAAGAAAATAGTTTTGGAAAACCGTCGAATCGCTATCAGAGAAGTTGCTGAGGATGTGGCTTGTGCCATTGAATTTTTTCGAACGTTTTGGGCATAAGACGTGTGTCAGCGAAGTTTGTTTCGAAACTGCTTAATTTTGACCAAAAGAATCTTCGCATGAGCATCCCTCTTTAGCTGATGACAGACGTCAATGATGATCCTGATTTGCTCAAAAGGGTCATAACTGGTGACGAATCATGGGTATATGGTTAAGATATCGAAACCAAAGAGATTTGCAACGATTGAGGAGATAAAGACTGCATCGCTGGAAGAGCTCAAGACTATACCGAAGCGTTGGCACAAGTGTATTGTATCTAAGGGGGTTACTTTGAAGGGGACAACATAAATATTGACGAATAAATAAATATTTTTTCCTAAAAATACAAAGTCACCTTACTTATTGAACACACCTCACACCACACCATGCCAGTAAAGCATCCAAACGTTGTTCATCGACAACGATTAGTCTTGGCATGGTCTGGATAATATTTTTGAACAGGCATGAGCAACATTTTTTTACGACGGGCCGAAGGCGGTGAAGGTGATGACTGTTAATGCAAAAGTAGTCTCATCAGTGTAGTGCATGGTATTAATACTTAGTGTGGCTTCGTATTGTTTGATATTTTTTAAAGTTTTGTAGTGCTTAAAATTTGTTTCAAAAAAGGGTTCTTCAGGTTATGGTATTTATGATTTTAATTAAATACATAATTAACAAAATTTTCCTTGCATGTATTAAACTTGCTAGAAGTTTGAATTTCAATTTTAGTAAAAAAAAATTCGGTATTTTCAAAATACGAATTCGGTAGAAAATTTAATTTCCAACCCGTTTTGCTCGCGTTCTTTTGAAGAAAAACTTGGGATCTCATCAGCCTTCTAATTTTAAATTAAGCAGCAGCTGCGACAAAAGGTAACTTCGAAATTTTTCTACTGATTGGTTCAGTAAGAAAATTTTGAAAAGTGCGATAGGCCTAAAAGTTGTTTGGGGTGATAGTATATTGATGATAGAAAAATTCGTACCAGTAGCCCCACCATACCTAACTCCCACGAGCCGCCTCTGCTGTTTATCATTTAAAATGATTTTAGGATAATTGAACATGTAATTGAGCCACCTTAAAAAAGCATCACATAGAGCGTCTACCTCGCAATCATGGTATCCAAAATTCAAATCTCAGCATTGGTATATATTTTTTTAATTCGAAGAATAAATCATCTTCGCATCGCGATTGTTTCTGTCGATTGGTGAGATCTTTAAGAATTTTTTTACGCCATTTTTTACACTGAAATTGGGAAAATGGTCAAATAAAGAAAGTGTTCGAAATTATTTTCAATGATTTAGGTCATTCACATGATGGAGTGGGAGACCTCTAAAAAGTTTTTGAAGAGAATGTAACATTATTTGAAACATGATGTTGTCTGCTTGCTTCAATTTTATAAAGCATTGTGTGATGGGCAAATAGTTACGTGCGGTGGTGTATGTACATATAACGTTTCTAACAATAGGCGTCTTTCGGAAAATTCGGCAAATGAAACGTTCATTTCGATACAATTAGAAGATTCATTTCGTACTACAATAAACGAGCGATTGCCGTTCGGTGAAACCTTAATAATGACTTGCTCACATTTATGGTACATTTATACAACAGCCGGGAAAGGTTTTTCTTTGAAATTTTTCTCCAGTATGATTATTAATCATTACCTGTTGTATTACACACTCACTATTCAAATCCGATCTGAAAATATAAAGCGCGTAGGAAATACGAGATCTGATTTAAAGCTGATCCGGGAATTACGTTGTGCGGTGCGGTTCGTCATCATCATTCAATTTTTCTTGATTGAACCGTGCAAAAGTTATGGAACACGGCACGTAGAAAAGCTTGGACGAATCGATATGTAGCGGAAAATGAAAATCGTAGAAAGTATTTATGTGTACTGCGTTATTGATATTTGCATTGCTTGGAATCAAAAATTATACAATCGCGTGATGCTTTTAGGAAAACGAATTGAAGTTCTAAACAAACATTTATTTATCGGCGCACAACATTTTATGGTACTCCAAGCTTCAGCGTTTTCGGTAAAAAAAAAGGATTTTTTCTTGCTAATTGGATTGAAAAATACACTAACCAGATACTAAAATAATATATCATTTAGGGGAAAAAATCGCTATTTGAAACAAGCGCAATTACGATATTATAGCTCTTCAAATCGAGGTGAGACCATAAATTGTGCTTCTCTAAATTGCTATTTGTTTTCTATTTCATTTAGCGTTCTTTCGCAGAAAACAAAAGCAGATGAAGCATAATAAAACTGTTCTTTGTGAATTATAGAACAATGCAGGAAAGAGGCATGGCGAACTTCGATCAAAGAATGAACACTCATTTGGAAGTGTTAATATACGTCTTTCATCGCTGGAATAAATCTTCTTTGTTGCAGTATGCGAGTATGTTTTGTCTACAATTTAATGCCATGCAAATTAAATCAACTGAACAATTAAAAAAAGAGTTTCGCGTTGGGCTAAACTTTAATCTTTAAATTAAGAAAACGAAAAACATAAGAGAGTGTTCATGCATAGTCACAATTGTGGAAATCCCCAAAATAAATGGCTTAAAAACTAGTGAAACTGAATGCAAATTTAAAAATGAGAGGGAAAAACGTGGTGCAAATAGAGGCTAAGCACCATTTCATGGCGAAGCTAGGTCAGGTTTTCTATTCGTCTCTACATATTTGAATGTTTCTACAACGATTACGCATCCTATTCTTTATCCATTAATGATAGTATGTTCACACAGCAACTCCAAGCGGTTTAATAGTGACTTTAGTCGATAAACCATACCAAATATAGTTTTTTACACTTCCATACGATCTCTATAAGCTGAATGAACCTCGAAATAATTCAAGGAGGACTGTAGCTCGCGCGCTCAGTTTTTATAATTCAGTGGATTGCGTTTGACCTTTCAACATAAGTTGTGTTTGCATTTATGTGCGATCTTGGTGTTTACTATGTTAATAACTATGCAAAGCTTAAAGCAATCTCCAGTATTTGCTTATTGATTTTTGCAGTTTTGGCAATTCTTACGTCGTACGGAGATATGAGCATATTACAGTCATGGTATGTGTATGGTAGTTGTTTTCGTCAAATATCGATTTGAGCAAGTGTCTAATTTTTAAATGAATATTTTCTCAAATATTTTTTAATTTATTTAAAATTTACGCAGAGAATTTGCGAACTGAACTGTAATGCAAAAGCCAAAAAAATTAGCTAGTCCTAGATTAATTTAAAATTTGATGAATTTCTGTTGATCACAGCAGCTAACTAATATGTTGTTTAGGCTAACGAATGGCTAGTAAGGCTATGCTTGTTTTTCTTCGTGGCATTGCAGCTCGTATCGACCCTTGGCCTGTCGCATATATCATCCTCACTCGTTCATTTCAAGAAGTTTTCACGAAGATAGCGTCTTGCCATCGCTTTCCAGGTCTCCTGAATGAACTTGTCTCATTCATTTGACTTCTGGATATCTTTTTAGGTCGCCGCTCTTTGCCTATTCGTTGCAGATGGTCAGCCTATCCCAGTTGATGAAGCTTCCTTCCTGACTCATCATAAAGGCTGTACCTCATGTACCGCACCAAATATTTTACGTAGGACATTTCTTTCGAAGGTATTTAGCATTTTTTTCCGGGTCCCGTAGTTTAAGTCCATGTTTCGCATCCGTAGTATTGCACAATTCGGGCTATAGTTTTACATGTGCAAGGCTTTGCCAATATATTTCCAATTTCTTCGATTTGATGATGAAGAGAACCGTGAAATACGTTTTGTTCGCGAATTGTGTTCATCGTTTAAATTCGCCAGTCTTGTTTGCATTATTATAAAGATAATCTTCGAAGTAGATTAATCTGTCTGCATTTTCGAAGCTATTTACATTCTGTTACATTATGTCAGCCAAATGTCTAGATTGGTCTTCAACTAGCCGCCGACGATCATGCCCTTCTTAAGGCCTCACCAATTTGTGCGCGCCGAAGAGGAATATGAATGTGGGGAAGCGTTTGGCTGAGCAGGAGACAGGAAAGTCGACCGCATAGCGATGATCCTGATTTAATTTTCATATTATCCGACGAGCTCACTAATCCGGAGGTGAAACTAATGAAAGTAAAAGGAGGAACACTAAATTTATGACTACAATCGGGGGTCGCGAACAAGATCACATTGACATGTTGCGAAGGAGATTACTAGGGAAAAATTCTATTTATACAGTATCCATTGCCAACTGCGGTTTTAGCAACATTGAATAGGTAAATCTTTATACACTAGATGTAGCCTTTCTTTTAATCATCTTTTCACATACAAAAAATAGTTTTAGTATTGGTTCACCGCGGACTTTTCAAACCATGTGATATTGCGTCGATTTTCTATGACAATAACAATTATCAACCTGTTTTTGTCCGGTTTTTACCGAAAACAACTTCCAGGGTGTGTTATAAAGATGTATGCATAAGTACATGTTTTATTGAGATTGATCGTAACCACGAATCAAATATTTTCCAGGCAATGAAAATGGGCATTTAGTGTCTGCTTGAATATACAGTATTGGCTCCTTGCAGTTGTGCTTTTTATTTGAAAATAGATCCATACGACGACATAATATGGTCTGCACTACAATGTGGGAAAACAAGACGTTCAGAAATTCAATTTCGTTCCAAGAATCGATCCTTGTGTGCTCATGACTGTCGACGTGATCAAAGCATTGCCAGAGTTGTGCAAAGGATGAAAAAGTTTGGCGGTCTTTATGAAAACTATCCATGTAGTTTCTTCAGAACAAACTAGCGGAATACAGTAAGGAAATACTTTTAAATTTGAATCGTGTAACGTATTCTCAACTCACAATTTTATGAAGCAATTAAACATCGACATTTTGTGGTGATATTCCGTGAATGAAATTGTAAACGATTTTTTTCCAAATTCATAAGTTCTGGTAGTGACTCAATCCATAAACCAACTCATCATATGATAAATGATAGAAATAATTTGGTGGAACGCTCAGTAAGTAAGTAGTAACTTTTAATGAACGACTTTATCTGCTGTGGTCTAGACATTTGTGTAAAAAAGCTTCCGTTCATCTACACATGATAAACATTTGAAATAAAGTAAATTCAAAACGCAGCGTGAAGTATCTGACAACACATGAAATACGAGGCACGTCCAGAAAGTAAGAGTACTCGATTTTTCCTATTAAAAAAATGGATTTAAAACAAAGTTACAGGATTTTTTAGGTAAATATGTCAGTTATTTTTCCACGTAGTCTCCTTTCCGTTCTATGCAGATTGTGAGCCGTGGCACAAGCTTTTTAATGCTCTCCTGAAAGAACTCTCCCGCCATCTTCTTTTCCCAGTTCAGGACCTTTTGTTTCACCTCCTCGTCAGTTGAAAAAAAAATTCTACCCATGTGAATCTTCAGGGAAGTGAAAAGATGGAAGTCTGAAGGCGGCAAGTCAGGGGAATATGCGGGGTGGTTCAAAATGTCCCAACCAAATGAGTCCAAAAGCGCTTTGGTGACGTTGGCAGTGTGCGGGCGGGCGTTGTCGTGCAACAAGCACACTCCCTTCGTCAACATTCCCCTCCGTTTGTTTTGAATTGCTCTCTTGAGTTTACCTCTTGAGTCTCACAGTATCGTGCTGCATTAATCGTCTCCTCTTGAGACAAAAATTCGATCAAAATGATCCCTTTTCGGTCCCAAAACATAGTGGCCATGATTTTTTGCCAGAAATTGAAGTTTTGAATTTTTTGGCAGATGGGGAACTGGTGTGTCGCCACTGTAACGACTGTCTTTTTGCCTCAGGAGTGTAATGAGCTACCCAGGTTTCATCTTCAGTTACAATCGAGCTTAGAAAATTCTCACGCTAGCGACCCGATTCAGTTTGTGCTGTTCTATCAGTTATTTTGGCACCCATCTTGTGCATAACTTTCGGAATCCCAGCATTTCTGTAATTGTTTCGTGTAAGAAAGATCTGGAGAGTTGTGGAAACATCGCTGAAATTTCATCCAGTGCCAATCGCCGGTCTTCACAAGCAGTTTTCTCAATTTTTGGCACCAACTCATCGTTCAAAATTTACAGTCTTCCACACCTCTGATCGTCATGAACATTCGTTCTGCCTTCATTAAACTCACGTCACCACTTGAACATGTTCGTTCGGTTCATTACACCTTCGCCATAAACAGTTTTGACACGTGAAAAAAATTCGGCTGCTGTTTTACCTTCAGCGAGAAGGAATCGTATGACAGCGCACACCTCACACTTGACGAGATTTTTTATCGACATATTTCACACAAGCAGACACTACGAAGCGAGTTTTTATACTATCAAGGTCTCGCCTGTGCTCATTCTGTTCAGGAGAACCCCCACTACTATTCAGTGTTGCCAACCTTAAAAAAAGTTTCTCACAGCATGAGAAGGCAACCAGTACTCTTACTTTCTGGACATGCCTCGTAGATCAAATTAAATTATCGACGACGTCATTTGTTGTTATCTTAGAACGGGGCAGATTTTTCTGAAAGACCATGACAATAGCTTCGATATCGTCCGTTTTTCAGCACTCCCTTTCGAATTTCTTGTTGAATGGATAAAATTCTGCTCAAATGAATTTTTTCTTCAGAATTTCCTCTAAAGCTGCCTCCCATTTTTCACTTTATTTTGCAATCTCTTTTTCTAGTGACGCAATCTCGGCTTGAAATACGTCAAACGTGCAACACGTATCTTTACGTGGGTATCCGAAAGATATGTTGAAATTTTGGTCAAACATTTCACGAAAAATTTTGCTTTTGCAATTTGATTGTTGATTCACTGCACAAGGGAAGCTTAACAAAATTTAGCTCTAGATATAGTAGATATATTTTAGAAGTAGCCTTAAGGGATTAATGCATTTTTCTCTCTTATTAATAAATTGAAGAATTCAATAGTTTTCGTCTTAATATCAATGGATAGCTTGTTTGGTCTGTTATCATGTTCGTCTCGTCCATCATCTTTCGGAACGCCTTACCCTGTCGAATTTCTTTCCAGAGTTTGCACTCTTCGATCGGTTATAATCCGAAAAGAAAGAAATGCTTTGAAGTAGACACGTACATCTTCAAGAATTCCGCTCTGACGAGCTTGAACTCTGTAGGCGTAGGATGATTGGTTGTACTTGGTCTTTCGCTCTCATCATTGTCGACAACGCCGACGCTCGATCAGGTAAAGCGGTTATCGGACAACTCAAATATTTATTATTTTAATAGTCAGACTATCGTAGTTGCTCGTCGCATTGAATTCGGCGATGATCCGTTTTCTCTCGTCCGAAGGAATGATCTGGAAGCAATGTAGCTGCGAAGAACCACAATCTACTCCCGTTTCATGTGTGGTTGTGCAGAGTTTTTTCATTACATCTTCCATTTTTCCGGTTTGTTCCTCTTTTCCACACTAGACCTAACAGCGCACCAACATAAATCACCGTGTTCTCGATAAAATCACGGTCAATTATCACTAACAAAAAACCATGAACCAAGAATGATAATGAACTACGCATGTAGACCACAGGATGAGTTACGGAAGACAGCATGAAAGTGGTGGTGGACTTAAGGATGTGGGCACGGATTGGGACTGTGAGCTTTTCCGCTGAGTAGCGCGTGGAGTCTAATCTATATTGAGCGGATCCTCCTATCTGAAACCATTAAAAACTCACGTACTATGATCTTTATTTGCCGGAGGCGTTTCAAAGCTGATAGCTGGCGTCGTAACCCAGCTTTCGAAAAAATTGGCTGCTGGTCGGTCTCTCGTGGCCCTTCATTTAAAAATAGCATAAACTTTTGCTACAATTGTCGCTGTCGTGTGGACCGAGTATTAGATCCGTTAGTATTTCAAATTTAAGACTTTCTAACAGAATCAAAAGTTTACACCCCGTTTTAAGTTTGAGCTTTTCGTCTCTTTTTGGAGCATTTAAATCCTAGCAGACAAGCAATGGAATTGTTACATGAAATATGTATGGAAAACAAAGCCGAGGAAGCTTGATTCTGTTTCTATTGAGCTTCGGCACAGAATGACCGTTCCACAAGCCACAACTGCTTCTTTTATCAAAAATCACTCAAACTCGACGTAATCTGCTTAGCATTGAGCTGAGCGCAAGGCGATTTCTGGCCGAGAAACTCGAAGCCACCAAATCTGCGGTTAATCCGCGCAATCACTCCTTAAATTGCCGCTTGCTTGATTAACACTCGCCGCGGCGGTAATTAAAACATGCGCCGTTGGCGGCCATAAACAAATCCGGGCACAAACGCAATCGTTTCGGGTACTCACTTTGCGAAGTCGGGCGGGGGTCCGAACACGTCCGGATCGCGGGGCGGAGGCGTCCAAATGTCCGGGTCGGGCCGGAACCAGGCGGCCGGGTCTTTGGCGGTCTCCTCGTGCAGTGGCGTCCGCAACCGGGCCGCCAGCGGTGCATGTTGCAGGTCCATCGTCATTTCCGACAGCAGCTTCTGGATCGATTTCATCTGGTGATATTCCTTCGCGATCTGCTGCTGGATCTGGAAGCAAGAACGCGGAGATTAGTAACAAGCTTCGGGGGTGTAGTTCACGGGCCCATCTTACCATCGTCCACTTGCCCTTGCGCATCGGGTCGCTGACGGACGTGAGCATGCGGCCCAGCATCTGCTGCAGGCCCTCGTAGTAAACCGCCGCGGCGTCGTAGTTCCCCGTCAGGGCCATTTCCCGGGCCATTTTGGCGTTCTCGCAGATTTCCTCGGTCGACACTTTCGCCATCACGGTCATTCCTACGCAGGATGCGGTTTTTTGCTTGCCTCCACGAAGTAGCTGCGAACGAGAGCGGAAGAAAACGTTAGCCGACACTGTAGGGAGAAAGGCCGGGCAGCGCAACGGGAAATCGGTTTCTTAATTTTCCGCAATCGAACGAATTGTTCGCAATCTGGAACACATTTCCGACCACTCTGCGGCGAGGCACATCCGAAAAACTGCACAAATGGCAAAGATCTCGGGCGCAGCGTCGAGAGACTCTGCGACTGGGAAGGAACTCACTTTTCACGCTGCGATCGCGGCGTTGTTTGAGGCCCTCGCGCGACCTTTTCGCTCCACATCCACGATTTACGAGCGGCCAATCGAGGAAGTCCAGGAATAATTGCGAATTGAAGTCGCGGACGCGAGAAATTCAGTGAATTAATCACAGTTTGCGCGAGATTCGTCCACGACTGTATGTACCGCACGAGAAGCGTTGACGGCTGCGAACTTGGGCCACTTTGGAGCTGCACGCGGCCGTTGGAGCCTCGGGCACGCGGCCGTTGGAGCCTCGGGCGCGCGGCGCGAAGCCGCACAACGGGCTAACGGCCGAGTGGGGCCGCGGAGCCTTCGCCGTTCGACGACCTTGCGCCGTGCCTTAGATCGCAAAGGTGATCGCTCGGCCAGCTGACAGCTGTCGCACTCAATCCCGGGCTGGAAGTGCAAGAGCCGCCGCGGCCCCAATAACGGCAGCGGAACTTGAACTCGATTGCCCCGAAAACTCCAATTATCAACTTGGGCTTACCGTGAGTGACATTTGAACATCTGAGGCTTCTGCATGCAAGAGGCACTTGGACTGCTGCACTGACTGCTCCGCTCGCGGTCTGGGGGCGTAGTTGACGTTTCACAGGCGAATTTTACGATAAAGCACGTCTGTATCTACGGGATAAATGGCACCGCTCACTTTTGCCACTTGACGGATTGCGAATCCCTCGCCCGATAAATCGCGATTCTCCTTCACCTCCGCGGACACGAAAGTTCCACACACAGTCGCTGACTGCCGTTCGTTTTCTGTGGAACGGAGCGGCTGTTGAGTGGAGCCTGTGGATTGTAGCCGCCAGGTAAAGAAGAAAACAGGTGAATAAGCGTACCAGAAGACATGTCATGCAAGTAATAGATGGAAAACTATTACGAATAAATGGCATGAGAGTTGTGCGTGGGAACATTTTCAAATGTGAACTGTAACCAACCATATTGGTGGAATATATTCGGAAGAGTTAGAAAATCATTCTCACTCCTTTTATTATAATTTTGAGTAAACTACACTAGCGCACTATGCTTTACTCTTCTTAGCGTTCATCCAAACCGCGACATAATGTGTTTATCACAATATAAATAGTGAGAGACTCAACTTGGTAAATCGTATAGTTTTTTTCTACATTGGGTTGGTTCTCAACGTGTCGGATTTTTATCAAATAAAACCAACTCCATCTCCAAATCACTTTGGTCACCAATTGTTGGTTTTATTGTTCAGTAATTTCCAGACAATAAAAATCGGTATAAAGTATAGAAACCTTTGTTGATTCAACTACACCCGTAAAAATAATGTTGTCATCAGTTCACGGAAAGTGAGTTACATGAAGAAACTATCAGAGACAGCTGAAGAAAGAAAAATATTTCAAAGCTAAGCTGGCTTCCGATTGAAAGAACAAATTTTTTTCGATTTAATTCAAAAACAAAATGCATGCATGCATGCTTCATCTATTGTTGGATATGTAACATTAACGGATCATGCTATTTACAATCGTTTTATTTCGGAATGTTCTTTCACATTGCACCATTGTGGGTGAGCCGCTGGAAATCGCAAGAAAAAATCATACTAATTCTGCACATCAAGGTGAAAACGGACTTTTTCTCAATTATTCCAAATTTTCTGAGTCAATGCTCAAAGTTTAATTGAACATGCCTCGATAGTTGCACAAGAATTGCACATATTAATAGTTATATTAATTTATAATTATAACTATAATTTTTTTTTCAACATTGGGAGGTGGAAATCTTCAAAAGATACCGATCAGCTCCTGCCTCTCGGCATGCCGGATTTTTACCGACTAAAACCACCTCCGTCTCCTTCAATCACTCTCTCCATCAAATTTTCAGTAATTTTCCGTAGTTAAATTTCAGTACATAGTACTTCCCAGACGATAAGAAATCGGTATAAGGGATAGTACCAAATTTGTAAATTTTTAGTATCCTTTTAGTTAAATTAATCGTTCAGACTATATGTTCATAAATTATTTTATGTTAACTACATGTTTGGCTTTGACTTTAGTGGAGCTGATTGAACTTGTAGTTTACTTCAAATATTGAGAATTTGAAATCAAAATCTTCACTTTTGAGAATATAATCGAATCTAGTCGGAAATAAAGAAGGGAATAAAAAAACCTTTTTAAAGAGTTTGAACCAATATTTAAATTTCCAGACTTTGTTTATTGACCCCAACAATTTTTTTAATCGCTTTGTGGTGTCAAAAAGCTGTTCCAAATGCAATAAGTAGTATCGAAATTTGTTATAAAGTCGACTGGAAGATGTTGTGAAGACAGAAATACATCCAGCGATGAGGATGATGAAGAATTCTCATATAAACAAAGTTAAAATTCTTCTTCGGAAATTTCGCATGTTGAAGCTATCCGTAGCTTTAATATATGTATAAACTACGCAGCTTAACAAAATTCAATATTTGGGGAACTAGCAACATTGCATATGTTACACGAAAAAGCAGTTGGTAGCTCATTTTTGGCCATACATACTCAAATGAACGTGCAATATTATTTTTTAAAACCATAATTCCAGATTTCCGTATGGATTGTAAATTATTAAATTAATTTGAGCAGTCGTTGCGGAATACGTCAATTCTATTAACGCAATTTTTACAGTATTTTAACTCCCCCCTCTCTCCATTTAACCCTTAGTAGCATACCTCCCCAACCCCTTGGAAGGTTACGTAATATAAGTTTTTGGCAAAGTATTTATATTTGAAATGTGACTGAATACGTAAACATAAATCTTCCGAATAAAACATTGCGAACATTGACGAATTACTAATGAAATCGATGAAAAATACAATTTCGAAGTTCTGAAATTTCTGAAATAAGGTGCCGAAATTTTTTTTGGTGATTCACTATATCCAGAGTTTCCTGTTCATTTCAATTTATACAGCCAAAAATAGGTGGTGCTTCTGAAGATTTTGTACTACGAAGTTTAGAGCTCATTTTTGCTGCAGACTGTTCAATATTCAATTTACGGGTTCCTTTCTATGGATGGCGAAGGTGTTACTTCGTGAAAAGATATATTTTTTTCAATTTCAACCAAAAAGTATTCATAATGATTGATTTGAATCTAACAAGCTTTAGCACAAATATTGACCCTTGGACGGTTTAACCGCAAAACTTCTTTTCTCTTGACAGATTATCGAACAACTAGTCACCCTGTGGCCGATACAGCGCGTTAACAGCGTGGAACCAGTAAAAGTCCCTTGGGTGTTGCAGCGCTGTAAACAAACCAGCTTCAACTTAATTCCAATTCGACTGTGTTCGCTGGCGCACTGTCATAATTTGATCAGCTGTTTGGCCGCTGCATTTTGACTGCTTTGTTTGTTTTCGTTTGGCCCCGTTCGCGCGAAGAAGGTGGGATTTGCAGCTTTCGTGCGCCTGATTAATCCGGGAAAGTGGTAAAAAACAGACACGACGCACAGTCTGCGTTGCGTTGGTCGTGCGAAAGTGTTCATTCAACTTGGCTGAGCTCGCAGGCGCATCCGAAGACAAAAGATTGAAAGACCGCGAGTGGATTCAACGGTCGATAAGGCGCTGCTGATAACGCCGCGGACGGGAGGTTCCAGTTGTCTTCGGCTTGGATTTCATGCGTGCGGGAGCAGGTTTGCAGTTGGACTCGTTGTTTAGTGGTTCACCTTGCTGGCAGCCGTTTTGAATGCGAGCGGAAAAGGCGCTAAAAGCCTGCAGTGCAACAACAAGAAGTGCCAAAATACATGGACTCGCTGCCGATGTGCAGTGACAAATCGTACACTCTGCGGAGAAATTTCGCGCGCACGTAAATATTGAATGGTGGTCCGGCGCGCTGTTGGCGGTCGGTGAGCTAAGAAGGCGGGGAACAACGCCGAGCAGACAGCTGGCGTGGAACAGTTACAGTAGCAGCCAGCCATCGTCGGGCATGCGAGTTGCAAGTCACATTCGCGATCCAGACAGAAATCAGAGTGTCCGCCACGGCGACAGCTTCCCGCAAACGCACCACCACCGGAAGCCCCACAGGGGAAGTGTGTCTCGAGCCGGTCTGCATTTCGCCAGCGAAAGTACCGCGAACATAAACAAAACTGCCTCCAGCGCTGTGTGTCCCGTCACTTGCGGCGGGCAGTGTAAATTGAACGCTTTCCGTGCCGAGTTCGATTGCAGAAGAAAATTGACCAGTTTTTCTCGGGTCTTTGTGCCAGACAAGTTCTGCCGACGAAAATTTTCCATTTGGCTGCCGCCAAAGTCGATTGTAGGCCGTCGGCGCGCAGAGTGATAGCAGAGGCGACTGGCAGCGATAAGAAACTAGTGTTTTGCTATTGCCCGGGCGATTTTCCCAATTTCCCGTGAGTTTCCTTCTTGCCGAGACTAGTTTTTGCGTGGATTCGGTCGTCAGCCAGATTACTTTGCCCTCGAGACTTTCAGAGTCGAACTTGCGGTGTTTTCCATTGACTTATTCGCCGCGACAAGTTTGCCGGAGTGAAAAGTCGGAAAAGCGGAAAGTGACGCCCAGGAGGCAAGTGATATAAGCCCCAGGCCACTGACTCCTCGCCGAAGAAGAAGACGCCGTCGATTGGCAAGTCTTACCGCGAAACAAGTCTTTTTGATTAAACACCTGATATAATGTGCCGAGGAGTTTTCTAGCACCCGCCAAGGACGCTTGGGAGATAGGTAAGTCGGAGGTAGTTGTTTGAAGAACTTCCAGAAGAAGAACACTTGAAATCAAAGCATATATAAAAGTCTTTTGCCAACAGACATTTGGTACCTCCCAAACCATAAATAAATTTATTTCAGGAACAATTTCAGAGTGCTTGTTCAGTGAAAGATACAGACTCATGCAGTTGAGTTGGTATCACATATTTGTTGTGGTTTGTGCTACAGAAGTATCGAAGGTCGTTGCGGTCCTCGTCCTTAATTGTATCGCCAATGCTCTTCGATTGTCTGGACCTCGTTTCACATCCTCTACACACGTTGTCAGCTTCCCAGTACGCATCTCGGAAACTTCGCTTTTCGGCTGACATACATTCCAAACAGAGCATGTGGTCGAAACGACACATATATCTTCACTGCAACTCCGCTCTCCTTCTAAAAACTCAGGCGGCATTCGTAACACATTACTATTTCGGTCCACGTCACGATTCTAGTCTGTCTGGAATATCAATTATCTCCGAAATGGAGTGGCACAGCTCTAGGATCGCCTCTTGAAAAGTCCAATAGTAAGCAATGTTGTTTTGCTGTAATGCGACACTACCGACTAGAGTCCTTTATGCAAAGCACCATTCCACTTGGAAAGATTTACTGCATCCCATTATCTTCCATGCCACTTGAACAATAGTATTTTGTTACTGGCCGACTATTCAAACGGGAGATATGTATGTCTCCCTTCAATGTCTTCATTTCACAGGGATGTCAAGCAATGCTCCATTTATTTCACAGAGATGTCTACTAAGTCACAGTAGTTAATGCCCCCTAGAAAAATTCTACCTCGTCCATCTCGTTCTAGAACGAACCAAGTCGCCACTCATAAGGTCCTTCATCATTCACGGAAAACACACCCGAATATTGTCGGGTGGCAACTAAAGTAGGGCACAGCAAACAATATCGCTGCAGGTGCTCCAGACTAAAGCCATTGTTTCCACTGTACCTATTTTTGAACTTCTTTTGCCACTGTTTAGCATTATAATTGAATTTACTATGGCATGGAGCAGATACAAATAGGATCTGACAAATGCTCATTGTATATGCGTGTTGGAACATTATGTAAATTTTTCGGTGGTTCGTAGGCAAAGTATTGTGTCGTAGCAACCTAGATTTGATCCTTGCTCTCGCACGTTGAGAAGGCCTTGAATATTTAACGCTCAATTTCCTAAAGGGTGGTGGAACGGCTTAGGCGAGCTTCATCTATATTTTTGTTCAGAAAAAGGAGTCAGCTAAGTTGAAGCAATCGAATGGCAATTTAATCAACAACTATCGATAGTTGAGGTGAAGGAATTATATTTATTAAAACAATGTTGATAAAATCAACTTGCCTTATGCACGATCCTACACCATAGCGACTCTAAAAAATTACAAACTTTTTTCTACCCCAGATCAAGTAAAATGTCCTTGAATAAACTTCAAACTGCTTTAAACTAGACATGCTTCGCAAATTTTTGAAATGTTTAGTTACAATCTTGGGTTAAGTTGTTTTCTAATTGCTGAAAGTGGTTTGTTCTGCCACTTTTATTAATGAATTTCTATTCGAAAATCTTCATTTCTGTATAAAAACCTTCAACATTGAATTGGATGAAAGTCGAATGTATAGTATAAGAGTTTAAAAAATACGTCGTAGCAGGAAAATACAGCTTTTCGTGAATGTTTCGATTTAAAAGACATGTATAAAATATAGTCCTGATGCAATGGCGGCTTTATCGTTGGAGTAGATGTGTTACTGCTATGTATCCTTGTGGCCGTAATGCCTGATGGACGCCATACAGTTGAACCTTGATAACTCGGGTTTCTATTATTTGGGTCTTCGATTAACCGGGGTTTTTTCCTCTATTCGTTTTTTCTTTAATTTTCCTGATTAAGCGGGGATTTCCTTTTTTCATCTATGTATTCATTTTATCTTCAATTTTCCAGAGTTGTGTTCGTATGTTCTAATAAAATTTAAATGTGCCTGAACGGTGAAGAAATATGAACCATTTCTGAAAAGTAATTATGTATGAACTTCTGGTGTTTACAGTTTTTAAAAGAATCTTCCGTCTTATGTTTAAGTTTAAAAATTCAGCGACACTCTTTCCCCAACGTTACACGTCGTAACATCTTATTTCAGTAAACAAATTCGATTATCCGTGCACATCCCCTCCCCATCATTACCCCGGATAATCAAGGTTCTACTGTATGTTAGAATTTAGAAAATTGTCAGGCAACAAAAACGAAACCTTCCACCTTCATTATAGTTTAATTTTCAATTTTTACCAACTCTCATGCTGCATATGCACATCATCTATCATTACCTTCCAATACTTTTCACTCCATCCAGCAGGAAAATCACATTTTGTTTGCCGCAAAGTGTTGCTGAAATTCCTACTGGGCAATATGTCATAATCTCTCGAACACACTACGTCATAGCAGCATCGCAAGAGACTATCTACTTGTCCATATACCTTGATCCGTAATGGTATATCATTCATTGTCAATGTACAGTGGTTCTCACTCAAAATGGCACACACCGTACACAACAGACTTTTATTAGCGCGACAAACACAAGAACAACCAAACATATTCTCTGTGATCCATGTAGAAACATAAATAAAATAAAATTCATAATGTAAACGAAACAGTGCGTATGCAATCCTTTAGCTATAATCTAAAAAAACAACAACTCAACGATAAATCGCACAGCCAAAGTGGTACAGTTGCTATTCTTGCTACTTTACAGAGTTAGTCCTTTGTTGCAGAGACACTATTCCCTTACTGCATTCTGCCGAAATTTTATCCCATTCGTCTAGAATTCTTTTCAGTTCATTTTTGTTAGAAATGGGATGCTTCCTTATATCTGTGTACAGCTTTGCCTACATATGCTCTTTTAAATTTAAGATCATTGATTGTGGCGGGGTTTCGATCACTTTCCGGCAGTTGTACAAACACCATTCTTTGACAAGGAAAGAAGAATGTTTTGGGTCATTATCCTGGTAGAATGCAAAATTAATCTTGATGCCCAGGTTTTCCACGCTTACTTTTTTGATTTTTGATTGATTTTGAAGAAGAATGTTCAAATAGACATGTTTGTCAACTATGCTATTAGGTGTACAAATTAATTCGGTCCGTTTTTAGCAATAAAAAAAAGCATTTATTATGAAATCAAAACAAAAAATACATTATTCAAAGTATTGTCCATCACTTTCTACTATTTTTTTCCATCTCTCCGGCAATCGTTTGATTCCATCTCGATAAAACAACTCATCTCTTTCGCCCATCCATGTTTCGAGCCATTTTTGTATTTCTTCATAAGAAGTGAACCGCTGACCGGTCAGATCATTCTGCATTCGTCGAAACAACCAATAGTCGGATGGGGCAATGTCCGGAGAATACGGCGGGTGCGGTAGGACGTTCCACTTAAGCGTCTCCAAGTATTGTTTCACCGGTTTAGCGACATGAGGCCTTGCGTTATCGTGCAGCAGAATAACTTTTTCGTGCCTTTGCTCGTATTCTGGGCGTTTCTCGCGCAAAGCACGGCTCAAACGCATCAGCTGAACCCTGTATCGATCGCCGGTGATGGTTTCACCAGGTTTCAGAAGCTCGTAGTAGACGACACCTTTTTGGTCCCACCAAATGCATAACATGACCTTGAAACCATGAATTTTGCGCTTAGGTGTCGATGTTGAGGTCGATGGCAACGATTCCCCAGGTCTTGCGTAATATTTTTTCTTCTTAGGATTGTCAAAAAATATCCATTTTTCATCCCCAGTCACAATTCGGTGTAAAAAACCCTTCCTTTTTTGTCTGTGAATCAACTGCTCGCAAGTGCATAATCGCCTTTCAACGTCTCTGGATTTCAGTTCATAAGGAACCCATGTTCCTTGTTCTTGGATCATTCCCATCGTTTTTAGTCTCACAGATATTGCTTGCTGAGTGACGTCAAGTTTTTCTGCTAGCTGTTCTTGTGTTTGAGTTGGATCTTCATTCAGCAATTCCTCTAAATCGTCATCTTCAAATTTTTCGGGTATCCAGAGCGACGCCTGTCATGAACGCTAAAATCTCCATCTTTAAATCATCGAAACCATTCCCTGCATGTTTTGTCAGTCGGAGCACTGTCGCCGTATACTTCTACGAGCGTTCGATGCGCTTCGGCGGCACTTTTCTTCGAATGAAACAAAAAAATCAACACTTCCCGCAAATTCTGCTTATTGACTTCAAAACCTGACATGTTTAATGTAGTGCTGATCAGGCTATATCAAGCAAGCGAAAGAGTTGTACAGTGAAGATTCTTAACAAATATATAACCTCTCTGAAACCACCGAAAACAGCTGTCATAACCTAGCATTTGTGGCAGCTAACGCCATCATTCGAAAACGGACCGAATTAATTTGTGCACCTAATATTAATAAAGTAGAGAATTCCTACTCCTGATGTTGTCATGCAACCCATTGTTCCCCACTTCCATGTTTTACACTTGGGCAGAGAATTTCTTCGAATATTCTTCATCTGGTTTTCTCTACACATACCTACGAGATGTTAAATTTACTTTCATCACTAAATAATACCGTATTTCAAAACTCAGGACCCGTCTTTAGGTACTCTTGTGCAAACGTCTTCCTAATCTTCTGGTTTTTGTTCCTGGCACATGACTTTTTTCTAGCTACCCGCCCTTTGGACTCCTTGTTCCCGAACACGCGTCAGATGCTTTCTGCACTAACTTGCTTGTGTAAATGCTGCTTCACTCCAGATGCTAATTTTTGGTGCACAGAATTTTGGATTTTTCTTGATAAATCGTACCTCGCACCTCATATCTGCAGCAAAAAGAACATTTCTCTTGATGTTTCATTTTTTTGTCGTCCACTCGATTTTCGATTTTTTCTTCCTTGTTCCGTCGCTTTTAACAGTTTCTTTATCAGTTAGGACTGTGCAAATTGCTTCCAAAAGGATTTTTGAATGCAGTGCGCGTTTTAGTGATGGAACCGACTTATTTAAGGTCTGAGACTAAGGTGTACCATTTTGGGTGACAGCCAGTTTACCTTGCTGTTTGAACTCGATTCGGCAATAACTGTTTTATATGTCACTGGAGTCGTGTTTCACTAACGTCAATGTGTGAAACATTTCTCCGAGTGCGTGAAACACTTCTCAAAATGCGTGAAACATTTTCCGAGAGTGCATCCATTCCTCAAATTTGTGCATATGTAAAGCAACTGAACACAGCTGATCCCTGGGCACATTTTCCGCCGGTGAGTTACCTCGCGTTTTGATGCTTGTATGCCAAAAAAATAGAATTCGTCATTCGTGTGTTTCGCGCCGTTTTTAACTTCACATTCGTTTAAAACAGTGCTTTACGCAATCATAGTAAACATACTTGATCATACATTTATTTTCATAGATTGATGTGTAGTATTTTATTCGTAGGGTTGAGTTGTTATTTTTTTGATTCGTTATTGAATATAAAATTCATTTCCAGCAAATTTTCTTATTCATTCCTGATGTTTTTTCGAAACAATTAAGATATTGCCGCTATTCGATTAATATCATTTTTTTGCGATTCAGCAAATTTTTGGCTTTATTCACACATAAATTGTTTGGATTCAGAAAATTCATTTCCTTATATGTAAACATTTACATCAAATCATTATTGGAAACAGTAAAAATTTGCGATATAAACAAACAATTGATAAGGATCCTGTAACATTATTATATTTCATAGTCAATAGTATCGTCGGAAGCGAGCATAGCCAATTTGCATTGTTATTTTTGCCGAAGCAATTTAGTTCCACTCGATTGGCACAGAAAGCTTATCGGACACTTAATAATCGATATATCGATTAGTGTACAAACTTAGTATGTCTGATTCATCTAGCAAACGGCACCTAAACAAAAGATATGCTTGTTCGCAGGAATCAGTTTAGCTCTAGGATGTTTACCAGAGTGCCAAAACGCTTTGTCTTCATTTTGTCTAATATTTTCATACTTTTTTTGGCTTGAAATCAAATGTCTTTAATAAATTTCAAGGTTTTCTATGAATTTGAAAAAAAAAAAACGATTTGTTTTTGTTTTTGTATCGAGTACTGTCACGTATCTATTTGAGAGTGTGAACATTTTTGTGGTGAATCTACAAACTTTTAAAATAACTGAAAAGAAAGTTAATTTGTAGGTTTCCTTGTCGGAAGCTCGAATACTTGGAATTCTAGGAAAGTATATTTATTTGTTGCTGCCAATTATTCGATCTATTTTTGATTCATCTTTTCTGCCGTAACACACACACGCACACACTTTTCAGCTCAGCTGAACTCCTAAAAATATTTCAAACAATTTTATTTTGAAGATTTTCAACAATATTGTCACTTGATGCAAAGCACAGCTTATTTTGCACTGAAATGCGTGTTTGGTTCCGAATAAAATCCTAAATGACGTGTAAATGTGTTCACAGACGTCATTAAAATAATTTTAGAATTTTATTTACAAATCGTTGGAGTGTGCGAAAAAATCGTTGGGCTGAATGTTTGCAAACAATTGTTGAAAATAAAAGTGTAGGCATTTGTTGGGTTTCGATTGAACTTATGTATATTATGAATTCTAGGAAAGTATATTTATTTGTTGCTGCCAATTATTCGATCTATTTTTGATTCATCTTTTCTGCCGTAACACACACACGCACACACTTTTCAGCTCAGCTGAACTCCTAAAAATATTTCAAACAATTTTATTTTGAAGATTTTCAACAATATTGTCACTTGATGCAAAGCACAGCTTATTTTGCACTGAAATGCGTGTTTGGTTCCGAATAAAATCCTAAATGACGTGTAAATGTGTTCACAGACGTCATTAAAATAATTTTAGAATTTTATTTACAAATCGTTGGAGTGTGCGAAAAAATCGTTGGGCTGAATGTTTGCAAACAATTGTTGAAAATAAAAGTGTAGGCATTTGTTGGGTTTCGATTGAAGTCATTGGATTGGGAAGTGCTGGGATGAAAATAGACGGGAGGTCATTATGCAGCTAATTTTGTAACGTTGTACAGTGTGGACGGAAGCTTTGGCAAATGTAAGATAATTTAAGAACATGCTGTGCCATTAGCTTCACCAATTTTGTCATTGCATAATCAAGTAGTAGTCACCACCAGACAGATACGGTTTTAACAAATACATGTATATTAATTGCTACATTCATAGCTTGTATTTTTTAAGAGTACTTTTCCGTCACTCCACTAATACTTTTAATACTTTTTATAACAAATGGGCGTTCGTCCACTTCACAACAAAAGAGCAGTCTGAAAAGAAAAGTGTCCTCTAGATATTGAGCCGACTATTTTTAGAATTGCATTCAAGTGAGCAATCTTTTTTTGTTGAAGACAGAGCCGAAGGAGTTGTTAAAAAGAAACTTGCCATCGACAAAATAGCTAGCTTCCTTCAGAAAGGTGTGTGAAGTGGTCAGAGTGGTGATGATGGTTTTGTCAGTTGCTGGAAGTGTTCTTATTATAATCTTGAGGCTATGAAATAGTGTTTTACTAGAACATCAAGTTGTTCATTTGAAAATACGAGTGACTGAAATTTATTTAGAATCAAATCAATATACATTGCGAAGAGGAGTTGATTTCACAAGTACCATCACAACAGGATACTAGTCTGTAACTACTGTTTGAATGCACTAAATGGTAGGTGATTATGCTTTTTTGAAAGAAGATGGATTTTTCATCAAAACTTTGCTGAAATTTAAAAAATCTCAATTGTAATGGATTGGTTCGAAGCTAAGCAAGTGAAGATTTTAGACTGACACAGCAATAAGGCTGAGGCTCCATATACGATTCCAAACCGATTATTATTTGGAATGCGTAAACAATAAGAACGACGGGCGTCAAGGCTCCACGTACGATTCCAAATCTGAAATAAGAACGTGCGAGGCTCTTGAATCAGATTGTTTGTTTAGTGTTCATTCTCGTGTCGATGCTCAACGTGAAAACATCTGTCTTGCGTTGTTGATGGTGTCTGTGCTAAAATCCTAAAATGGATGAATTCTGGCACTAGGGCACACTTCTTGGCAAACATTCTCCCACGCCGCATCATAAAGTTCCCTGTTGTGGTAATCTTTCTCCGCAATACTCCATAGTATCGGATTATTTGCAACTGCCGTTATCACCTGCTCCATGGCCTTCTCCGTTCACTGCCTTTTAACGAATGAACACAACGCATGCGCATACAGAAAATCGGTTATGGAAAACCGGCCGTGGAGCCGGGTGTCATCCGATCTTATGGCGAAAGCGTGTAAATGAGCGAGAAGGAAGCGCCTTCGTTATGATTATGAATCTGAACGTCGACCCGGGTCGTTATGAACCAGACGGGTCGTAAAACCGGCGTTATTGATCGAATCGGACGTGGACGCAGGGTCGCCCGGTTCCCATATAGATAACATGCAAAATAAGAAAAGGTCGCGCCGCTATGACGTTCATTCTTAAAACAAACAAACCGAAACCGATTTGGAATCGTATGTGGAGCCTCAGCCTAACTCGTGATTTAAATCCCACAGAAAATTATTGTTGAATTGTTGTGAGGGTATACGTTAGTGAATCCTCTTTTTTCTCTTTGAATACTACTTTGGATTTCAGCGGAAATTATTTTGGTTCGCAACTCGCGTACAATTCGGAATCCTTTTTGTTTTAGCATAACCAGCAGATCATATGAGGTAAATAAATAATCAAAAAAACAACAACTGTGAGGCACTCTGGGAGTGTCCGGTGGGAAGTTTAGCTATGTTTTGAAAATGATTATGTAAAGGTTAAAAAATTGTAAATAGATAAATGCAGGATAAATTCAGGAATTAATGTGACAACTTCAAAAATCTAGGATGTATATAATATGACAAAATATGAATTTTTTTATTGCTTTTATTCACACAAAGTAAGCTAAACTTCCAAAAACAGAGGGAGCGGGGATTTGAACCCTCTACCTCGAGAGCAAGAGTTGGGCGCTCTGCTCACTGAACCAGCCGCTCTACTCTTATATTTGCACATCATTGCTATGTATTGTGCTCACTTTGAATTTTAAGACAAACTTCCGTTCGCTTTTTCGTTTGGTACGCTTTTTCTGGGCTCACTTCTTCCGCTCACTTTTCGTTAGAACCTCCGTAAAGGAAGCTGAAATTCCAAAAAAAGTGATGGAAAGGATTAGGAACTTTGTCCGAAAAATCTACAACAACTTTGGATCCTCCAAGTGGCATTTGTGTTTTTTTCGCACTAACACCTTTCGCTCCACAATACGTGTCAAATTGTTACAAGTAACCGCTACTGCTGGTCAACCCAAATCCGACAGATTTGTCTCTAACGAATTGTTTCGGATAGAGGCTGCCAAAATATCGTACTCTTCCATTTTGGAAAATTTTCACAATGTTTTAGGCTTGTCTTTTTTCAATTTATTCAAATTCTTGTGCCTTTTTTTCATTTTGCTTAAATCCGTGCGCCTTTTTTCGAATTGCTTAAACTCTTGTACCATATTTTCAAACAGTCTGCACAAAATATTTTACATATAATTTTTCGATACATTGTACCCTATGAAAATTAATTAAAAAAAACCATTGGTTTAAATTTATGGCTATAATTGACTCCTTCATATGATTTAAGTAAGTTTAGAAGGCTTCTCTTCTAAAGAACATCGTTCAGATGAAAATTAACAAAAATGTACATATAAGAAAAATAATTACCGATCTGTAGGATGAAGTTTTTGAGAAAATTTGTAAAATTGGCAGTTTTAGAATAATCTTTCTTGAATTTTCACCATTTTTTAAAAGCTTCCAAAATTTTGTATGTGAATTTATTTTTATTATATTCTATTTGTTATCGGCCACATCAATTTTTTAGTATCCTTTCAAGGTAATGCCATTAAAATCAATCCATTTATGAGATATTTGGTCAAAGGAATTAAGTATACAAGATTTTAAGATTTGTGTAGTGCCCTACATTGTTACACAAACCTGATTTGTAAGTGATGGGAATAATTAAGATGCATGCATCATACTTCCAAAAAAAAAATAAGTCAAAAAGGCATCAAAATGTGTTAATATTTATCTTTGTAGGCTTTAAAAAAATATTTCCCGCATAGATTTACTGGGATTCTTAGCTAAACAATTAAATTTTGCTAATTTTCCTGGAACTGTATGTTTTTTGGAATTTTGCTCCTCTCCTTTTCTCATTTTTTCAACAATCGCGTGTCTTTTATTTTATTTTTATCACGTTGACAAAACGATTGTAAAAATATTGTTTCGTATTCCTTTTAGCACAGAGAATATTTCCAAGCAATTTATTATCAACGACTTAAACCACCACTATGTCAATATGATTCTCAAAGATTGTTCGCGACAAGAGTTTTAATTTCCAAATATTTATTATACTAACGCGTTTAAGACAATGACGGTTTTGAAATATATTCTTGCATTTGCTATTCACAGATGCTACTTACAAAATAAGTATTTTATTCAAAGGATCTTCACAAACGCCTCCATTTCATTTCGTTTCGAATTCACAAAGCAGTCTTAAATTATTTCACATTTTTCAAGCAAACAAGATAGCGAGAAGATTTTTCTTAAAAACGGATAGTATTATATATCATGATTAAATGCGAAAAAGCACATAATTAAATTTATAGCACCATAGAATCCAGCAACCGAAATGTTGAATTATGCGTTGGCCACGATGGCGTCCTTGGAATGAAGAACAGGGAAAAATGTTTGGAATGGGGGAAAAATAAAAACCCATAAAACATGCAGCTTTCAGTCGGTTTTCATATCGTAATTATTTTCTGCTAAGAGGGAAATAATGCAGAAACATAGGCTCGTGACCTTTATTATGAGCATGTATAATTTAATTGCTATTCACATAGAATAATTGATGTTAAATTTGCATACAAAATATTCATTTCCAAACAGATGGCCCATAAATTCGGTATAAATCACTTTTTAAAATTCAAATGTACAGTTCCAGGTAGCTGAATTGGTTTATTGATTTTTTACGAGCCCTCAAGAGTCTGTTGTAGAATAATTGGCATATTTCCGATCATTAAATTCTTGTGCTTATCATGTATTTCTCCCTAGAGCTGAATAATTCTAGTCACAATTATTTATTTTCTTCAGATTGTCAGAAATGTTTTTTCTTCGTTCGCTCGATGTTGGTATAGTCACAGAAGAAGTTGTTAACACTCGAGATTCGTAATACATTTTTAAGGAGCTATTGTTGAGGTCTTACATTTGTAAAAACGAGCTGGTTTCTAAGATGGCCTCTATATTGTGTCATTGACACATTTTCCTTCATAATGATGGTAAGCGTCACTTACCACCATAAGTGTCATAATGATGTAAGCGTCATAATGACGGTAAGCGTCATATGCCAGAAAATTAGGATTAAAGGAAACTCATGTTTTTCAACTAGATAACGACCCCAAGCATACAAAACCCATCCACAATCGCCAGACCTGAATTCTAACAAGCATTTGTGGGATGAAATTAATATGAGAATTCATAAACGTCCGCTAAAATCCTTGTAGGATTTGAAAAAAGTCATCAAGGAAGAATGGGATCAAATTCCGGCAGAAATTACAACGAAACTAGTTGGATCGATGCAAGCACGTCTCCTGGAAGCAATCAAGAAAAAAGGTGGCCCAACATCGTTTTGACTTAAATTTAAACTTCATTTTTTTACTTTATTAAATTACTACTTATTTTGTGTTCGCAGACTTTTTTTGCAATATTTTTTAACCTTTTTTGATTTTTATGATACAAACAAAATGTTTTTCTTTGAAAATATTGCTTGTTTGACCACTGTAGTGAAGTCAGATCATTTGCTTATGAGTGTTCACGAATTTTTTTGCCCAGTGTTTATAACCTTAACCTTAATGTAAATGAATGTTGAGCAAATTTTAAAAAAATATTTTCTTTCGCACTGTATTTCATTCGAAAAGAAGATCGTGTTATTACTAAAAAGATTACTTACTAAATAACTTTTATAAGTAATTTACAGCTGTTCCTTTTAATGCAAGGACTTAAATAACTAGCAGTTCTATGTTCCATTTCTGTTTGAATGGAATCAATATCCCGAGCGCAGCAATTTCTTTTGAAAAAAAAATTTTATTTGTGGAAGTGCACCCCACCCGGTAACATTTTATGATTGCTTCGTGGCATCTCCCAGCACTTGCAGCAAAATCAGCAACTGAGATAGCATACAGGATGTGAAAAAAAATTTATCAATGGATATAGGATATTATAAAATAGATTTTATACTGTATTTGCGGTGCACACTTTGCCAACATCATATCATAACTTGAGGATGCCATTGGGAAATGGATGTGTGCAAGTATTAATTTCATCCGAACAGAACGTGAGGTCCTGAAAAATACACGAACAGGAAATAATAGCGTGCTGTGTTTCATGAATGTCAAAGGATATTTTTCACATTTTGGATGGGTTTCACTGCTTTTGGAAATGTACCAGGCGACTTAGCAACAAGATTTCAATTTTATTTTTAATTTGCAGCGGCTGGGTTTTATCATATAACATCAAGAGTCCTGTGGTTAATACTCTCTCTCTGAAATGATGAAATCATTCACAGATCAGATAACAGGCTAACACATAAATTCATTAATTATTTTTTACAAAGTATCGAAAGAAAATGGCTAATATATTTCCAATAGTCAAAAGAATAATGTCTTCAATTTGTCTGAAGCCAAGAATCTTTCAACGCAATAAAGTATTCCTAACTCACGCAACCCATGAAAAAATTAGAAAGCGTTTCATCGCAAGCACGTGGATACGAAACATCTTAATGTCTCCCGGTTATACAATACCAGCAAAATCGAAGAGGACACATGGTGAAAACCTGCACAATGCTCCCCGTGTGGTGGGTAATTTTCTTCTGGTTCACCCTTGGGCGTCTTCGTCCCATTCAAGGTCGCACCCAGCCCGTATTCCCTCCCACTTCGCTCATAGATCCCGTCAATTCATGTGATTTTTATGGAAGTTTCCTAATGTTTGCTAACAAAGATATAATTTTCCATGGAACCGTAAACATTTTTGGGCTTCTGGGAAATCGAAAATCATAGCAAATGTATAAGAAAGAATTAGAAAAGCCGGGGGGGGGGGGGGGACTGAAACTTGTAAACATTCAACGAGACATTCAACCGAAACGCTGAGCTGAATATTTGTATAGCATTGAATGTCTTTGAAAAATGATTCGCCATTTATTAAAGCATTTCCTAGATTGCATGATAAATATTCTCCAATTTGTAGGGTATTTCAGTTTGAAACATATAAAATGGGGATGAATTTGGTGAAATTATCCTGGCAAATAGTGGGTCATAGACAAATCACTTTCTATGAAATAAGTGTGACTTGTCGATGAGAATTGGCTTCTTACAGTTTGTAACTTTGTAAAGTACGCTTAAAAATCCTTATCGATGAAAATTTCTGTTGTCCTGTCAGCAGGGATTATTATTCAAGCTTTTGTGAAGAGGAGCCAAGGTACGAGTAATGTTTCTAAGTGGTCGAGGGATAAATAACATGGCGTTCCTGGGAATTCTGGTCGAATACATACATATGTATGTACATAAGTAGATGATTGTCTACCCGAGTGGCATACGGGTTTCTGTATTGAAATTGATAACATTGCCTATGGGAATGCTTATTTTGCAGTTTATATTGTGCTTGATATTGATTTTTTTCTATTGGTTGCATTGCATATTAATCACGCACGTGCTTGTGTTTTAGAGTGGAATGTATTAAATGCTTGACTACAGTATTTTAGAGAAGGAAATTCGAGGGGTGCTATTTGCAGCCTCTATATAATACTGCTTGAAATTTAGCTTGACGGGGGCCAACGGATGGCCGACTTTGGTTGTTAGTGTATAATCCTGGAGCTCAGTGCCAGCTCTAGCTAGAGCATCAGCTTCGCAGTTCCCAGGTATACCACTGTGACCGGGTACCCAGCAAAGAATCACTTCACAGTGAAGCGTCATCGCGTTCAGTAGTGTGCGACATTCCATTATAACTTTGGATGAAGTATACACGTTGGATAATGATTGGATAGCAGCTTGACTGTCAGAGAAAATGTTGAGATTTCTTATAGAAATTTTCTGATTTCTCAGCCAGTCCACTGCCTTATGTATTGCAATGACCTCTGCCTGAAAAACACTGCAGTGATCTGGTAGCCGGAAGGATAGTTTCAGGCCTAGTTGTTCGAAGAAAATGCCACAGCCAACTTTACCATCCATCTTTGATCCATCAGTGTAGATGTCGACCGATTCCTGTATCCTATTTCCTTCTATGATCCAGTCATCTCTGCTAGGGATGACAGACCTGAAACTGTGGTGGAAGCAGGGAATCGGAGGAGTGAGGTCTACTTTCTCTGGCGTTGGTCCATCCCTCCATAAACAATGCCTTTGTCGGGGTAGTGCGTATAGCCCCGGTGATTGTAATAGCTGCAGTCCTCCTGACCCTGTTAACCAGGTTCGCGTTTGATGTTTTTGCCATCGCTGGCCACTAAATAACCACGCCATACAGAAGGATTGGTTCCACTCTCGCTGTATAGAGTCATGATACAGTTTTGGGTTTCAGTCCCCACCTTTTCCCAATAGCTCTTTTGCAGCAGTAGATTGCGCATGCCGCTTTACGCGCTCTTTCTGCTATATTCGTTTTCCACGCGAGTTTGGAGTCCAGAATTAGACCTAAATATTTGACCTGATGAGATGAATTGAGACTTGTCTCGTCAAGTTTAGGTGGATGGGGTGCGAATTTAAAATTTAATGTAAATGTAATGTCTCCAAAAGTTGTTGCTTGACGTAAAACGTTTCTCCCCTCAACCACTATCAATTATCCTTTCTATTGTTGATTCTGACATCAAAATAAAGAATAGCTTCAGCAATCCTGTCGATATATGAGCTTGGAACGAACCGAACCATCACACAACACTTAACCTTATTGGATTGAGCTATAAAAATATTAAAATTACTGACATAATTTAATTGAGTCATCAAGATATACTAAAAACTACAATAAAAACGCAGATAACAAGTGTCCAAATAATTTTATGTTGCATTCCACATAAATTGACCTTGCTTGCTTCGAATGGCTAACAAACACATATCTTTTTCACTCAACGCACAGTAATTTATAGTCCAAACAGTATGTGCTATGCTAGCTGTGGGATACCACATATTCCGGGCACTTACAGCAAATCCAATGAGAAGCAGCGATTCGATAAAAACGATAAGAGATGCCACTTGAACTCGTGGAGCCTTTGAGAATCGATTTTTATCCTTCAGCCGGCAATATGATCCTAAGTTGTCTGACGCCAGAATAAAAGCTTCACGTTTCGTAGATGCTCATAAGCTTCTGCAGACTGGTCTGTTCCGATACCATCTGAATCTACAGCTAAAAGATAGATGAAATCAATGAAAAAAACTATTTTTCCAGCGAGTAAGATCTTGGAAATTCGTTTAAGGATTCATACAATTCGTCCTATGTAGAACGGAAACATACGTCTTTTGCATGTACTGAATTGAAGATGAAGTTTTTGTAAAAGTGGATCCATGTATAAGGGTTGAAGAATGACAACTTGAAGGAATGAATTCCATGCAAGTAAAATATTTTTCATGGTTTTAATGCATGAGTGGAAAAAATATAAGGCTACGTCACCCACATGTGTCTTCTTCTACTCTCATTTGTGACGCTCTTGGGTGAGTTCGAACTATGAATCAAAAAAACATATGAATATCCTTCACGTTGTATGGCATTCAAATGTACCAGTGACGTCATACACAGGATTTGTCTGAAATGGTCACGTTTTTGTCGTTACCTTGCATCGTATTTTTCTCTGAATTGAGCATTTCGATTCAATTTCAAAAATTTATTTCTCGAAAACGGAAGCTAAATGGTTACCTAAATTTTCTGTTGGATGAGTTTCGATAAGTTGCTATAATCATCATCCTTTTTTCCACTTTGGTAGATTTAAGAGTGTTCAAAACATCAAATAATGTTTCGAAAAACCATTCTAGCAAAAAAGGTGACATATGTAGCTCAACGAAAATTCTGCCTTAAAACTCCTACCGATTCCATGAGCATCAGCCAGTTTGGAAAGTGTAAACAGGGACACAAAATTCGTTTAGATAATTTTTGATACTAATTCGCTGCTCGCAATAAAATATGCGGTAAGAGTATCCATTCAAATTGTTGAGAAAACAATGTCTGCAAAGGTCATGATAAAAGAACCAACTTCAGCAAATCTCTTGCTTCGTTTTTCAAAGAAAATCCAACAGGCTTGATATCTAATCAATCCAAACTCCTTCATTCATTCTAGCTGGTTGATTGATGTCAGAACATGTTTTGGGCTGTGTCCTACGATTCTAACGAAACATATATTTTTGTATACAACAGAAATTTCATTTCGTATGAGGATATCCGTTTTCTTAACTTAACATCGATGTCTTAAAGGTAAAAAGTCAAACCTCATAACTTCATACTTGAGTTCGACGAAAAGATACTTTCAATACTTTATTGTTGATGATGTGAATGACGGCAACTTTGATTGTTCACCTTGGAATAGAAAGATATGAAGTGAATGTTTGGTTGTTTGTGGGTGTATTTTGATTTTATATTAAACAATTTTAAACGAAGCAGCTCAACTGCAGGTTTAATGTTTTGAAATACTTTTTGATAGTTGTTTCCTCTGCAGGTTAGCGGGTTTTCGATTTAAGCCTTATCACGGTCGAATAGCTTCTACATTTTTATTTTTTTAAGTCCATTTATCTAGGAATTTTGTACTTCTAATGCAACTTTGACTTTTTGGAAACACAAAGAACTTATCACAGAAATTTATTTTCAAGTGTGACACCATTTAAGCTTGTTCTGTGTATAACTCATTATAGTTTACTGATTTGAAGAATTCACATTATTATCGGAGTTGCTAATTCTCAATCTTAAACGTTTCTTCGTATTGCATCTCCAACGAAATGGTACTCGTAGTGTGCTAAAGATCTAAATCCTCATGCTAATTGTAGTGCGAATTCTTAAACGACATTGTTTCCAAGCGTCTACTACACAAGTAGTTGCCATTCTTCATCCTGTTGCTATTTCCGAATGCATTTCACCAGCTAGCTCACATTTACGGGTCACCTCAACCATACACAACAATGCTATGACATTTTCATTACGAAAAAAGGAATTTTGACTAAAACCTAGAAAAATGTGACATCACGTGAAGAATTCATTCATCCCTAGAGCTAAAAACAATTTTTTTTGTGCCAGATAACTTTCAGTCGTCCTCTAATTTCGAAACGATAGGCAAATGTACACATAACAAACATGGCCCACTCATTTGTACATACAGCAAAGGATATGATGTAAGGCTCAGCGGAAGCACTCACTATCTCTAGCAATGGTAACATTTTCGTAACACCATCATCTTTTGTGTTCCGAAAACATTTCAGGCTGTTGTGTTCCTGTTGAATATTGCATCTCTCTGCCAAAATACAATGCCCCTCAATGGTCTCTCACATGAATCCTTCACAATTCCCAGATGACAATACTTTTCGTTAATGGTGATGATGGAAGATAGCTATATTGTATTCGATTGTTCTACGATTGTTAGATCTTGAACGTGTGAATTATTTTGATATGTGGATTTAGTTTTGCAGTGAAAGATGTTGATATATACATATGTCTACGAAGAATTCAGATGATCCGTGTTCGAGATTCAGTTTAGTAAATTCAGGATAGAACGAATATTTGTAGCATTAATGAATTTTAACCAGCCGTTTTTGTGCTGTACGATATTCCATATAAATTTGGGAATTTCTAGTAAAATATTTATAAAATATTGTTATTAAAATGTTTACATAAGCCCTTAAAAGCATGTATAACATGTTGTAAAGGTTATTATGTAAAGTAAATTGAAGTAAAAGTTGTTATATTTGTGCTGTGTGTGGGAACACGTCACTCTCCTCGTCCGGTTTACATGAGGAAAAGTAAAGGGAAGGCCTTACTGCGCTTATTATGCGGTATCGCACGCAATCAATTGTAGAAGCTATATCTATGCATGGAGAGCCTTATTTTAGTCACGTGATCTAACGTCAGTGATTAGCGTGAATTTCTGCTAGTTTTGATACAGGGTCCGGATTGAATAACTTAAAAGATGTATGCTCCCAGTATGCGCTCGAAAAACATGCGTAGATTAACGTGGCAAGTTTGTTGATGATTGAAGTAGATTTTTTGTATTGTTTTTTTTTTTGGATAATTTGCTCTAATTGGACATTTTATGACGATTGAAAATTTAAGTCGTGAGTAAGGATGAAGATTTCCAAAACCGAATTTTTTATGTTGCCGTCGAACGCAGCTATCCTGAGCAATGATCTACCCTCCGAATTTGATTTGTCTGAATGACACTTAACGATCGTTGTCTCTTTCTTGGACTGAACGTCCTCAAATTTATGGAGATTTAAAAAAAAAAATTCAAAACCCCTCTCCAAATTTGTTTTGAACTTCGAATAAGTTGTTGCGAAGTAGATATTTTTTTCCCACTAAGTTTGGCCTTCATGAGTGATCTACCACACATTTGCAATGGGATTTGCATCTGGACTCTGCGATGGCCAGTCCAAGGTTTTTACCCCATTTTCTTCCTTCTAAGATGTGCATGTCATCGTTGTCTTCTTGGAGAATCCACTCGTCGTTTTGGCGTCCATACATCAACTCAGCAATGTATAAATTTCAAAATTCTGATGAAAGCAATCAACTTGCCGAATCATTTTTCAGAGAAGCACCCGTAAACATGGACCTTTGCTGGATGTTTGACGGTACATTGCAACAATCTCTCGTCTCTTTTTGTCCAAGCCTTCTTCCAATAATTAAAAATAATAAAGGATGACTCTTCCGTAAATATTACGTTACTTGAATCGCGGTCTAAATTACCCCATACCCAACTCAATCTTTTTTGGACTTGTTTTTTTGTAAGTAGTGGTTTGGAGGTTGTGGTCCTGTTTTTGATGCCAGATTCTTCAAGCCTGAGTCTAATTGTATATATGGACATCCGTTTCTAATGAGTTTTTCCTTGTTCTGTCACAGACTCAATGTCGAGGTTTTACTGAATACGTCAGCGATCAATTTTCCGTCTCGTTTTGATGTACTTCTTTTAAAGCCTCTATCTGGCTCATCATGGACATCATCATGCTCTTCATCCCTCGTAATTTAAATTTTTTTTTTACATATGAAGCACTGGTTTTGGTATATTTTATAGCCTGGTTCACACTCATTCTGCGTTCTTAAACAATTTCAAATCGTTATTTTGTAAAGAGTACTCATTTCTTCACCAGCTGTTTGTACGGAATGTAATGATCAAATAAATCTAATGGGAAATAGGCAATGGTATGTCATATATAATTAACACATAAATGTTTGAGCAGGTATGAAGGAAGTTCTTGTGATACTTCCTTCTGGAACACTCTGTAATTAAATGCGAATAAGAAACCCATTGCGTCAGAAGACACAACCTGCAGAATTTTCTTCAGGCAGTTGCAATAACTGATTCCAGAAAATTCAAAAGTCAAATTTCAATTCTGTAAAGCTTTCCTATTTTATCGCTATTTCACAAAAGAATAGAAAAGCTCCGCTTTGAATGCTCTATAGAATGGAGCATATTCAAATGAGGCTAGAATATCCTTGATCGCACGTTGCCTGCCCTCATTTTCATAATGAAATTACATAAACTCATTATGTGTGTGAAGCGCATTATTTCCACCAGCATGCCTACGCGTTGAATACTCTAAAGCTGCTATTGAATTTTTTTCATTTATGTCCTTTTCCATAAGTAAGTGACGTGAAGGGGACACTCTTAACCTTGTAAAAGCTCTCATATTCGAGTAATGTTGAACTATGCTTCATTATGCTCGAAAATCAGAAGCGACTGTTTTACATGCATGTATACGCGTGTATAAGTAAAAAGGAGGACCTTTTATGAAGAACCTTTTGTAATATTCATTTCCTATCGTTTGCATCGTATGCAGGTGGGGAGACCTATTGAAGTGTGCACAGTGAACATTTGTAAAGTTCATAATATAGTTTAAGAAATTGATTTAATGCAAAAGCCAAGAATGTGCAGAAAACGGATTAAATGTCGTTCGTACGGCGACGTTGGTGTCAGTAAAAAAGTGGATTGAAAAAGAAGGTTTCCAGGAGCGAGAATAATTATTTAGTCGTAATTAAAAAAAGATGGAAAAGAAATACTTAGTGTTTAATTCTATCTGATTTGATTTATGTGTAATTCTCATTTATTTTAATTACAGATTATTTTTTTTTACTTTTAGGTACGTATCAAAAAGGACTTGACATAAATGCAGTTGTTGCGTTCAAATTGAATCGTATGTATGTATTTTTTCTTATATCGTTTAAAAGACACAACTTAATTGCTGCCGTTTAGCTTAGCACTCTCTTAACCTAACCTAACTTATCCTAGTTAGGTGTTTCAATAAATAATTCACTTGCTGTATGAAATAAAACTTTTCATCAACCTTCTTCAACAACTTTGTCCTTTCTTCTTCATTGAAAATGTTAATTCCCAAAGTTTGTTTCAATCAAATTTCTTGTTTTCGTCGGAAGTTCTCTTAGTTGAAGTTCTAGTTTTACTTTTCAGAACTTAAAGATAAACTTCAAATCGACTTAAAAATTTATATTCAGCAAGAAATTTTTTGGATAGTTAAAATGATGTTGGATATTTGCCGTTCATATATAAATGGATTGGATTGAAATGATGTTAAAAAAGAGAATCCTAGTTATTCCTAAAAAATCTTATTCCATTCAAATTTCTTGATGAGCTTTGATTATTTGATGCGCTTATAGAATTATCTTTCATATAACATGCGATGAAGGATTTAATCTATACTGAACTCACCCCTTCTGTTAGCTATAAATCGTTTGATTAGATTTGTTGGAATTCCATTCATATAAGTGTTGACATCCAAGAATATTATGTACGTAGAGTCTTGGTGACATTGTAACGCAGTTGCTTCCCTTCAGCCCCCATTTCTGTGCTATTTTCGATTTGATTGGAGGCTTTGTAAGCTGTCGTAATTCACCTCTGAATGAGTGACCTGTTTTGACTTGAATTACCACTAATTGAATTACCGTTGACATTAAGTGACCGCCACTCAATTCATGCGAATAAGATAGACTCAAAGAAGCTTGCGATGTCTTAATCGAGTCATAATAGCTTCATAGATACCACGCACGTGAGTCTATAAGGCAAACTCTTACGGTTTTGTATAGACATGGTTTTATCCAATTGTGTGCCGTTTACACGAAAGAAATTAAATTGGTTGCACATGAGGGCTCATGTGCGTGTTTATATAATACTTCAAAGTGGCAGATTCAAATAAAATATGTCTTGATATATCGAAAAGTTCAGAATTATTATATCCACCTAATATTATTATGTGTTACATTCATGGTATGGCATAGAGTGTATTTGTCGAAAGTTTAAAACTGCTTATTTGGTCCATATACGATCCGATCGCTTTCTGATTTTAATCGATGCTACTAAGAAAGTAAATCGCGAACGGCATGTTTTCTCCCTTACTCTTATTCAACGTACATGAAGTCGAGTTCTCCACCTGTAGACATTTTGATTTAAGTTGTGTCGTGAGTTCATGACCCTCTCGCCAGGATCTTCTTTCTTACAGAACTCGTCTGATTGATAACTTTTGGCAACTGTTTTAGGAAAGAACACTCTTTTCTCCCTCACTTGTACATAATTGGTTTCTTTAAGAATGCAAATCGTTGAATATATACGACTTTCATTCTTACCGATTCGTTTTCTAGTTGTGTCGGTAAGAAAAAAGCGATATGCCTAACTTTATGTGATAGAAATAGCTTTGGTTGAAAACAATTCTGTGTTAATTACAATAATTTGTTACTTAATTGCATCCTCGAGCGAAAAGTGGGAGAACGGGGGGCCAGTGGGCGGTGGTACTGTGTCAGTGTATACGGATGGCTCAAAAACGAAGATAAGTGGTGAAGCCGGAATATTCTCTGAGCACTGGGGCCTGAGCAAATCGTTGTACAGGCAGAGTTAGTAGCAATCTTGTCATCGGCAGACGAAGTCAGCTGGAGAGGAGATGTTAATAAAAACATTTCTTTGCAGACAGTCAGGCGGCCATAAGGTGGGAAATAATTTATGTTACACGGAACAATAAGAAACAAAACTTTTATATTTTTCATGAAAGTCAGCGTTTTTCAGAAATTATAAATAACATTTTATTACAACACATGATTTTTTCTACTATTCTTCAGTCATTTGAAAGCTTCTTTAGTACCTTCTGTAGATTTAGTAATTAGTGTCACTTTTGATAATTGCGTATTGAATATAATGTAAACAAAATTCACTTATCTGCTTTTAAGGTACATAAGCTGTGTTAATCTTAATGTAAACTTTTTGGTGAACAAATGAATTTAACTTACTTAACGGCGATTCTTCACTTAAGAAGTGATTCTTACCCGATTTTAACTGGTTTTGAATTTAAATCATTTTGTATTTATCTTGAACTTAAAGCAGTCTAATGTAAATTAAATTCACATTCTCAAACTTTTACGTAATAATCTGTTTATTTTGATAAGTCCGAACGCAATGAGGTGTTTCAATTAAATATGAATCGCTAAATATAAATCAATATTGAAGGTTTTTTGTTTGAAAAAATTGCAAGTCATTGTATTGCAAATAGCAATAAAATGCTTTACTATCTTATAAATTGTTTAACTCATTTAGCTGTGATTTTGTTTGGACTATGAATTTTATAGCTTTCGTCTGTGCGAAATTGAGAATAATAAACTTTATTTATTTTTATTCTTTAGAAAATTTTATTTATGTTTATTCTTTAGTGGAGAAGGCACAAAGGATAATGATAAAAAAAATTAAAAACTGTAAAAACAATTCGTGAAGGCGTCTTAATCAATAGTTAACCCCTGTAAACTCTCTATCTAAAACCAATATCGTAGAGGAAAACCATTTGCGGATCGTAGTATTATGTTCAAATTGGTTAAAAAAACTCAATGGCTCCAAAAACAATGTAAAAGTCTATTGGATCACCTGTTGAAAATTATTTTCGTTTCAACCCTAGATTAGTTCCAATCGCCATTCAATACTGAATTTTGATTTATAGTCGCTTTTACGCAATCTCAAAGATAAGCTCATTGTCGCAGTATATTATATTATGTGCCATCAATTCATATATATATGTATGTACATATGTGTGTACTTAGAAGTAAAAAGACCATGTAGTTACCAGGCGATATGTCTTAATGCCAACGAACTCCTATCTTTATCACTTGGTGAAAGCATTTGCAATCTCTTATTTTGTGCTGAATTTCTAGTAGACAATAAAGTGTCTACGGTTAATACAAATATAGGATTGGATTTCCCGAAATAAATACATTTATTTAGTCGATCCGAATTTGTTGATAGCTGAGTTAATTATTCAGATTTTAAGAGTTTAAAAATACGATTTTCGAGCTTATTGTAACTTTGGGGTTGCCAATTGTATTCTAAATACAAAAAAATAAAGTTTTTGGGTAAATGATTGATAAATAAATATTTAGGGATTTTTTTTTCGTTTATGTGTCGTATTTAACGGAAAAATATTGATTGTTCAAATCAATATTGATTATCAAGCCACTGACAGCAAATTTTCGTAGACACCTCAAAAAAAGTAGTTTTGCGGTACACAGCATAACTCGTTACTCGATCATCTGATGACATAAAACTAAAAAGATTTTGTTCCCCGAGGTAACCACGTCGAAATATATTTTTTAAACGATTTTTCAAATTTTTAGTATCAATTCTAAGTAAAAAAACGATTTTTTAAAATTTTCTTATTAAAAAATCGATAAATTTGTTATTATAAAACAAATTATAATCATTAAAAATAAAGTATCTCAACGTGGTTACCTCGTGATTTATGTACAGAATAAGTGTGTAAAATTTGAACAGTATCGGATAAATAGATTTCGAGTTAGAGCGTTCACCGACTTTGAAAAAGCTAAGTGTTGGAAAAACGCGTTGATAAAAACAGAAATAGCCGATTTATAGTTTATAGCGCGTCGAAGGGCAGAGTTTTAAAATCCTGTATCGCCTTTAGTTTTGCTCCAATCGACCTAAAAAATTTAACACATTACTCTATCGAATAAAATAATACAAAAAAATAAAATAAAAAAATACCATACTACCCCCTTAAAGAAAATTAATTTACGTCCATCTGTTTGAATATTGGTCCGGAAGCAAAGATTGTAATGATGTATGTACGATGTAGTGAACGTCTTTGTAAATATATTTTGATTTTTAACCGAACAAGAAGCAAAATTTAGGATATTTTTTTTATGGCGAAACCATTCAGTCAACGCAGTTGAAATTCTTATACGTATTATTACATACATATCTTAACTTTCAAAACTAATTCATAATTTTTTTTTGTCTTTCAAAATGACGGCAATGTGTGAATTTCACCGGAGACGGTTTCTGCCACAATGGTGTATAACCTAGCGTCTGCTGCATTGATGTGAAACATAAAAAAAGGATTTTTTTTTAAAGAATTAGACGTCCCATTCGCTCACAATTTGAACCTTAAAGATTATAAGAAAAGTGAAACCTAGAAAAACAGTGCTGATTTGAACAAAAATTTGTAGCTACTCTTACATAAATTTATTCTGAGCTTACATGCTTCATTCTGAATTAAAGTTGTACTATTCCAAAAGTCCAATGTATGTTATCTCCGAAAGTTTGTTATGCTATAGCACGTGAGACTTTGCAAAGTGTGTCAAATGACTGTATTAGTGTTGCTACAACACGTTTCAGTGCATAATGCATGGCATGTGTGTTATTTTCTCAGTCAGTAAGAAGTGTGTTATACTTTTAACGTGTGTTGTTTTGTAGATAACACGTGTTGTAATAACACATTTACACGCTTTCCAAACATATTTTAACTAAGGACAAATTATACGTTGATGTGTGTGAAAACAATACGAATTATTGTGTTGTACAACACTCTTTGTATTTAAATTTTCCAGTAAACGAATGTTCGAACTGTTTCACTTTTCCCAATATGAAAACATAAAGATTCAACATTTTTCGTTATTATGACTTTCGTCCTTTTAATTCAGCTCCATTCTTTTAATCGATTCATATTTAAAAGTTCGATTGATATTCTTTGGTAAAGTCAGTATTTTATCTCTTTATTGATTCAGACACACACACACACACACACACACACACACACACACACACACATATATATATATATATATATATATATATATATATATACACTTTCTTTTTAGATTCAGCGTTAGTAAAAGTATTATTTTTTGTAAAAATGTTTTATGTTCGTTTTATTTTGACGGTTTGCTTGGCAAATCATGCTAAATTTTAAGTACACTTTTTTCACATGTGTCACATGTGTTTTCAATGTGTCGCTAATTACATATATCTCCGTTTTATATCGTAAACTTAATTACTTTGGCAAATAAATGAGCGTTTAGGGGAGAGAAATCGTCATACCTATATGACAGTGTTCTTCGTAAGCCATCCAAAAGGACCAAGAATTAGTTTTGCACAGGCTGCAAGATATACTAAAATTTCTGCTTCGTTCGTTAAGAAGTTTGTTAAGATTTTAAAGAGTCTGGTAATGTTGACGATGAGCCAGGTAGAGGTCCTAAGAGAACAACCTCTCAAAGGCACGACAAGGTCATGTGTACCTTGTTTGAGAAGGACCCGTCACTGAGTCTACAAAATGCAAGACAGAAATTGCTGAACGAAGGAGTAAGTGTATCAACTAATACGATAATACGAACCTTTCATCAAAAGGAGAAAGAAATTCCCGAATCCGCTGTTGATCCAAAAACATATCGGGCTGGGCATAGCGAAATTTGGACCGTGATTGGAGCAACGTGATCTTACTAATGAACCATTTCATTTGTTTTATATAATTACTGGAAGAAATCTGGGACGAAAAATGTTGAATTTATTTTTCGGCGTACAATAAAATATCCGGAAAAGGTGCACGTTTACGGATGCTTCGCGGAAAGGGGAATCGGTAAGCTAATCGTTTCTATGAAAACCCTGAATGCTGAATTAATGATCAAACTTTATAAAAATGGTTTGCGTAAAACTGCTGAGAGTTTATATGGAGCCGACAATCGCGACTTGATTCTGCAAGAGGTTAACATCGGAGTCGTCTCGAAAACGGAGTAACAATTTTGGATTGGCCATTACAAAGTCCAGACGCGAACCCGAAATTAAAAGGCAAAAATATAATCACCACATGACAGCTCACGCGGGTCCTCGAGAGGATATGGCAAGGCTTTATTATGTAATACGCACAGAAATTGAGTCAGAGGTGCATAAAAGATGTCAGGCGATAATTAGTAATAATTAAACGATTCATAGTGGTTTTCATCCTTTTTTGACGATACGTTTTTGTAAAACACACTGTAATTGGGAGTATCTTTGATGAATTTGTTTCGGTTTCTTTCTTGCAATAACTGGCATAAATGATTTACTAGTTTACTCTAGTGTAAAGTGTATCTATTTTGTATTTTGTGTAGTTGGCGATTACCCACTCTTGTTTATTTCAGGGCAATTCCGAAGTGGGCTAGCTAAACAGTTTCCTTGTTTCTAGACTCAGCATGATAAGAATCATTTCTTGTAGAGTCTTTAATATATGTACATATCTACAATACGCCGAAGTATAAGTAATGGTTATTCGTATCAGAGATTGCTATAAAATGATCAGTTCAAGATTATATTGAAGTAACAAATCTACTATTTATTTACTTTGTATCACGCCATTTAAAAAGCAACAAACAAATTATAGTTGATTCGCAAGAATATTCCTCGTCCTCCTCGTCAAAAGACGAGTGTGGTAACTCGTCGTTGTAGATTAAAACACAATCGATGAATTAAATTAATGAAACGTGACCGCTGTACCCGGAGCACAAGCATATCACTTATCACTTATCAGTGTACTTTTCTTAGCCCGTTATAACCACTTATAGTCCATTATTATGGTCGGACGACGTCTGTTGTTGTAAAATACCACTAGCCAGTCATTTTACTGTACTAATCCCTAGTATGAGTTTTAGTACGAGTAAGTGTTGCCTAAGATTCGGATGCGGCTTAACATTCTTTCGGTGAAGTGGCTGACTCGTAAAAAAATTTCCAAAAAAAAAAACACTACTGAAAGTTAGTGACTTATTTACGGTTCTCGTGAAATTCAAGTTTAAAAGCCAGTTACAAGTTTTCTCCAAAATATTTCCCTGAGGTAGTTTGTATTTTGTGGCGTTTGTTCGGCAGTGTAAAATTTCCAATTGCAGTTCTAACTACAAAGTAGCGAAATAGTGCCATAATTCTATGGAATTGTATGTGTCGCGATGTTAGTTTATTAGTGCTGAAAATGTGATAATTAAATGTAATTATATGGTACTTAGTTTCAATTGGTTGTTCCTTGTTTTCCTTAGAATTGGAATGGGTTGCTAAAGCGACTGAAATCAGTAACATTGTCAAATAAGCGTGAAGTGCATTGTAGTGTGTATAAAATTATTCAGTGGATAATTCAGGCTTAAAATGGATACCATTAACATATTTGTGGTAAGCTGTAATTAAATTCAGTCCATATGTGATTTACTTTTATAGTAGTATAGTATAGTAGTTCACGTGTGCAGTTGAAGTTGATTAAATTTATTGAATTTATCCCGTGCACGCGCGCACCTCGTCTCATAATCCATTTGTTTTGCTCATTTTAAGTGTTATCACAAAATGGAAATATGCTTTTCATCTTTTATTTATTTGAACAAATATTTTAAGCTTTGTCATCTACTAAATTGATATGCACTAGTTTTAATGAGCTGAGTAGAACGATTAATATTGGCCATAAATATTTACATTTCTTAAATTTTCAACCGATAGCAGTTACAATTGAAATACGACTGCACATATTTGTACAGTTGCTATTTGCGGCATAATAATTTTTTTAGCAAGTATAAATTTTTGATGCAATCAAAAACATGGTATTACACTGCAAAAATTAGATATTTCAATATTTTATCCATTTTATACATTATGAAATAAGTGAAAAAAGGAAAAGAGAGGATCCACATGAGCTTCATATAGACATTTTGGATTGGACAAAAATGGAGAAATGATCTACATAAATCACTTGTCCATATGAAATCTAAATGTTATCAAATCATTTCGAAACGTTAACGTTCTTTGATTAGTTGTCAATCAAAATTGAAGTAATCGTATTGGGATAGTGTCAACTCAGTAGGCTTACTTTAATGCATGGTCGGTAATCAATTTCTTGCTTTCACTTGGATTATCGTTAAGCTTAAGTTGACCATGTATCGACTTATTGACAAAATCAACTAATTCATCCCATCTTATAGGAAAGGTTTCAGTTTTGGTTGCAAATCTATTGCAATGTCGATCTGAAAGCAGCTTATTATGATGTAACTATCTATCTATAAAGATTATGGCATCAGTAAGAGTATAGCCGATACTTACGATCAGCAATTTTAGTTTAAGCAATACACTTTAATATCTTATCATACTCATACTGTATCTTAAATATTGGAACACCCCTGAGGCCTGTACCGTTGGCTGTTCAACGCCTGCCAAAGGAGGAGGGAATCAATCAAACTATAGGTCATACACTCGTAGGTACGCGTTTAAAAAGTGATGTGAGAATAATCTATTTTGAACCTTTAGAAAAATCTTCCTTTTCAGTATTTTGTTGCGTTTTTTTGTCTCCACGTTTTCCGTAGTTTGGTTATCGGTTCAATAGCAGCAGGTCATAACCAAGGAAATTCACTGCTGTGCTCCCTCACGATTCTTTACCAGGGACGGCAATCTGACACCGTAGATATGAGAGTGCAAGAAGATTGATCCCTTCGGCTTTGATGAGGATCCTTAAATGGTTCTACTCGTGACGGTCGAGTAATATCCACATCATGAGTAGAGTTTCCTTAAGTATAGATTGAGATTCGAGTCAACTCTGTACTGTTGGAATCCAATATAGTGTTGTATAAAAACAATGGTGCCATGATCTTGTTGGTGAGCCTCGTTTCCATTATTAAGTAAGAAGGAGCCATGCAATCGAGATAAAGCTGGCACAATTACTTGCTTATGTCATGTAGTCTAAGAAACTATACTGGTATATTAAGAAGACCATAAAGTGAGAACATCAGGTTAAAAATTCACACGATGCCCAGGTCGATTTTGGCTCCAAAAGAAGGAGCAAACCTTCTTTTTTCGAGAACAATCTAAGATCAAATCTTTGGTAATTTTCTGTTGTTCAATCGGAATGAAAATTCAGCGTAGGAAAAAAATCGCAAAAAATTGGATCCTATTTGATTATAATAAATCGCAGATTATGCCTACAGATGGTATCACGTAAAAAATGGCCAAGTACTTTAACTACAGTGGCACTCTTAACAGTTATACTGGGTGGCGCAAAAAACAGGTTACTTTCAACATAAACAAAACTTTTAAGATTGTTATAATTTTTTTTGAATTTACTACAGATTTACAGACGATCCAATATCAAACATATAGAAAATAAAAAATATGAAAAATAATACCGTTCATGTACGGAAAATCACTTCCTCGTCAAAATTCTTTCTTCAAAGTTCTCTATCACTTTTACTACAGTTTCTTTTCCTATGGCTGTCGAATGCCATCTTTTGGATCATTTAGTGACCGAGTTCTGAGAATATACACTATTGATTTTAGGTACTCCCAAAAAAGCAATTCACACGCTGATAGATTAGGGGATCGAATGGGCCAGTGGATGTCTTTATTGTTTTTTATTATTATTATTATTATTTGTAACTACATTTTAAAGATGAAATGAATTGCGGAATATGTATGTAAATTAAAAAAAATGTTACCAAGTTTAGAAGTTTTATTTATTCCAAAAGTGATCATACTTTCTGAGCAACCCAGTATCACTCAGGCAAATTTTTCGATTCTCGATTTTTTGTTTATTCGCTGAAAAGACATATACCATGAACAAACCAAGAAAAATATCTAAGAAGAATTATAAGTGGGAAAATTTAAAAAAAAAAAGTTTTAACTCAATTTATGAAACAGCTTTGAGTGCTCCGAAACGTTCAAAAAATCGCACAGTGTTTCGTAGTTTAGTCGACTATTTTTTCAACTAAGTTATACTTCTACAAATTATCTTTTTGTTACTGAAGCATCAAACGCTGGGAAAATATTATCACTTTCATTGCAGAAATCTGCATGATTTACAAATTTGTAGTAAGTACCCATGTTCAGTAGATATTTGTGAACATAAATAATTGTGGTGAAATTTACTTTTGAATACATTTTCACGTACAGTTCTGATCGGTGGGTCATGTTTTATTTCGTTTTAATAAGTTTTTAGGCTCTAAACTAATTTTTAGCTTTTAGCGAATTTGTTCTAAGATTGGATTCTTTCAGTTTTGTCTTGTAAATATTACAAATGTATGAGCTTTGTCTGATAATTTTCCCGCACCTCAGCATTATTAAATTCCAATCAGAAATCATTATTGCTGCTGCCATTCTCTGCTGGGCTAACTATACTAGTCTCTTATGTAATATAACTTATATAGCTAAAATTAACGTATGAAGTGCATCAAACTTTGCCAATTTATTGTATAATAAATTACGATAGTTTCGAATAGACTTTTTCTTCGCACTATTAAGGACATGCATGCAACCAAACTTTACGTTGTCTCGTTCACAAGCATATCCTGTTAATGAAAACATCTGAAATACCATCAATAGTTTTCCGTTCAAAAAAATCTATGTCACTCATTTATTTTCCATAGTCTGGATCAAATAGTAGAGTTGCGGAAAATCTCTGTCAATTTGAAAAGCATAAAAACTCATCGATTATTTTCTCCCCTCGATGCTTTCAACAAATGCAGACAAACCTGCAAAGGATAAGTTTATGAAAAGTTTGTCCGGGTAAACAATCATTAATCTTGAAAGTTTAGCAAAGAAATGACTTTTAGCTAGAGCGATAGCAGGAAAACACTTGGAAACTCATAAATTTAAAAGTTTCTCCATAATGACCTCTTTTCGGTTGCATATAATTGCTTGTGGTGCAGATGCCTGGAACGAAAATAAATGTTTCGTTGTTTGGACAGTTCCGATTAGACTGTTAAGTATGAAATTATGATTGTGAAAGTGCACCAATCGCAAGGTGAAATGATCTTATTGAACTGTGCCAATGTCAGGCCTATCTTCCTGCGAAAAAAATTAAGTAAAACTAAAACAAGAGCAACTTTGATATGAAAGTACTGTTTTAATAAATAATCAAACATAAAACTTCATTATAAAAATGTGTCTATTGGTTAGATGTAAAGAATCTTGCTTAATATATCATTTTATTTGTGACTTGACAACTTCTCTAAGAACCGTCTCCTGATTTTTGAACAAGATATCCCAACAATCCATTCAAATATCTGTTTTGGTTTTTTATAGTCACGCAATAATGTTGATGATGTAATTACACATGGTTCAGATATAATTACACATTTCATACTATAGTCAACAAACTTCAAAGTGCTGGCTTTTAATCAATTTTGGTGTCATTACAAATAAAAAACGAACAACAATTTCAAATTCGTTGTGTTCTACCATTAACGCGAATTCGCCGATATTTGAGGCAAAACACAAGACTTAGCTAATTGAAATTCTTTTGCAATAAATTTTCAATAATATAATGAATTTTAATTTAATTGATTATATGCCCGATAGAAAATTATATTTTCTTTTGGTTACAATGGGTTATTTTAGGTTTTATTACGTATTTGAATATTGCCAATTAGAATGACGTTAGTGTTTCACGTTGATCTATTTTGAATCCACCGAAGAAAATCAAGACAGTGCCACTACTTTCCTTTTAGATTTTTTGATTAACGTCTGCATACAATTAATCTTCTTCATACCTCAGGTCCATTAGCAATAGTAACCTTAATAATAGTCACATTTTTTCAGGCTACCACCAATCTAGTTGCTCATTAAAGTGAACGTCCTCCCTACAACGTTTTATGACTGTGCAGCAACTTTCATTGCTATCAACCATGCCATCACTATGTAATGAGTTGTAATGTTTTAAAAGTCGAAGGACACTCATTCCCCGGATGACATTGTTTTTCAATCTCAGTGTCAAGTTCTTGGGCGATAGAAAATCCTGGAAAAATGTTCCGATGTTTTTCTCCCCATAAACTAAATGGCATGGACAAATCGAGGCACAGGTGGGAACTACATTGCTTCCTTGTCGTGCATGCTCGATATAAAAGTTTCGCGCAAACAACAAGGATATCATCGACGTTGAATGTCAATGGGAGGCAAGGACATTGCAAGGTTTTTCGTGCGAGCGGATTAGTTTCATGATATTTTGTAGATTTGTATGTTTCGCGATGTGATCAACAGTAATGTTAGGCTGGTGGTAGTGTTGCCAGTTTGCTAAGATTGATTCCTTCTCTATAATTCAAAAGCCAAGTAGTACTTTACTTATGTTGAAAATTACTAAGCACGTCTTTCAACAATTTAAACTTTACAGATGATTCATTTTTGCAAATTTCATCATTACGTTTGATTTTGGTGAAGAAATATTTAGAGGAAGATTTTTTGAAAAATCAACGATAAATTCTTTGATCCTTAGATAAGTTTTTCGGTATAAGCTAAAATTAAAACCTACGACAGCAAATGAGCGACTGGATCTTAACTAGAAAGTAGGGGCATACTGAACAATTTAACAGTCAAAGTCTTCATCTCATTAAAAAATAATGGTTGCACAAAAAAAAAGTTAATTTATTACCGACACTCTATTAGATGTTAGGACGTTAAGTTACCCGCGCTTTGAAACATGAAAAAGTCCTGATAATATTAGTGTCATTACCGGGGCTTTTTTGGCGTTTTATGGGAAGGACTTCGTAGCTTCTTACAGAATTTTGTGTTCTTTTTTCGAATCCAAACATCATGACTTCAAACTTTTGTTCAAACCCATCATCTTTCAAGATAAGTTAGGCGTCAATTAAAAACCATTACGTAATTGTTCCTGTAAAAACGCTGAACTAGAGCGTTTTGATTGATTGGACTTTAGTGTGATTCTACTTATACAGCTATGGTTTCTGATACGATAGAGGACGCGAATGGTGGAACTTGTTAAATGTGAACAAAAAGACTGTAAAAATTTCAGGTTAAATTTCAACAATTTTCCGCCAAGAATAAAGTTATGCTTCCGTAAAGTCCACGTTTTGTGAGTTTTCTGTGGGATTACTATTGGTTTTTAACATTTTAAATTTTTCTAGACATTTGGAATATGCAGCGTGTTTGTATTAGAAATATTTTACTTAAATCCGTTAAGATGATTCTGTTTCGTGCATCATCAACTAAAAACTTTATGATTTAATTTATTTATGATTCCTATGACAAAAAAATCCAAAATATTTCATTAAGTTTTAATATCAAGTGTGGATTTTTTTTAAACTTATAATACAATCAATAAACATTTATAAATATTCAATATCCACTTAGTAGAAAGTTATGTTTCGAAGGCATACATAGCTTCAAAAACGATTTTTATACTACAGATACAGTTGTATGAAAAACATTAATTTTGAATTAAATAATTGCTGCAGTTCGTTTTACACTCCATGCTGTTTCGCGTTCATTTTATTTTCAAAACCTCGTTAGCTAATTTTTTTTCCTTCTTTTAATCCTTCGTGAGGCAAAGGGAATATATTTTCGGCCAACTGTTACAAGGAGTTGTGGCATCTAGCAATGCCAACAAGATCTGGCGGCAAAAAATTAGGGACTCTAAAATCGGACATCAATGGCAGTGGCTAATATAAATGTGACTATGTTTCCAGCTTTTGACATATACGTAGGCAATATGATAAGTACCCGTGTTTAGCGACTGATGGCACCACTGATGCAAAATTTGTATGCCATCCTTTAACGCCATCTTTCAAACGATAACTGTCAAAATTTTAGACAGATTAATTGAGTAGGTTTGTTTTGATAGTAGTTGAAAGTCGTCAAGTTCGTGTTTGTTTGCAACCATGCAGAAAAAGTAATATCGATCACTGGGTGAAAATCAGAGAGATTGCTGACATTGTAGGCATATCAATTGAACGCATACAAAATATCCTACACGAAAAATCGAGCATGTTTAGTCATGTTTAAGCGTAATCCGAAAGAGTTTCTACGGCATTTTATGACTGTCGTCGAAATATGGATCCATTTCTACACGCCAGTAATGAAAGAACATTCAAAACAGTGGACTTTTTTTTCAACGTTGGGAGGTGAAAATCTTCAAAAGATACCGATCAGCTCCTGTCTCTCGGCATGCCGAATTTCTACCGACTAAAACCACCTCCATTTTCTTCAATCACTCTCTCCATCAAATTTAGTAATTCTCCGTATTTAAAATTTCAGTACATGGTACTTCCCAGACGAAAAGAATTAGTTAGATTAATAGTTCAGACTATATGTTTATGGATTATTTCCTGTTTGGATGCTTTGTTGAAGGGGTCTTATTTTAGCCGATCAATTCTGGCAAATGCGATAGGTATATTATTCATGTTTCTCATTCTGTAAGTGTTTTTTTTCTTCAGTTCTATCTACTACTTCACCCGGTGAACCTGCTACAAGGAGAAAACAGTTTTATCGGCCGGAAGAGTCTTGGCCAACATTTTTTTAGCATTTGTGACGCATCATCTTCATCGACTATTTGAAGAAGAGAAGGACATTCATGACGCAGTACTATGCTGATTTTTTTGGGCCGATTCGATAAGGAAAAAATGGCCTCATTTGGCGATGAAAAACTTCTGTTTCACCATGACAATGCAGCAGCTCACTCCTCTGCGATCTTCACAGCATAACTGGTTGAATTACGCTGCGAATTGATACCTCATCCACTCTATTCTCTAGATTTAGCCCCATGCGATTTCTTTTTGTTTCAAAATATGAAAATATGGCTTGGTGGAAAGCGATTCTCGTCAAACTAGAAAGTCATTGTCGCAGCAGAAGCTTTTTTGCGGAGTTGTTGGAAAATATTTAATAAAACCTTCTAGTTTTTCTACATATTTGTTATTATATAAGAGGTGAACTAGAACGCAAAGCAGTTTTTTGAAATGCTAAGCTGAAAGCATTTTTTTGAAAATGCTAAGCTGCTGGTAACTCTAAAATCGAACAGCAACATTTTCCACTTGCGTGTTTGAAGAACTTTCAACACTCAAGTCTTTTTCACATCAACTCTTATAGCTACTTTATAAAGTTTCTGACAATGAAGCACCTTACGTGTATTCAATAATTGGTTACACCCACCACAGTTGTAAAAAACTCATTCGGGATAAGTGGCAATAAAAAGAAGCTGATACATCGAATTTTGTAGTCGCACTTGAAGTACTCGTAGAAAGTCGAAAGAGTCTTTTCATTGTTAGTGTCGCACTTACAAGATCGATCGATAAGACTTTATTTTATATAATTTTTCAAATAAAAAATAGTTAGTCCATCAAAAATTGAAGGCATTCATGCATAAATTTCATTCGTGCAAGTAAAAAAACCATAAACCGTTGTTTCGAAAAACAGCTTAAAGTTCAAAAGTTAAATTCATTGCCGCAAAATAATTGAGCCAAAACACGAAACGATACTAAATGCCAAAGGCTTCTACTGCATTACAGCTCTTATGCAATTTTCCACTGGAAAATATTGAATGGCCTAACCTAGTGCAATGCTATCCAGTGCAAATCTAACTTTAATTAATCAAGTTTTCCACATGCAACGCATCCATGCAGGAAGCATATACATATGAATACGTGCATAATAACACAAAAAGCGATCAATGTTTCATTCATAAACGACGTATGCTCGGTAATTAACTTCAAATAACTATTAAATTACATTGGTCGGAAAATGAAAAGTGTTCGCCTCGAGCAAGTGTATATGATTTTGAGGTTTTAACTAAAATTATTAGTGAAGGTCTAGTTACATGCAAACGAGGTTCTTTACAGTCGCTATCATAGCAACAAACTGTATGAAACTTGTTGATTTAAAAAAAATATTTAGATACATTGTGTATTCAATAGAGCGCCGAATTAGGCATGCTTTGAATAACAGCAAGTTAAAAGTTATTTTCAACTTTTCACAGCTTCAAGCATAATTTTTTAGATGTCTAGGGTTTTATTTTTTCAGGGTACAAACTGCCGCGAAAAAATGATTTAATTTAATAGAAGTACTTCACATTTAATTTTTTTCCCATTGATAAGGGCACAGAAATCCAAATTGAACCTTGTTTTTTTGTCATTTTCATCGATATCTGTGTGTGCGTCAAGTTCCATTTACTCTTCACTTTATTATATTATTGGCACTAGTCTATCAATAAAATTGAAGGTGTTTAGAACCATCATCAATTTTAAAAATAAAACTGAAGTTTTGTTTCGTATTTACGTGCTCATGTTAGGCTCACAAGTGGAGGATGATTTCCGGATGTACATAAATATATAATAATATATTGTAGTATATAATTTCAGGCATTAATCGCGTGGCAAATTGTCCAAACGATACTGGTATAATTTGGTAAACAAAGTTTACTTTAAGCTTATCAATTAGAGACGATTTATTCCTGATCACGTTGTTTCGGGAATGCCATTAAACCTCTTCCGAAAAGTGTTTAATTGGGTTGATTTTCAATATTTGGAATGGTAGTGGTGGTATTTTGATTGGTTTTTAATACCATACAGTTGGGCTCTTTTTTATTAGGAGGACATGTTTCAGAACTACATAGGGGAGCTCGATGGACACCTTAATATTAAGATAAGATAGGAATTATATAGGATGTTTTTTTAGAGGCACAGCATTTTTCCCATCCTGTTCGAACTATTTGTCTCGCAGACAATGGACATTCATGTTGGGAAACAAAAAAATACGAATTATTTTTCGGTAGCGAGCGTCATTAACGGTAACGTTTTTTCCGTTATCGGATTTGAAAAAGAAAGGACCAATTATGCCGCCGGCATACAAGCCGCACCATATAGTGACTTTTTCGGGGTGTAATGGGGGTTGAAAACCTCTTGCCGATTATCCTCGCACCAAAAACAGCAATTTCTCATACCATTATGCCAAAAATGAGCCACATCGCCGAAAATGATTTGATATTAAAAATACGGTTCAACTTCGAACTACGACATACTAATTGGATCCTCTAGGGCTTTAGTCGAAGATTTTTTCTAAAACAAAATCCATGTAATGGACGGACAGAGGTCGAGTTGTTGACAAAGGCGTTGAATCGATGAATTTGGATACTCAGTCACACTACCCTCTACAGCAGCGATAACTGCCTCGGTACGCGCTGTACGAGCTCGTGTTGGATAAACATTGTCAAACAGAGTATAAGTGGACACAAACCTTGCCATCGTTTTGAGTATGAGCTGCTCAGGTGGACGATTATGAGCACCATAAATTGGACGAAGTGCTTTACATACTTAAGCTGTGAACAAAACATTATATCAAAAGTTTAAATTTCTATTGACATATTTTTTACGAAAAGTTTAGCTCGCTTTGAGGACGAATAAACTTACGCAAAATTGTTTTTGTGGAGCGTAACACGAGAAGCCTGTTTTTCTTACGTCGTACTGTAGACTCTTAAAATTTTGACTAACTGATTTTTTAAAGCTTGAACAACACCTAGGTTTTTTTAATTTAAAAGAGAATAATTTTCAATTGTCAGTACTACAGGTAAAATAGTTTTAAATGATCCATTGCGTATTTAATCTTCAATTTTGCGTGCCAAAAATTATTTGGAAGTAGATACTTATAATATGTTTGATGCAATCAATGTCTGTTCCTTGAGAAACATCATACTATCATGCACGAGTTTCATTCAGATTCTCCTTATCAACATGTGCCGAATAACTAAAATAAAAGTGCCAGTGAACTCTCTGATAAGAATATAAATGTAGAATTATTGGCGATATTCTAAGAACCAACGCAAGTTCAAAGTTGAATCAAGTATTTCTTCCGTATTGGAAAAAGCAATGCGAGTTGATTTCGAATATACATAGATAAGATCAGCTTTCGAAATAATACAAAAATAAAGATTCAGATTGAGCAGGATTATGTTTTTGACAATATTCATTGGAAGTTTCTTCATGATAATGACGCATTGGTGTTTGTATCTAAATTGTAGAAATATTTTTCAAAATTATGAGTTTTCTTCCAATTAATGCTTGATCTCTTGGCAGTTTTAAGTGATCATATTTTCTTTTAAAATAATTTGTCATTTTGTTTTTGCGGATAGTTGTTTCTGGCTTGTTTACAGCCAAGTAGTATTAAACGTTGCTTTATTTTTGGTTATATAGTGGTCAAATACTTAGAAACTTTTTGCCAGATTTCAGAATATATTATTTAATTAAAAACTGAGTAATTGTTATCACGAATCAATTTTTCTTATATAGAAAATTGAAGATTATATTCTTCCGGGCGCGCTAGATTTAATGCGAAAGTATGTTATTCACGGTGGTGCTTTGGTAGCGTTGATTATTGACTGAAAGGAAAGTTTGGAAATGTTTAGCGAACTCCCATCCTACACGCGGGAAAGGGTTTGTAAGATTTTAGTTGCAGAAACAGAAACACCTTTGAATAATCTTTGAATTTCAATTTCACCAAAAAAGTCGCTTACCTTCTTTTGCCTTTCAAGCGGCGATATGTAAATTATTTACTTTTAAAAGCTGTGTGAAAAATTTATCCGCGTAAAAATTCAATCGGAACCACCCTCTTCCCAACAGCCTCTTTAATTGATGGACGCTTCCTTTGCAAAACAAACCTCCTGGAAACTTATCAAAATACAAGTTTTGTTGAGAATTGGGAATTTTTCAAAAGCATGCTTATTGAACTATTTCGAAATTCTTGAAAATAAAGCTGTTCAAATTTGGTATATTTTTCCAAAATGGAAGTAACAGGTGAAGCCTGAATTTTTTTCGCACCAATGAACTTTGTCTTTTAAATTATCCATATAAAGTCAAAAAGACTCTCCTATGTCTCAAAAATGAATTATAATCACAGTTCAAGGTGACACCCCCTACTTTATTGTGCATCTTCAATTGCAAATCGAATTTGTTTTCCTGATAGAAGGTCAGCCTCATGGTAATTATTAACATAATAATGTGACCCGGACTGTATATCGAAAAGAAAAAATCGCCTCAATAACAACAAAAAACGTGTACACAAAAGCGATTTCTCGATTATCGTCCCTATCTTCCATTGAAGGCTGAACTATCAACTTGAGCTGGGCGCATTATTCAACCGCTCATTGCGTGCGCGACGGCATAATCAACGCGGATAGGCGTTCCATTTACTAGCCCATTTAAGCTTCTTGGTGTTACCTGAAAAGGGGATGGTCTGAAAAGACAATTGTCGATATTTGCTATGCAAGTTATTTTTAATTAAAAACTGATTTTTATTGAAATTTTTCATTGATAAAATTCAAAATGGACTTGTTAATCTATCGAGTGTTACTTTAGACAATATTTTACTTTTTTAATATACTTTTCTCCTAAATATCGAATGGGTGAATGACTGATTCATCAACACAGAGCCTTAACTATGCGCTTTTGAATATTTTTGATTAAGTGTTATTTTACAAATTTTGTTTTGTCGATTTTCTAATGATGGTGTAGTAAAATTCTCCTAGCAAAAATATTACCAAATGATTAATTTTAGATTATCTTTCCCATCAAATTTTTTTGAAGATGTATTCACTATTAAATTTAAACTTTCCGTAAAATTAATTTTACCCATGTGATGGCATATAAGCATGTTTAAGGTCATGTGGTTTAAGTAATGCCATCAGATAAAAGTGATAAGAGAACACAATCTCAGATAAAATCTTATTTACACAAGGATCGAAATGAATCCTTCCAGGATATTGTATTCTGCGGATAACATGAGGAAGAATATCAAGGAAAAACGATCCAATTTTTAACATCATGTTATAAACATGTTTCAAAAAAATAAGGAATATGCTGTAAATAGATAATGCTCTATGAAAATAATACTAGAATTATATTTATAGTCAGAATCTTGTCTACACATATTAAGCGATTATAAAACTGATCTGAATTTAAAGGAAAAAAAGACATTGAAGGAGCAAGTAAGTCAATTATCTTGAACGATTTTATAATTAATTTCTGGTTGCTCACCTCAATTGAAAATTCAATTCAATTATTGAACGAAAATCAAGACCCGTATCCTCTTTCATACGATCATATACCCTACAAGTGTTTAAGGACTAAATGTTTCTCAAACAGTAAATGTACTCGTCGTAAGTACTAGTAGTATTTGAACACGTTAACTAATAGTTACACAGCATAAAGTTGCTATCGTTTTAATTAATTGGTTCACTCGTCCGTTGCGAGATTTTCCGATAGTTTGTTGGAAATTGAGCTGGCAATCAATAACTCGGGACTATAGTTAAACAATTTAGAGCATGTTAGTTAAACGTTCTCGGAAACGTTCACTAACAAGGCTCGATGCAATATGAAGTTTGATTGAAATCAATTATCGAGCAAACATCTTTGTTGTCTCGGTCAAACGGTTACGTATTGCATGAGAATGTTTGACATGAAATGAATGATGTTCACGTATGGAAAATAATTGGTCCTATTACATTGTACGTGCCATAGCAATTTTAACTGAGGCAATGAAGTTTTAGAAATGATGGGTGCATTAAGTGTTCAGTGAAAATAGGGTGACTTATTGCTTTTTTTTAATTAAAAGTATTCAAAAAAAATTCAGATCATACATTTATCAAATTGTCATCAGTTATTCGGAATTGAAGATTTCAATTCAATAATTCAAGCATCTGACATTTTATTTTTACACTTTTCAGATAATTTTCTTGCTTTAACTTCTACAAAATTACGATTCACATATGATTTCGTTTTGATTTTCCTTCGTCGAATCACACACAATCACAATTGGTAAATTTCATATTCACAAACATCATTTTCAATGAAATCTTCACTAAGGTTACTTTTGATAGTTCATGCGGTAAAAAATTTTAATTTTATCTTGCGAATGCCGTTTCTAACTTTGTATCTAAGTGTGCACTTAAATTGTTAAGTACGCTCGTGCAAGTTTGAAATAACAAATTGTATATGTTTCGAGTATCATAGATAGAAATGTTTAATTTTCATTGAAAACTATTCGATTCTAAATAGTCGATGATAAAAATATTTTGGATTTTAAGGCAATCTATTGTCATTCGCTTGGTGTTATCTGTTAGAAAATATTGACTAGAAATGATAATTTTTTTTGTAGTAGTAAACTGCTGATACTTAGTAATGTTGACTAGCAGATTTTGCTGTTTGCAATATGAAAAGTTAATATGTAACTACACACAAATCACTTCTGATAATTTCTGAGCTTATCACTTAAGACGATAAGATTCGTAACAGACAAATAAACGTATGCGACTATTATTAAATTAACTTCTATTTACTTTCAGAGTAGTAGTATATAAGAGCATTTTAAAAGACTTCAAATCTGGTTTCACTTAAACCTAAAGTAATTTTTGCACACTCTGTAAGATTATGTATATTGATTAGTATTTATGAAATCTCATCACTTCTTCCTAGTAAATAATTAAAATCGATACGTTTGCACTGTTTTGTCTAAAGTAATTTTGAATTTATATCAACGCAATCTCAACTTTTCTGTTTCAATAAATAGATTATAAAATGCTTTGAAAATGTAAATCCGAACAATATTTTGCTTATCTTGAAAATTCTTTGCAATCTTTATTTTTCAGGAAACTATACAGGCAAACCAGTTAAAAGTCGTAATTATGTTAAAAATAAATTTTGGAAAATAATAACAGTTTGGGAATTTCGTCCTGCGTTGATGTTGTAATGCTCAGAAAACCTTTTAATCTGGAACTGAAATTAGAGACTAAATGATTTTCAAGTGAAATCCAATTATATATTAAGCGCATATAACGATTTGTGATTTAATCAGATACCCTTCAAATTGATGCAGTTTTCAGCCATTGTAGTAAAAACAATGGCACAATATCACTGCCGAATTTAATACCAATTAAATCATATTCGCCAGTATTATGGAGTCACGGGGATAGATGTTAACGTGGAAACTATATAATTATTATATGATAAGACAGAGTAATACTCTTGTAATGTCGACAACAATTTCATCATCATTAACTGCGCTTCATATGAACTTGAGTCTTGACTTCCTTGAAAGATTGTCCCAGATATATTATTCAAAAAACCGTGTCTTCTAGTCTGCAAATGAAAGGTGCAGACATAGAACCAACTGAGTTCAAAAATTGACCCATTAAATTTTACCCGGTTGTCAGTTGATTTTTTAGGAAATGTTTTCATATACAATATTTTTTGACTTTTTTGTTTTCTTTATAATTTGCTATGCTGCAAACCACGAAGCCACAAAGACGCGATCGTATCCTCATTTTTGATTATAAGAAATCAATTGATTTTCTCCCTTGTAAACTTAAAATATTAATAGCAATTTCATATATCAGCGTTCACTAAGTCCTCCGATTGTTTGCATAATTTTCTCAGCGCGTGGCTGCCAATTTTTCCATCATCTATACGCTTCATTTGCTCGACCCACTAAATTTGCTAAAATTTGTTTTGTTATAATTCTAATTAACTTTACTTACCATGTAAATGTTCATCCAATTGGACACAAAAGAGTCAAGAAGGATTTATCAAAAAATTAAGTATCTAGGCTTTTCTCTTCAATTTAGGTATTTTCCAAATCAAATCAGTATTTTTCCATATCAAATAAACACTTATCCAAATCAATCGGCAGTTTTTTGATATCAGTTGGATTGCAAAGGCTTCAAGTTGTTCCGGAAAAGCCCCAATTTGATTCAGAAAATAATCTAGAAGGGTTTTACCAAAAATTAAATGCATAGCACTTCCTCTTCAATTTACGAGTTTTTCTAATCAAATTGATAATTTTACGTACAAATTGTTTCGTAAAATTTTCAAATAATTTCATTCACAATGTAAACTTTCTTCCAGTCGACCAAAAAATAATTCAAGAAGGATTTATTTATTTTAATTGAGTGCATAGTATTTTCCCTTCAATTTATATATTTTTCGAATCAAATTAGCGATTTTCCAAATCAAATAAATACATCTGTAAATCAAATGGTAGTTATTCATTATCGATTGGATTGAAAACTGTAAATCAAATGGTAGTTATTTATTATCGATTGGATTGAAAAGGTTTCAATTTGATTCGGAAAAGCGGCAGTTTTGATTCAGCAAATCGTTAAAAATGTTTTATTGAAAAAGTAAGTGTATATCATTTCCTCTTCAATTTAGATGTTTTTAAAATCAATTTTATGAATTTACCACCCAAATAAATATTTTTTTCAAATCAAATGGCGATTATTCAATTTCATTTGGATTGGAATGACTTTAGGAAATCACCAATTTGATGCGGAAAGCAATCAATTTCATTTGAAAAACAGCTCATTTTAAGCGAAAGTGCTATGAATTAAAGGTCTTCTTAGAGTATTTACGATTCCTTCATGAATTACACTTAGGATAAATGTTTTTTAAGAATTCAATTGCAAAGAGTGTTAAGGTTGAGTTAAGGAGCACACAAAGTACAGAACTTTGCATTCCGGTATAAGCTCCTATAATGAAGTAACCTATTAATGTCAATACAAAAGTAGGTAGCAAGCAGTACTTGAGCGAATAATCGATGTGCATATTATTATATTCTGGAAACAACAGAAGATACTTGTGAAAGTATGCTCGATAAACAGCTGAATCCGAAAAGAGCAAATGAAATGTTACAGATTCTCTTCAAACGGTTAAGTACACCTCTAAACAGACATAAAAATTGAAGCTAGAAACTTTTCTAAAGAAAAAAATTATTGTTTTTTATACAGAGAATCTTAACAATTCTCAAAGTGTACAGAATTTCGAATTTTTTTGTTCGCCCCCAAATAAAAAACTTTGCCTAGGAAATTTTTTGTAAGAACTTATTCAATGAATACAGCATACAATTTGTATATACCGGAATGTTTTATAACTCTGTAAGCCCTAGACACTATTATATAAGGATATCATCGAAAATTTCGCAGCATACTTCATATAATCACCTTGCAGAAACATTTGATACGTGCTTGGTAAATTAAGATATCAAATTATAATTTGTGTACTGGCACCCAAGGATGACGGATGGCAGGGTTTGGTATTGACTTATTTTTGTTTTTATTTTCACGATTTTCAAAGGACACAGCGTTAAATTCTTCAAGCGTGAAAATCGTATGAATTATTCATCATTCGATGCTTCGGTAGACAAAGTCAATGGAGGCCATAATCAATTGGGTTCAATATCAACATGGGAGCAAGTAAACTGGGACAGGAAAGGGCTGATAACTCCTCATGTCGACTGAAAATGTATGTTGCATGCAGGATGTATTTGTGTAACCGAGAAAAATAATTCAAAAAGGGATGAACGCTAGGCTAGAGTGAATATTTGAAAGCGGTTCAGTTTTATAGTTCTTCGAAAAATCGATACTACTCTAGCAAAGAATGACTTTAGTTGACGCTACCCAAAAGTACGAAACTGCTTTGGGCACATCAAATCGTTAATCCAACGGTATTTAATTTTCATATTTCTAAGCATAATTTTAGGAATATTTTAGAAATTTCATGGTTTATCAAATGAACTCAAATCATAGTAAATTTAAATATTACATGACCTTCTGAAATACATAAAAACTGTAATTTTAAAACATCAAAGGCAATTTTTAATTTTTTTTAAGAGCGCTAAGCAATTTTATAAGATTTCTTTACATGGCAGATGATGACACACGTTCTACCACCGATAAAATCATCTTAGCTCAAATATCTAAAGATAGATATTTTTTGGGGGGACAGAGAGGGGTATATAAAAGCACTTATGTTCGTTCAATATTTCTGATTTCGTATCCAAAGCAAATCATAAGAATCATTACATAAAAATATTGAGATTGACACAAACGATAAAAATATATTTAATCCAAATCAATTACAATCAAATCCATCTAAACTAATATTTGTTTTCGTTTGTTCCTAACCAAATGAAATTATAAAGGAACTGTAATAATAAGTAAAATTTCAAATATGTTACCGAAAAAACATTTTTACTCATGTATATGTAAAGTGTACATATATACTTCTTACAAAGTCAACCGCTGTTAATTATTAAGATACATTTTGATGTTGTGGTTTGTTCTGCAACACGATATGCTTTATGAAATCTCCTATGCATCCAAGAAATAATATTGAGTTTCTTTCATATTTTTTTTACATAATATGAAATAATTCGGATCACGTGTTGAAAAACTGTTTAGCATTTTCGTTTGGGGATTACGTCAATTCACTGGATAATAAATAGCACAAGGTGATTGACATGTTTTTTTCTCGGTAGCTAATATTATTTATATGAATTTTTCTATTTTTGTGATATGTGATTGAGTTTTCAGGAAAAGTGAAAATATTAATTAATTATATGTAGAAATGGTTACCAAGTTAAAATACTCATTAAGGTTAGAATAATGATAAAAGATTGAATACTTTTACTTCTGTTTTTTTCTTCATTTATTGAAATGTCCAAACCGTTCGATTAAGAATCACGAAAGCGGTTGAAAAAACATACGTGGCTATATAAATAGCTAAAAAGCAATTTTAGTAAATGCTTATTTTTAAAAACCAGTTTTAATTTCATTCAATTCTACTAATTTATTGTTATGCTATGCATGCAATTTCTTTCCAGTGTATTTCATATTCTGTATAGCTTAGGTACCATCATTCATTCCACTTCTTTTACTTTGAAAGGATTTTGCGTCCGTCCGCTTACATATCCCCGTTTCCCTAAGTATAGAAAACTGCATTGCATACCACTTGACAAAAACTGTCCACACTGGTACCTTTTTCACACTGTGAAATTAAAATCTGGAGATGTTTTTTTTACTTTTGTAGATTTTTTTTTTGATTTTCAGTGAGAAAAATGTCATCAATTTTCATCAAGGATGTAAGCTAAGTTGCATCAGAATTCAAACAATAGTTTTCATGTGATGTCGACCCGAACAAACAGACAGACAAAAAAAAAGTCAAATATATTTTTCTTAAATGTAATTAAATTCAATATAAAATTTTCGATCCTTCAGTTTTATTATAGTATAGATTGTTAAAAATTAATATTAATTATATAATAATTTTCCCATGGTTCCGATTTTTATTTTTTATTTTGAATTTTTTGGAGTTTAATTTTGACTACGCATTAAAAATTCACACAATCCAAGTGAGTCTGTTAGCGCACTGTAATAAATAGTTTATTTTAAGTAAAGTCAGTAAAAGGGTAATAAGCAGGAAATGTTGAATATTATCGGTTCGTTGTCTTCTAGTATTCATAAATTTAACCGTGTACTATATGTATATAATTCATTTCTCGTTGATTTTTAACAAACAACTGTTAATCTGTGTGAATTTGTATGGAATCCAATAGTAGTGATCGCAAGCCCTAAAATATGAGCTTCGCTTCCAACCAAGAAGCGCCATGTTCCGTCGTTGGTGGCAAAGAGAGAACGTGCCAGCAAACAGTTGCCGGTATCGATGATTCGCTGGCTCAGAATGGCCGTCGACGATCTGAATTTTTATATGCGAAGTTTTTTGAATTTTTGAAGGAATAATAAATACTTTTCAAACGATTTTTTTAAAATACCGGATACGAAGTATGACGATTTAAAAAACGAATTTTTTTAAATAGAGTACTCCGAATCCGAAGTATGGCGAATAAAAAATTTATTTTATTGCAGCAGTGCACCATTTTAGTATAAAGTACAGTTTAACCTTGACTATCCGAGCTTCTGTATTAACCGAGGTGATTTTTTCAAACCTATGTAAATGTTTGCAATTTAAGGATGTTTTTTGTACATTTCATAAATAAAAATATGTAAATGTCGCTTTATTCTGTTGCTTTTAATACAATATTTTACACTATCCAATTTCTTTGATTTGAGTAGGTAAATAAAATAGATTTTGAAGTAAGTATGGCTTCAAATTGTCCTTTAAAGACGTAAATGATGCTGGAAATTACACTGTAATGGTTTTCCCATGGACTATCGTATTATCTGAGTTTTTTGGTTATCCGAAGTCTGCTTGGTTCCAATCACCTCGAAAAATCGAAGTTTTACTGTAGCTGCCAAAACTATTATATGCTCAGAACGGCATTTTTTCGTTTTGCGAAAACCTTGACATCTAAAAATTGAAGAAAACTTTTTGATGTTCTACCTTCAAAGAAAAATTCTGCGTTACCAAAAAGGTTGAAGAAAATCTTGCTCTTTACATACTAGAAATGAAGTAAAATTATTTGGGTTAAACCAAAAATATGTGCGCTACATGTGTTATCAGCTATTGATGAAAAACAATTTACAGGACCGAAAACTTACATCATAAAGTGATAACTAAGATTGAGTATTCTACGTAATACTATGGCGGCGGAAAAAAATCGATCCTTAGCCTCATAGTTTTTCCTTTGTATTTATTGTTGAATAAAGTTGCAAAAAATATTAAGCTCAATACTACCAAACCGCAATAACTTCTTATCTCAAATGAATCTAAACTAGCAGCAAGCTACCGATACGCAAATCTGCGCTAACTATAAATCAAGATTGTTTAACGGAATTTCACTGGCATGTGCTATTAGCTTGATTATTTGAATTTTTCAAACATACTTGTTGCCTTCGTCTGTACAAAAAAAACTTTCTTATCGTTTGTAGACTTCTCCATAATAAACTACATTCTATAGTTAGTTAGTCATAGTTTGCGAAATGTGCAGTTTGAAAAGTTACAAGTGCATAAACAAACATTTTCATTTAGTAAGTGAATGTGTAGAAGCTATGTATGCTTTGAATTGTTCTTTTTTTGCGAAAGATAATCATTTTGAGTATGTGCAAGCAAGAGATTTTTACGTCAAAGAAACTTTGTAATCATTTTAAATAAATGAATCACATAGTTGTGAGAACCTGTGCCCCTTTATAACTACGCTTAACTGCGCCGGCCATTCTTCAGCTTTAAAATGTAACTTCGTTGTTTGCGGTTGTAACTATTTCTATGTCAAAAAAGTTCATAAATTTGTTATATGCAATGTATATGGGGGTAAATGTAGATTAAACATTTCAATGAAATTTGTCGATAAACATACTTTTATGTTCAATGACGTAGCATATGTGTTATGCCTATTCTTACATCCTATGCACCGGCGGATGTACTGCGTCGCAAAATTTAGTTATAATTTCATATTTAAAGTTAGACACTGTTGGACTCGAACTATCTGGGCGCATTTGAAAAAGCTGCCGTATTGAATCTACTTCAAAGGGATAGATTTTGAGTGTTAATTTCTATTACTCTACTCGGGTTTCAATATCGAAAAGGGGAAAAACTGCACGAACAATGAAAGCTCTAGGGTGGATTTAGTCTTTTTCGCCAGTTATTGGATGTAGCTGCCCTTTCTGGCCGACAGCAAGATCGCATGATGTGCGCGGTTAGGCTCTTCATTTACTTATCCAGTTCGAGGACCTCCGACCTCCAGTAAAAAGCAAAAGGGGTGATCCATAAGTAGACTCTGTTTTATTTCTTTCCTTATATTATTTATTAACTTCCCAGTATATGGGAAGTTCTTGTAATCGCCTCGAAAATCGAAATTGAAATTTTCAACATTTCTTTACGTTTTGAGGTCTATAGAGTATATATAAAGTGTTTTTAGAAAGGGAGATGTATGTGTGTGTGTGTGTACGTACGTACGTACGTATGTACGTTCGGAACACTTTTTTCTACGAGCATAACTCACGTAAACAAAGTCATATCGAGTTCGTTGAGGTGTCAATCGAAGCGTCTTTGCAATCTCAAGAGCTGATTAGTTTTTGGGATACTTCGGTCGGGGGGGTTTGCTGTTTTCGCCCCTTGAAGGTCAACCATGTTATGCGCTATATCTCACGAACCAAACATGCGATTTTTATGATTAAGGTGTCAATCGACGCGTTTTAACATTGATATGATTCTATCAAATTTTTAAAAAAATTCTTGGAGCCGTTTTTTAATTTTTTTAAAAAAAGTGCAAAAAATTAGGTTTTTTTCAAAAACATCAAATTTTTAACCTAATTTTCAAACCTAAGTAATCAATGTTTATATAATTTATATACTCCAAATAGTTTTTGTGAAAAAACCAGCAAAAGTTTTTTTCATGATTATGAAAAAAATTAAATAAAAAATAAAAAATCATTAAACGTTCAAGGTCATTTACGTCATTCATTATATCTCGAGAACTAAATATAATATTTCCATAATTAAGGTGTCAATCGACGCGTATTATCATTTTAATGATGTTTTTATATGTTAAAAAAATCTTTAAAGTGGTTTTTTAAATTTATTGAAAAAAATTGGAAAAGTAGTGTTTTTTTCATAGAAAAATTCATTTTTCACCTGATTTGCACATCGTAATAATAAATGTTTGTAGAATTTATAAAATTTTATCAATTTTTGTAGAGAAACCAGCAATAACTTTTCTCATGATTACAAAAAAAAAAAAATTAAACATAAAAAATCATTCAAAGTCACCATGTAAAAAGGGTTCATTCGAATTATAATATCTTAAATCTCTTATTCTAAAGACATTGTTGTAAAGTCAATCAAAGTTTATTAATATTTGCAAAATTTAAGCAGATTTTCAATAGTCTTCACATTACCATGTTTTAACTTTTATGAAAAAACTGCTTTGTAATCTGTCCCCACTCCGATGAATACTCAATCAATGGACGCTCCCGTAGATGAAACGATTAATATTAAGTCATTCCAATAACTTTTACGAGAAGTACATTTTGTATTATTTGAAGTAGTATTATTTCCATAATTATTATTGTGTTTAATATTTTCAATATCTTTTTAGATATTACTGGGAAGTTGACCGTGTGGACCTCATGGGTCGCACCTCACGGCTTGTTTTTCTTACCTTTTAAAATGTGATCATAGCAGGTTTTTTTATTTTAAATAGTTTTTATCAAATCACAAAAAAAAACTAAATTCAACTGAAACGAGATCGAATTGTGTACATTTTCCCATTGGTTTTCATTTTAGCGCGAGAAAAAGTACTCAATTCGTAAAAATTCAGTATCTCTGCGGTTGTGGGCAATTTTTTTTGGACTGAAGAAGTCAACACTGTGTTACTTATTTCCAAATTTGCATCAAAAACAATTGTCAGATGACAAATTTTTTCTAGGAAACCAATTATCAAGGTCTGCTCTTCCACTGACGACAAAGCTGAAGATTAAGATTAGTCAATTGGCTTTTGTCGATAAGAATAACACAGCAGATCAGTGTTAACCGGTAATATTCGCAAGAAAACTGTGTCAAATGGCAAAGAATGTTGGGTTTAATATTCGAATTTTTTCGTTGCCAAGACATTCTAAAAATATCTGTTGTACTTATCAGAAAGATGCTACTTTCTTGTTGACGTGAATGACTGGTACATTGCACTTTAGATTGTAGCTTTTCAGAACAGCTCATATTCCAAGCGAATTGAACTAAATAGATAAGATTTTGCTTTTGAGATAACGAGGTATAGTTGAAGTATAGTTTCTGTCCATAAATTATCACTAGGATATATAAATGCGTGGAGTATATTTGTCTGGTATTCATTAAACAATTGTTGACTGTACGACATCACTTGAAATTAAGTAATCAATTTCAATTATGACGCGAATATAGAATCTTATTGTTTCAGATTAATCAAATGGCCATGTACGTACATATGTGATAAAGAAATATTTGTAAGATATTTGCTATCGCGGACCTTGCGGCACGCGTAATCGGAAAGCATCTTGAAAATTCAATTATTTATAACGGTGGAACCATGTGCAATGCGAGATTGCTTCAATCGCGGTTAAGATTAGATTTCATTTCAAAAATTGTGAGTGCCATCATACGAAAATAGCGTTTGGTCAAAGAGAGGCGATGATTTATTTCCCAACCAATCAGTCATAAATTGCCTTCAATCTATTCATAGTAATTTAAATTCCAGGTGCAGTTAATTCTCGATTCGGTGACGAAATGTAATACAGGTGAATTGAGCTAAAACTTGCACCATTACACTGATTTTTATCTCATTTATAGTAAGGTTTTTGATAAAACCAGTTTATAATAGTGGCGATGTAAGAAGTACACATAATCCGAAAATTCAGACGGGACTATCTCATGAATTTGTAAAACGCTTTATCGAGTGAGCTCTGCTTATGGCAGGGTATTATATTATAAATACTGATGCCTCATATTTCCATAAATGTTCGCCGAATGCAAATGGAAACTAATGTTTACTTTGTCTCGTTACAGTTTTGTCGTAAAGTCATATACACGTTGAATACCGCATGGCAAAGCCACTGGTAGGACGTTTAAAATTGTTCGGTGATCACTTATCGCCACTCTTCACTGTGCCTGTAAATAAAAGTAAAAACTTTAAAATATTTAACTGTGAGGTAAGTACAAAATGTTGATTCGGTCAATATCGCATTTGCTAATTACATTTTTATTTTGTGTATTTTAGGTATTCCGCATGATAGCCTCACTTTTGAACTCGTTTAGGCGTCAATTTAGTCGCGATTTATCGGAATGGATATCGATCGACCCAATATTAGTGAAATCATTGCTAGTAATGATCCTGGCGCTAATCATCTCCAGCCATTGTCAGCCGATGATGGAGGCCGTCACAACAGCAGCAATCATAGTTTCAATTCTAGTATCAATGGTGAATGTAAGGCAGCGACACAAAACAGCGACCATGATAAGCAGCAAAAGCACGAACTATCTGCAAAGAATCGACACAGCAGCGCGTCAGGGGTCAGTGAAGAAGAGTCAGCAAATGAAGGAATCAGCTCGAAAACTAGCAATGGGGATGTTACTAATTTGAAAAGCAGCTCACAAAGAACCAGCAGACCCAAGAAAGTGGCTGCTAACATTGCAGGGTCTGCCGAGAATTTCTGTTTTCTGGAGTATCATGACGACGATGAACGCATTTTAAAGACACCAGCTTCACTTTCTAATGGCTGTGATGTTTCCAAAAGTGATAATGATGACGATACTAGGATTAAAGGCCAAAACGATATAGCCGATATAAACAATACAATAACGGACAAATCATCAAATCTACTAGAATCGAACATGAATAGTTCTAGTTCGCCACGACACGATCATCGCACGATGAACGGCGAGACCGACGATGCTTCTGCAACTGATCTATTGGTCGGTTGCGTTAATAGCGGTGTTAATAATAATCACGATCATCTTCCATCTGTAACTGAACGCAGTTCAAAGTACAACGATTATATTAATCAAACATACATAGATACAAGTCGTCGTCCTAGTGTGCGAAACGACGACGACGAATCTCAAGAGCTGGAGCATGTACGGTTGTTGGTCAACGACACAGCATCGGGCATTGCCGTTGCCAAAAACGACAATGGAGCTACGTTGTATCCTGCGTCCAGTAAAATGATATATCTGAGCAAAGCAAATGAGAAAGTACCGAAAAGTATTGTGAAAAGTCCGTCTTCGCACAGTTTCCAAAAGGACTCAAAGCATCGCAACAACAGACTTAGCTTCCAGTCTTGCAAGGTATCGAATGGCGCGACTGGCGAAGATCGTACATCAGAAGGATCAGCAGCGGCGACCGAATGTGAACGTCCAGTATTACATGTACAGTTTGTGTCCGAGGAGCACGAGCCCTCAGTGTTTAGTAAAAAGTCTGAATGCAAGAGTCCAGTAGGAAGCATTGCGTCCCGATCGTCGGAATCCAGGTCGAATTCCAGTTCTTCGTCGTCTTCCTCGTCCTCGTCTGACGATGATGGCAGCTCTGTGGGAGCTTATGCAGAAGCTAGAGCACCAGACGGTGGTTGGGGTTGGGTTGTCGTGTTCGCCTCGTTCATGGTGAATCTAATCGCGGACGGAATAACGTTCAGTTTTGGCGTCATATACGTAGAATTCCTAAATTACTTCGGAGAAGGCAAAGCGAAGACTGCCTGGATTGGTTCCCTTTTCATGGCAATACCGCTCCTCTCCGGACCAATAGCGTCGTTTCTTACCGATCGGTATGGATGTCGCAAAGTGACCGTTGCAGGATCGATCCTGGCCAGTGCTGGATTTGTGCTATCATCATTCGCCAATTCCATGGAGATGTTGTTTCTCACTTTCGGCATTTTGGCAGGATTCGGTCTAAGTTTGTGTTATGTAACGGCTGTTGTCATCGTTGCATACTATTTCGAAAAGAAACGTTCATTCGCGACGGGTCTATCGGTGTGCGGAAGTGGTATAGGAACGTTTATATTCGCACCCTTGACGCAAATGCTGCTCGAGGAGTACGGCTGGCGGGGTACGACTCTGATTTTGGCTGGAATCTTCTTAAATATGACTGTTTGCGGCATGTTAATGAAAGATCTGGAATGGACGACACAACGTGCCAAGAAGAGGCGAAAAGAAAGGAAGAAGAGCAAATTGGCAGTGTCGGCGGATTCATTTTCCGTGAGCAATAGCACGAACACAGGTGGCACGGCGAGCAATTTGAACCAATATCCAAATGGAGATGTGCCAATTAATATTGATGGAGTAAAAGTCGATGCTTTGAATGACACAAGGATATTTAGTTCATTAGTCACGTTACCTACTTATGTGAAGAACGGCGAAAAGGTAAATTTAAAAAATATTCCCTGCTAAATTTAAACTTCAAATTAAGTTGAACACCACCCCCCCCCCCTCACAGAAAATTACGGCTCCTACCTTTACTTTAAGTTTCTCCTGCTTTCCAACGTTTTTTTGGGCTTAATTTGACGGAATATGTATATAAAATGAAATTTTTAAATGTTGTAAGTGCGACAGAGATAGATACGATTAAGCTCTAGCTCTTCCGATTACTTATATGGATGTCTTCAGAGTTATTGGATCTCAGTAGGATTGTGTTTCTCTCCAAATGGATCCGAATGCTCCAGATACTTCAATTTAGTCAATGCTCTAGATACGTCAATTTAGTTTTCTTTGCCTTCAAACCCACAAAATATCCTTCCTACTTGCGCAGTAAGCCCAATTTATGTCTTACATGATATCCCGGTCGCCACTGTTTTCCCATGCCAATTTTCGGGAGTAGTTTTTGATACGAAATCTTAAATTTGAGGCTAGTATTGTGGCAATTTTGTTGTGTGTGTCTAAAATTTCAGTGTTTGAAACCTAGGCAAATAGACATTTCTTCCACCGTTTGTCTATGCACTAGCCTCGTTCGATACATTCTTGTATCATTTTCACAGCTTTGCTTGCCAGATTACCAACACTTACACTTAGACTGGTTGAATCTGCACTGCGTAAATTTTCTATTCCTTAAATATGGCCTTCAATTCAAACCCTGTGTCGTGCGGCTGTCCATGCTTTCTCTGTTCAATCTTCATCATCTTCAATTACATTACTATCCTTCCAGACTACTTAGAATAACGAATTTCTGGACGACTTGCTAGAATACATAACTTATTTGCCGTGCGTACATTTTTCCTCGTCGATGTTGTTTTTGCCGAAAATCATAATTGTTTGGCACTTGATTTGTTTACCCACTCTTTTCTGATTTTTGAGCGAACCGATTTTTTTTTATAAGTAGACCTTATTTTGTCTCTCATCCATCTACATTTTCGTCTGTTTTTATTGGGAAATACTAGTAAGTCGAATTTTGAATAGATAAATAAACTCACGTTCAAGTGCAACAAAATGAAATGGAATCGGAAATTTCGCGGCAATTTATCTGTGAAGCAAATACATTTTAAAACGGATTTATATTAATGATTTAAGTAGTTTTAAAAATCACAATATCTCCATTCGAATTTATTCTCTTGAACGTATCTCTGAGTTAATAGAAAACGATTTTAGAGCAAGTCTATTATAGCTAAGAGCACGTCCTAATAGCTTGATTACCCAATTAATTTCTTCAAATCCATTTTCCATTTTCCTTCGTTCTATCGTAATCTGTTGAGATTTATGATTAATTTGTAGTGCAAAGCAATTTGAGCTATTCATCATCAAAGCGAATAAATATTCCATTGAAAATGATTCAAAGCCGTCAATTGAAATCAGTGTTAAACAATGTCTATTTTGATTACACTATGGTTTATTCACAGAACAAGGTATTGACAAATGATGGCTTCAAATGAATTATTGATTTTTGTTGTTCGGCACACGACTGTGGCAATTGTAAGTTTACTGTTTTGGTTTCACATTTCACTGTTCACTGAATATTTCTTGTACAAATCATTGTGCTAATTGTATTTGGCCGTAGTATTTGATTATCGTTGCGTCTATTGTTGAGCTACGTTTGAATCGATTTAGGCGAAGAATTAGATCGTAAAATTCACTGTTACAAATTAAATTATTTGGCAAATTCATTTTCATGCTATAGAAGAGACAAATTGAAAAGATTTGATGCTGTGGCTGGTTTCTTATCTCTCTGATTAAATAAAGTAGGTAAATTGCATTTGAGATTGAGCTGAAGTTGTTGTAGGATAGAGAAGAATTCCTGAAAAGATAATTCACTCAGTCTGACGTGTTGGTCTTCATAGTTTATGTGTTTGATTGACACCGATTTTCAGTCTGTTCAATTAATTTTCATCTTTGTAATGTTTTAGGTTCCAATTGAAGTGCTTGAACTACTCTCAACACACCAAAATGTTCACAGCCTGCTCATGCAAAACTACCCGGGACTATTGTGCTCAAGAAGTTTTAGCGAACCACATTCGTCATACACAGGAATCGCTGTGCCCGAAGCCACTCTAAGTCCATCGGATCCAGATGAGCCCACAAAGCCGTCTAAGAAGAAGAAACAGTCGAACATTGATAAATTCGAAAATGAGCAAGCTCTTCTTTCTTGGTTGAGAAAGAATCAACATCACCATCATCGAGACGTAAGTAAATTCAAAGAGGAGACCTGTTTTCCAAGAGTACTTTAAAAATCAAACTCAAGCACGAAATTTTCTTTTTTTTGCGCTTGAAAACTTAATTTCACGAAATTATAAACATTTTAGCACCGCGCGCCACCATCATCATCCTATCTCAAAGATTTACGCATGCATCGTCACTCATTAACGTATCGTGGTGCTATGCTCAACATAAATCGCTATCGTCTTCGTGCATCGTCCTGTCCCGACATTTATCGCAACTCGATGACAACAATTGCAAAGGAGAAATCGCAATGGCAACAAGGAATCGCCGAATTTAAAAATCTCTTTGTTGATATTTTGGATTTTTCATATTTCACCGATATTCGGTTTCTATTATTTTCCATTTCCAATCTTTTGCTGTACACTTGGTACGATGTGCCCTATGTTTATTTAACTGATAATGCCATTGAGCTGGGTATCGTGGAAACGGATGCATCGATGCTCGTTGGTATAATTGGAATTGTTAATATGTTTGGAGAGGTGAGTTATGATTAGAAAGAAAATTTGTTAGCATTAATCGTGTTCCTGTTTTTCGGTAGATTGCATTGGGATGGATGGGAGACAAAAAGGGCATAAGTCCAAGTGTGGTGTATGCCATTTGTATGGGCTGTTGTGGGATAGTAACAGCTATGGTGCCATTATCTAGCTCCTATACGGTGGGTATATTTACATCAGTATATTTCATTTTCAATGCATGTTACATCGTCTAAATATTTTGTTTAAAAGTAACTCGTTGACTTAAATTTCATTTCAAATCCGAGTTCATACGTACAAACTTTATTCGAATTTTTTTCACAATTTTTGAATTGGAATTTATTATATATTTTTAGTGGCTCTGCAGCTGCTCTGGACTGTTTGGTTTTTTCATAGCGGCCAACTATTCGCTTACCAGTATTATTCTTGTGGAATTAATTACTATAGATCGTTTTACGAACGCGTATGGTTTATTGCTGCTCGTCCAGGGAGTTGCAAATTTAGTTGGACCGCCTCTAGCAGGTAATTATATGATACATTTTATTGTTGTATGGGATTCCATTTAGCACGAACTTCTCAAATAAATTACTGGGATTATAAACCATCTTCATTAAAATCCGGGCTAGATGGGGCCGGATCCTGTTCGGATAGCCGAATGTCCGGATGAAACGAAATTTGCCTTGAAATGCACGTAATAACAATTTTGAATGTGTAAAACTATAAAAAACTCGAATATTTTACGTAAAAGCAACAAAACAGCCCTGACGGACTCACCATTAGGAGAGAACTGAACCGAAGGAAACAAAAGAAAAAGAAAAAGACTTTCTAAAAATAGCTGTAGTGCATGAGTAAGTTCCTGGAATACGTCCGACTTAACTGGATGTCTAATATAGCAGCGCTCGAATTAGCGAAACTCTACTGTGGTTTGAAAAAAGCTTGCAATGTGTAGTCCACTGGTGTAAAAGAATCGTTTGTAAAATATACTCTTTGAGGCAAAAAATCATCACAAGGCATTTTACGGCGATCGTAGAACTACTTCTTCTGTACTTTCCAATTTACTGGTGGCCAGCTATCTCAAATCTATAAAGCTGTAATCGTCTAAATAATGTTAGAAGAATTGCGGCTACTGCCCTGGCCCTGCGTAATATTTCTCCAACAAACGCTTATGCTTTTCAATTGGCTCCCGTCTGAGCTCCTTACCATATCACAGGCTAAATGTTCTGCTAATCGATTTAAAGTTCTTCAATGGTGGTATGAGACAAATAATGGTTATTCCGACATATTGAGGAAAGATGAGACAGCGCGGAAGTAGACTTTGCTTCCCAGAGTTCCTGTTTTCATCACAGCTTCAAGACAGTCATTCCGATCATAGGGGACTGGTATGAAGAAAAGTGTGTACTACAAGACGAATCAATTAAAAATGGAGCAAAATGTTGGCTGTTACGTGTTTTAAACAGAGGTTGCAGTAAATTGCCTGTTATTTCAGAAAATTTCTCCGCATTCGAATATAAATATTAATTACGCAAAATAGCGATAACAGTCACAAACTAGCGATCCATTCCAGCGCAAAATCCTATAGAGTGTGTCTTCCCAAAGCAAAGGAAGCAATGTTGCCAAAGCTCGGTAAGCAACTAGGTGAGTCCTCAGCTTACCGACCTGGGGGGGGGGGCATAATTTATCACATGCTGCTCTCATTAATAGAAAGAAGACTCTCGGAAAGCCAGTTTGGCTAATCAAGGTTGTACACCTGTCTGAAAGCACACTGACGACTTGTGGATACTGCTTAGTGGGAACTGTTTACATAAAACACGGCTTTCAGCCGGCAGGTTGGCAGCATATAAAAACGTATTGATGTCCCACTCTATGTGTACAAATTCATAGGACGCTACCTGTTTGAAAGAACCCTCCGCTGAGAGGGATGATGGCCCTGTGAAATATGTTGTGACCACAAGAGTTGCGCAAGATTCGGTGATGATATATCATGGCGATTTACATATTGTTGTTCTGAAGGAGGCAACAATCATCGGCTTTGCAGATGATATATCATTGGGAGCGAAGCAACTTCAGGACGTCGAGTTAGTATAAAATATTAACCGCAATCGGACGGGTTGGAGCGGGTCGATCACAAAATTTAGGCAGTCCTTATTACAAATAAATGTAATGAGAAATTACCATTATCTTGTCGTGTTGCTGAACAGCAGGCTGAGCTTCAAAGTCCATTTTTCCTATGCTGGTGACAAGGCATCCAAAGCAAGATCATTTGCTAGCAAGAGTGTTGTGGAATATCGGTGGGCCTAGCTACGTATCGTAGCCTTATTCTCTGCAGGGTCGTCAGTTCGATCCTGACATATGCAGGTCCTGCCTGGTTTCGTGAGTACAAAGAAGCCCATCAGCCCAATTCAAAGATTAAATGCGTTGAGTCGGCAGCGGCTTTAAAAATCATGTTGGACGAAGCAGCGGATATTATTACCGGCATGGTTCCTATCGAATTTATGGTGAGAGAAATGCACTGCTTTTATGTGGCTAAAATACACAGTTCACCGAAAGTGACATTGCAGCAGCGCCAATTAGGGTCAATATGTTCAGTTCAAAGATGGTCACTCAACGAAGGGTCGGTGGACATATCGACTGATTCGCAATCTGCATGAGTGGATTGGAAGATGACATGGCGAGGTGAATTTCCATCTTACTTAGGTTCTAAATCGATATGAGGTTTCCGAGCATATTTGCATCGCTGTAAGCGTGATGTCCAACCTGAGTGCTGGAGAAACCTCTGCAGCTTCATGAGGGCAGACATGTGGATGTGATCAATGTAGTTCCCATTAATCTGCCTCGCATTGAGCTCTAAACGCTCCAAGCAACTCATAAATATGTATCGTGAGACTTGTAAGCTCATAATCTCAATATTGCCAGGCCACTGTCTAGTAGATAGACATGCAAAACGATTTAGCGTTCCTTTCAATTACTTTTGTCGCAGTTCCAGGTCGGCACAGGCCTGTGTAAATGTCCAGCACTTTCCAGAGGAACGCAAATTCTAGCCTCGTTGATTTAATTTTAAACCGGATTGAGGCAGTCTGGCGAGAACGATAGGGTCTCATGTTTTCGGAGCCTCTCTCCCAAGTATAAAAAACAGTCAGATAGGCAAAAAGACAAACTGATTCTCTGTCTCCGACGATTTGGCAGATAGTTCAGTTTTTTCCCTCTTTTGTATCATCACTACGTTCAATTTAAACTTAAGCTAGCTTTCATAAACGATTACCGATCTTCTTTAATTTCAAACGAAACGAAAAAGGGAGTAAAGTACTGTAGTGTAGTACTGATAATAATAACTAAAAACTTTTTGGCATATTTGGTGTCCATGTGCATCGATTCCAATTGATCCTTCGCGTGTTAAAAGCGCATTCACGTTAAAAAGATATCATTAATAAAAGTCCTCTCAATGACCACACATTTTATCATAAAATTTGCAGCACTATACAGAATTGTTAAACTACAGCTTAAATATACATAAATATATATTCCTCAGGATGGATCTACGACATCACCGGTACTTACAATCTATCATTTTATTTGGCTGGCTTCTTCATCGCAATATCTGGCATCATCTTAATTATTCTACCAGCACTCGATAAATATCGTAAATATCGCTCGCTGAAACGACGTACTCCATCCGATCAGTGTGAAACGCCCACATTGCCTAGCGTAAGTTTCCGAAATTGTTTGTTGCAACATCAACTCAAATATCCTTAAAATATTTTCCTTGCATCGCAGGAACCACAAATCAGCAAATGCAATGGCGCGCCAGTTGTAGCCAATTGCTATAACGAAGAAGTGATAACCGAAATAAAGAAACGAAACCACGTCTAAAAGATGGCCAACAATAAAATGAACAATTCTGGACGATTCTACTTGATATAGTAAAGAAATAATGAAATTAATATAGTGTATGTATTACCAAGCATTTTTTGAAACTGCAATTTTATGCAGTCTGATAGTTGCGATATATAAATTAGATTAGCAATTTAAATAATATTCACAAATTTCTAGAATCGTTGTGGATTTTTCAAATAACATTTAGTATTGATCGATTAGAATACAAATTTATAGTCTGGAAACAATTCTAGAAACTGTACTCCATGCACATTTATAGGCGGAACTAATTGTCGTTTGAAAGGGAAATCGAACATGCAAACAAACTTACCTGAATAGATGCGATTCGAATTAATTTAGTTGATGTTCCGATTTGGAGTTGTAGTCGTTTAGTTGTAGTTAAACAATATTAAAATCAAGTGAAATGTAAATAAAATTTCACTTGCGTGTATGATTAATCCAACATTACTTCAAGAACTACGCCAAACATTAAACAATGTCCCTTTCCATGAATTAGCTACTTTGAAATTTTGATTCGGATTAAACTCACTTAAACAATCGAATGCTTAGTGTTTATCGTCCGTTTTTTTGCGATTAAAATGAAATGTTGTGCCATTGGACATTCTACAAAATCTATTCGGACAATTTTATGAAAAATATTCGCAAATCTAATTATAAATTAATTAAGAAACAAATTGTTAGTGAATAGAAATTACAACAGTCTTCGTGTAGGTAAATTTTGTAAAAAAATTCAATTCGGTGTCGTAAAAATGCATTTTTAAATACAAAAAAAATTAATGAAAAAATTTCAAACGACTTTCAACAAAAATGTACATCAATACGAAATTTTACTGAATAATTTCACAAAATAAAAACAAACTACTGCGGGTGGCAAGGTTTCATTATGCTTTTTTAAAAGGAAATATCCGCGATGAATGATATTCGGTACGGAAGTATGTGTATTTAATTTCGGAATGAATCGAGTTCTGCCTTCATTTTGCTATCATGCTTTTCGTTTTCATAACTTCATATATAATACAAATATATAAATATATCTAAACAAGCTCAATTGCGATCTTTAATTTAAGGTCTAAACATCTTGAATATTAGATAAATATTTAATTTTGTCAATGAATTGACTAGAGTGAAAGCTATAGCAAACGAACATTTTTGAAAATACATATTCATCTGTGATCAATATAATATTTACCGTATGAAATATATTTACTAGACATTAGATTTAAAATAAATAAATCATATTTAAAGCCAATAAATGATAAATAAATAACATACATATGTAGGATATGTAGAATTCTTTTGTTCTTCTGTAATACATTTAGAAAAAAAATATTTGTGAACACAATAAAAAAACATTTGATAATTGTTCTCACAAATAAATTGTGTTTGTTTTTCTGGAAGCGTTAATAGATTTTTTTTTGAAGCATACAGCTCCAAATGAGTGGAAGACAGTCCGGTCCCTTTTTTGATCAGCTTGATACTTTCAAAGATTGATTCTTGAAGTGTTCAACTCGTGTGTTGTTTTGCACCTCGGCTATCATACTCGGTGTTCAACTTGTGGTGGAGATCTTTCATTATGTGCAACTAGTTGGTGAAAATCCTTTTGATGCGGTTGTATGAGATTCTTACACATAAATCTCGACTAAATGTCTGATGGTCACTCTTCGTTCTATCAATGCAACATTTCGGACAGCTTAACTCGCACCAGCGTTCAACTATGGAATATGGAGAAGCTGTGCCTAATAATGTTTCCATCAAGTCAACGTGAAAATTGTATCGAGGAAAGGTACTTGATGGCTGGTAGCCTAGCTCAGTTCAGCAATTAACCTCCATAGTTTTGGCCCTTGTTCATTACTTAAACTTTCAAACACCAAGAGATTGTCCGATTGCGCGAAATGAAAACATGCCAAAACGCCGAACTCTTTAGAATATAGTTTGTTGTCCTTGAGCGTTTTGATTTTTTGATGAGGGGTGAGGAATTTCGAGTTTATCCAGTATTTAGATATGTTGCACTTTTTATGTGAGTTAATGTTTTGAAATTCATAAAATATTTAACGGTTGTATTCTTGACAAACACTTCATGTGCCAGATCCCTTTGCTTTCCCTAGGACTGCGGGAAATCATCGTACCGTTTTGCTCCACTTCAAATTTTTCTTTCGTGTTTTTTTTTGTTTTCATTTAACCAGCACTGGTTCTGTATTACTTTTGCTCATCACCAAGTTGATGGTTCATGTAACACGTATTATCGGTTCACATATTACGAGTTTAGTAGGAACCTTGTATTTTATTCCATATCCTTTAGGTATGACCGGTGGAACTGACTAGATTGCTACTTGGCTAACTTCAAATTCAATTCACGAAACCCTGATCTAATTTAATTTTAATTAGGTACCAGGAATCCAGGACTATGATAATAAATTCAGCAATGCATATATAAATTCAATCAGCTGGTTTTGTGGAGTGTGACAAGCCTACCAAGTTTTCGTTCTATGATGTTTTCCTGCGTAGTATACCGTTAATGGTTGAACGTCTTGAACGGAAAACAGCCCGAAATATCGCCTTGGAGAATTCTTCGTTACCGTGAGCATTCTTCAGTGGTGGAAGAGGCATTGTTAAAAATAAAAACAGATAAGAAAAACGCCCAAAATTCTAGGGTGGTCATACGTTATCTCTAGACCAAAAGACTCTAAAAAAATTCGCCAATGAATGAATATTGTTCTCCACGGTCGCGTGTCTATTGCCTACAACATGCGATACCGCATAAAATGCGTGGCTAGGCTCTCAGTTAAATTTTTAAAGTTTGACTTTCTGTTACCACCTTTTCTCGATTTTTTCTAATAAGTCCGTTACAAATACTATGAATCCTAAGCAGATGTTTTGAGATGAAATGGATAGAAAACAATATGTCGTCATTCAAATTTCTAGATCTTCACGAATTTTGTAATTTTCCCTAATAAATATTCCGTAGACAGCAAATGAAAGTTTTCCGTTAACATAAAAGTGTGCCTAAAAGCAGTCTAAGGGTATTCATTCAAAATCGCATTAGGAGTTTTGTTTTGGTCTTATTCATCTACATGTCATTACGTTAAAGCGATTTTAACTACCTTGAATTACGAATAATCGAACGATATTGCACCGAAATGAAGAATACGTTGGAAAAAATCCAAACAAATTGCTAAACACGAGCTCAACTTTCGGAGAGAGGTCAAAGTGATGCTCTATACTAAATCCTATGAGATACTTCATAACAAAAGGCGAAAATTTTTATTCTCAATACTGAAATCTTGACAATGCTAATATTTTTAAAAAGGATATAAGATCTACATGAAGAAATAACACTAAGCTAAATAGTTTGAAGAGTTTTTCTTAGCAAAAAGTGAACAGTAGTTTTTTCCTATGAACTTGATGATTTTATAAGGAATTCAAATGGTTATAAGCCCTTAAACTTAACAATTAATTCCTCGATTACAACATTATTCGAGACGAAATCCATAGGATCTATTTTGATTATAGCACAATATGTATATTATTTAAGGAAGAGGTTCTTTGTAACGTCCCCTCAAATCAGAAGAACTGGGGCTATAGCCACTTGAAGACTTATCTTAATCTGATGTAGAATGTTGGTTTTAACTGAAAAATATAGTTCCTTAGTTGAATTTTTATTTCTTTTTAAGGTCATATTATTTGATATCAAAAAACGAACGAGTCGCGTATCTTCCAAAATGTTTTCATACAAGCATTTTCTAAACATCTCTTCAGGATCCTTCAATTTGATACTCCAATACTTACCACCTACCCATGTTAAACATCACTTGTTCAAAGTATCTAAAACATTTCGCTGGACATTTTTGAAGAACCCATCCTTCATTTGGCGTTCCGATCCTCTTAAGTACGAAAAAAGACATCAATTTATGGTCTCGTGGAAATTCAAGCACGAGCTAAATGTGTAAAACATCAAAACGGACTGCTTTTATGCATTCGCGCCTAATGCGTCTTCTCCACTAAACTATTTTTGAACATACACAGTTTGATGTCGAAAGATTAAGATTTGTATCTTTTCCCTCCGCTTCCTGCCCGATAATATGTTTTTTTTCATAGTCAAAACATTCAACATTGAACAATTGGAATTCAGAAACGAGGTGTGGACGTCTTGGCGTCGTCTTCTGGATTTGTTGTGGAAACCCATTTGGCTGATGTTAGCAACGGAAATTGTTTTGCAGTTTACTAGGGAACGTAGAGCTTGTAGCACTTCTTCTTCGGTATTTCGGTGTAATGTGTCGGAATTTATAAGAGTTGGATATAAACGTCGGGATTTGGAGTGATTTTGAATAAAATATATTGTGCTTACCGGTTAGAAAGATATTTGCATTCGCTTTGTGGTATTTTCAATCCCATCCGGAGTAACCAGTAGTTTTCTGAATAAAATTAATTCAAACTTCTTCACAAGGAGTCATATAAAAATCGATATAAAGTGCTGGAATTCCAGGCACATATCCTACTCCCCCGTTTTTGGATTCCTTAGGGAATAAAACGCATTCCTTTGCATTTGACTATAAGGGAATCATTGATCTAACAAAAAGAGACTATCGCGGAATTTGGCATGAATTTTCCGGGAAGTGTGGGGCGTCCTGGGAACGGTTTCGATTCGTCCGATTTAGTAGTGCAAAAGTTTTTGGGAAATTTTCTTTAATTGATATTTGTAAAATTGGAGTTTTTGTTGAATGATGGGAATCGATGATCGCAGCTCTACAGCCAGCACCGTGAGCGAAGTCTTCAAGACTGTACTCCAGGTAAGCAGATAAATATCTTAGATGGTTTTATCCATGCATGGTTACGCCCAAGTGAGCATATCTTATAGCCATTGTTCTACCTTGGATACATGGGTTAACTTTGGCGAGCCTCCAGAAGTTTTGGAATACCTGGCGAGAGGGTGTGGAAGACGTTAGATGTGAATCAGAGCGTGACGCCATTTCATTTTATAGGGCAAATGCATGAATCTTTCTACTATTTGGATCACGTAAACAAAAACAAAGATAATTTTGATGAATACAATGGGCGGACTTATTTACAATAGCCGAGACCTTTCTGTGTTTTGTAAATGCATAAAATCATTAGAAATATTATATAAAATGTAAGGCTTCATTTAATTAAAATGCAACAAAGTTAAGGTTCATAATATTTTGAAAATGAGTTCAAGTCTACGATCCTTAGTAGTAGAAAATTTATCGCTTTCTTTTTCATTGGAGTTTTCAATCTCAGCTATTAAATAGTTTCAATGGAAATCATTGCTCATGCAGTTAATTGTTCTTTAAACATAGTATTTCTGCGAAATGTCTTAATACAGTTTTGATTTTTTTAAATTATTGTCAATTAGAAGCCGCGGTGGTCTATAGGAAATCTTGCAGATAAGATATAACTGAATCGGCCAATCCCCGATCCACCAATCATCTCGTTTAGCTATATATTATAACGTAACATTGTATCCTTTCTTATCACATTAATTTTGTAAGGATCTTATCGGTCGTTGTCCAGAAAAACATTTACCGAAACTTGTATATTCACTAATTTTCCGGGAAACTCTTGACTGTTCAGTGCATCTTCCTAGTAGTTTTTTCGCAAAAAAACCTTTTTTGGCTGCAGCTCGTTAAATTATAAGCCATTAGCATACGTTGTATCCATTCTTTTGAGATAAATTTCTTAAGGATCTAATTGGCCATTCTCCAGAAAAAGCATTTTCCTTACCTTTTATACTCACTTATTTGGCGGGGGGTTCTCGATTTGTTGCCAGGAGATTCTTGACCTTTCAGTGCACCCACCGAACAGTGTTTTTTTTGCATAGAAATCGTGTTTTGCTGCAGTTCCTTAAACGATAAACCATTAGCAAACAATGTATCCTTTCTTCTCAGATCAATTTTGTAACGGTCTAATCGGCCGTTGTCCAGAAAAACATTTGCCGAAACTTGTACTCGTATTTACATTAATTTGCCGGGGGTCTTGACTGTTCAGTGCATCCTTTTTGTTTTGTTTTTTTTTTCAGAAAAAAAAACGTTTTTGGCTGCAGCTCGTTAAACTATGAGCCATTAAATAACATTGTATCCCTTCTTTTGAGATAAATTTCATAAGGATCTAATCGGCCGTTGTCCAGAAAAAGCAATCTCTGCACTTTGTATTTTCACAAATTTTTCGGGGGATTCTTGACTTTTCAGTGCGTGTTCCGAACAGTTTCTTTGCTTTTGAGATCAATTTCGTAAGGACCTAATCTGTTGTGTGTCCAAAAAATATTTTCCGCATCTTGTACATTCAATAATTTGCCGGGGGATTGTTGATTTATTGCTGGGAGATTCTTGACTTTTCAGTGCATTTTCAGAATAATTTTTTCGCATAGAAATCGTTTTTGACTGCCGCTTGAATAACTTTTAGCAGTTAGCAAATATTGTTTCCTTTCTTTTGAGATCAATTTCGTAAGGATTTATTTAATCGTTGTCCAGAGAAAACATTTAGCGCACCTTGTATACTCACTAATTTGTCGGGGAATTCTTGATTTTTAAGTGCATCTTCCGAATAATTTCTACACATAGATTTTTTTTGGCTTAAGCGGCAAACGTTGAATCCTTTCTTTCGCATGGACCCAAATCTCTCAATTCCTCAATCCCCAAAACCCAATCCCAAAATTCCCTATCCACCAATCACCCAAATGCACCATCTCAAATCCTCCGACCCCCAATCCCCTTTTCAAAAATCCCCCAAATCCCTCGATCCACCATCCTAAAATCCCCCGAATCGCCCAAATACCCAAATCTCCCAATCGAATTATTTTTATGTATTTTTTAAAGAGCTATTATTACTCCAAAGATCTAGAAACAACTGATGCATTTAAGGACATAATATATTTTACTATTCGTGAAATAGAGATCCAAACAATCGACAATGTAATATACAATTGGGTTAAAAGGATTCACTAGTTACAAATCAGCTACCGCAACCATTCAACTAAACATATTTTTGATGAATTTATCCCGACTTCCATATCAAAAGAAGACAAATCGACTGAAATTGAACATTCTCCTCAGCGAATAACAATTGCTGATAAAAATCATCTTCGATATTAAAGGGAAACCGGTACAACTGAAATTAAAAAGGACACCGTAAGCCAACAAATAATAACAGTGTATCTCATTTTTAGTTAGTTTTTTTTTCAATAGAATATTAATTAATAGCTCACAGCACATCCTTTAGTCTTAATTAGAATCTGTCGATGAGATCGAGGTTTATTTCTTTGTCCCAAACCTTTTAGATTACACTTTCAAGCTCATTGGGTTGTTTTCTTTCCCCCGGGAGGGGGAGGGGGAGAAGATTTTTCCTGCACCGGGTGTATTACACCGGTTTGATAAATATCAGCGCAAAATTTTCAAAAAAAATTTTATGGACAAATTTCATAAATTGTCGGTGAAATATTTTCACAAAACATATATAAATATTTTACTGAAGAATAATGAATTATCAATATAAAACTGTTTTCACCATGAAAGTTTTAACGGAAATTTTAACAAATTATGCCTTTGAAAAATTCTTTTGATTTTCGGAAAATAAGGAAAACTAGACAAAGAACAAAAATGAAGCTCAATCTATTTGACCACGGTTAGATGCTTGATGTTGCTTAAAGTAAAATTTCAATGAATTTAAGTTTAAAAAATGAATCTAAAATTTATCATCTCATCACTAAATGAAATATTTAATGACTTATATGCTACAAATACTTTATATCACAATATGAATACAATGTGCTGTTAAAGGAAATCTTTACCAAGAAGGCCAATGATGTAAAAATTCTAGTTACAATCTTTGAAGGTGGATTCACTTTCTGGGATTGTTTGCCAACAGTTGTAAAAATCATCCAAATAAAAATTCCTGTTCATTTATGTTTACAAAAATTGGAACTCTAAATTCTTTACAAGCATCTGTTCAGTTCGCTTCATAAATTCCTACCATGTAAAGTAAGTCATCGTTTTCTTCGTAATACTAACACCGATTCAGGACTCTTATCAACCCCGGGGGGATGGCACAATTTGCCACGAACATTTCTTTGATTATATTCTTTCCAGCACACAATCACTTACGTATTCAAGCCTAAATAAAAATAAAAAATTACAGCATAACTGAAAAAAAATCTATTTTGATTACAGAGCCCGACACCAATATGCATGTTCTATCTTTCGCATCCTTTCGGGGTGGTATCCCCGTCAGTAGCCAAGGACGCCAGCAAAAGTGGAGCACCACCAACCCCGTGTAGAGATGATCAAATAGTTTCCGGTAACACCACTGTCGGCTGCTGTGGCAGGGATGGCATCCAAAGAAGGAGGAGACGAAAACAGCTAGGGGATGCATGCCGTGCTACATCTAGAGACGCAGCCTGGGAGAAGAATCTCGCTGGCTGCAATCATATTCGAACAACAAGTGGCTCGAGGGATGACTCGAGGATGCGAGCCGGGCGTCTCATCCCTTGGCCGCGGGATACATGGAGGCGGGAATTCGTTCTGCCACCCTTGATCCAGTTCCATGGCAAACAAAAAGGTAGGTGACGAGGCAATGATTACATGTTGCTTTCTTGTGTTCGCTCTGATGTGGTAACTAAGATGTGGATTTACGCCACGTGTTAAGGCGGAATCTATTCATTTGCATTCGAAAGGATATTATTGCGGGGCGGTGAATGTGCCGCAGGCAATAGATTCGATTCAAATCAGGTACATGAGAGATTGTGGCATCGAGTCTTGAATATAATGAACTTGAACTTTAGCATCTGAGAAGAGATTTAGGTCGGCGGGTGTGCCAGAGCCTATCTGTTTAGCATATGTGCGGCTCACATACAAATAGTAAGCACATGAGGGTGGTTTATATCATCACATTATTGAAGAGTAAAGGCTAGGACAGAATTAGGCAATAGACCTTCAAAAGCTGAAGATGATTGAGAACTTTGCTTCGAGGTTAAGTATTCTGCTTCCATCTCAACTGTTGTTCCTGAAAGGTTCCATTCCTCAGCATGCTACTCGAGATGAATGATATAATATTTGACTGTAACGTAGTGCTGAAAATAAACATTAACACGATTCCCGTATGTCTAGTTCTAAATCGATTACACCAAATTGGAAAAGAATTGTGTAGTGTTTTAAGCTTTTTTCTTCCAATAATACTTTTAATCTTTATTAACAATACGAATTTATTCTGTTCGTTATGAAAAATTCCGTGAAAAATTCTATAAATTTGTCACTAGAACAAATACTAAGATTTTTAAAGGACGAATCTTTAGTTGTCGTCAAGTCCCAAGCATTAGTCAGCTTGCAAACACTCGTCAAATTGCAAACATTCATCAAGTCACAAGTTTTCGGTCAGAAAACAAATTGAGCACTTTACCTGAAACTCATAAAAACGCGACCCATTTAAGATAAGTCACGTTTTAAACTTATTTTTTGGATAGTGTTTTTGACATATTTATTAACTAATACTGTATTGTTCCTCCTTTTGTTTTTATAATTTCCTTGAGATCAACTGCAAAATAAGAATTGATTATAAGTCTTTTTAATGTAAACTGGTGAAATAGTACAGATTCAATGTTTATGCGACGAAATCTAGTTCAGTCGGCGTAGAAATGAGAACTGCACTCAAAATATCTGAAATTCCAATTTCGCTAACATTTTCAGACCATGCCCAATCGAATTTTTGACGTTCTTCGAAATAACGGAAGCCATAAAAAATGTTAAGACCGATCTAGTGATAAAGGAATACTTTTTATATTTTTAAAATAATTAAAACTTTTTTTTGCGCGTTAAAATTATATTTTTGGAAATTTTTTTTATATTATTATAATTTTTTCATACATAGATGAAAAGTTATTTTGGTATTAGCTTCCCAGCTCACAGTGAGAAGTTTTTGTAATTGGGCGGATGTTGCAAATCCAAAATTATGACAAATCTCCAAGTTTTAAGGTCTCTAGAATCCAAATCCATCATTTTTAGAGAGATATCTGTGTGTGTGTGTGCACTTATGTGCGGATTCGCGTATTTGCGTTCGGAATTGTTTTTCGTCTCGATTATCTCAAGAACCAAAAATCACCTTAACGTGGGACTGGTTTCATTCGACATGTAATTACGTAATTTAAAACTGAATGAGTTTCCAGCAAAATCGGTCCAACCGTTTTTTATTGAGGATGAAAAAACTGAAAAAAGACAAAAAATTGCTAATTTTTAAACTATTGATACGCACTATTAATTCGTGCAGATACCAAATACCTTCATAGTATTGTCGTTATTATTGGGCGTTTTAGCAAAATTGTGATCAAATTTGTAAAAAATGTAATTTGAAAAAAAATCAAGATTATTTTTTAAATTCCAAACTTATATTATCTGGTTTGGAAAAATGAGAGGAGAGACGCTAATGCAGTTAATATTGGATATTGTTATAAGTAATTTAATATTGTTAATAACAATCAAATATTATTATATATAATTTGATATTGTAAATATAAAGTCAAGTATATATATAAATATAATCAATCAGTCAATTATAATAATTCAGTATTCTTAATAACGAATGATTGTAAATAATAATAAAATACCCTCAATAATGGTTGTGAATTCCGGGGCTGAGATATAGAAAAGGAGGAGGACGAGGAAGAGAACAAGGACGGTGACTAGGACCATCAGGTGGTGGAGGCGTCTTCCTCTACTGCTAGAAATAATAATAATAAAAATAATAAAAATAATTATAATAATTTGGAATAATAATGTTTAATAATAGTAATTATTAATAATAGTAAATAATAATAAAAACAAATGATTGTTTCTTTATTTACCCAACTGCAAATTTAGCCGTGTTGACCTTAGGGGTCGCACCTAGGTTCTATTTTAATTTATAATTACTGCTGGATTTTTTATTGTGTTAAAACTTGCCACAAATTATAAGTGCGCTTATAGTAATTTCTCTGGCTGTATTTTCATTGTTCAACAACAAAGCTGCTGTTATTTCAGTAATTTCGAAAAGTGTTTAAGGATTGCACTTTTTTATAAGTGAACGTAGACTTTTTCCGTCGAGTGTATAATATTTTTAAGCTTCCAACGAATCCCCACATGTGTTCCGGTTCGGTCGAAGAGAATGCTCCACGAAAGCTCCACATGCGCCGCCAAGGGTAGCCTCCAATGCCGGCAGTTCTCCTTCAGGCGACCACGTGGCTTTGTTTATGTTTTGTTATTGGCTTCGAACGTGCTGCAATGTTAAGAGACGCCACGCGGGTGGGCGACGCTTGTTACGATGGAAGCGGGAACTTTCTCTTTTGGGGCCAACTGTTGGCTGTTGCTGCTGGCTTGTTGGTCATTTGGTTCTTTGGGGGGGAATTGGTGCGGGAGTATTTCCTCCTCATTGTTTGGAGTTGCTTTGCCGCGCTAATTTTATGCATCGACAGTTGCAGCGAAAGAAGTCCTTCCTGTTAGCAGCAATCCAATCCTGTCGCAATCTGATGGTGTGCAGAGTGCGCTGGAGTGTGGACGTGAGCAGCTGGGAAATGATGTCCTTGCGTCGAGAAGAAGCCGCTTCAGTGACCTCCAGCAAACACTGGGAGGGAGGCGTGGATCGGATGGAGCTCCTGCTCCACCCTCATGTGTTTGCCGAAGGAGCTTTCTCTTCGGCGCTGTTCTACGTGGAAATTCGCCCTTGCGATAGCGATGCAGGTTTTCCAGTTTTCCTTGACGAGCGGAGTAGCTGGTGTCGTCGCTTTCGAGCGTTTTCAGTTGGCTTGGCGGAATGTTGTAGTTGCGTCCGTTTGGGGATCGAGTTGTGGTAGTCACGGAGTAGTCACCGCTCTTGTGGCGCTAGGTAGGCTCCATTCAGTGTGCACCGGTTCGTCGCAGTCGGTAGTTGGTGTGATCTTTGCGGCTAAAGGAGCGCTGCGTTTCGTTGGAAAGAACGCAAACGGCAACCACTTGTCCGAAAGAGATTCGTCGCGCCTAAAGACCCCTTTGAGACGAGAATAGTACTAACGAGTCCTTGGAAGCCGATCCCTGTCGTTTTTGGTTATAGTTTTTGAAGAAGAAGCAACGTCCGAAGTAAAGGTGCAGCGACTGGTCAGCATACAAGTAAACGTTAGAAAGGTAAATACCACTTAAGCGCCTTTACTGGAACTTAAAGAAGGTTATAGCATGCAGGTTAGAGGTGTCCTCCATTCGCCCTGGTAACGAAACGGATACAATTACGTGACTTTCATTGTATTCCTCAAGGACTAGTGGATGCAACCGTGTATTCCGAGGTGACCGCTTGTCAATTTGATTCGCGAGATTCCTAAATAGCGATTGATTGATTTCATTACCTGCTTTCCTTCCGTTCAACAGCAACCACTCATTACCTGTGCAATGCCATTTACCAGAATCGGTTCGGAACTCATGGTCCCGCACCTGGTTTCCAGTTACCAAGTTCGGAACGTGTAGAACTTGGTCAGGTTGCGTTGTTCTAGCTTTCGAAGTGGTCTCCGCGTTGTGTGTTGCTCGAAGAGCACCTTGCCAACGGCCAAATGCTAAACAAAATCGATAGTCGTCAACTTAGTACGCTCTTCTATAAATAGAAGGAAAACTACTATTCTGTAGTTTTTGTATTAGTTCGTGTGGTCGACTCAATTTTTCTTAGGGAAGCTCCGAATGTATAGTCGTAGGTGGCAGCTATGCATGCGAGGAAGGTCCTGAAATTGGTGGAACTGATTAGGAGATTTATGTTGTCATTTTGGGACTTGATGGATAATGTGATAAAACTTGCATAGCAGTATCCAGCGATATTAATATTTATGAAAGCTGATGAGGATCGCAAAAATATGTGGGTTAAGAAGGAGCAGCTATGTCCGATGATTTGAGTAGTTGCCTCTGAAATTGTTCAATGTAATGGAAAAGTTCTCAATGAGCATTATCGTGCATATTCGATTTTCATCAAATCCTCCTACTTCTGCTAATGAGTTTTGATCCTTAAATGTTTGCCGATTTTTAAAATTTATTTGAAAATTAAGACAAAGCTATCATGGTTTGTATTTCAAGCATCAAACCATGTTTTTAACGGCCCCTCAAAGTGTTAATTTCATCCAAAAATAATTTTAAAAAATTATTTGTGCTCTGCCTAAAAAGTTTTTTTCAAGGATACCCTCCAAGAATATTCAAAATCAAAATAAAATCTCTCTCTGCCTGTTTGTGTGCCAAATGGGTTTTTAATTTAGACTTTTAGTTGTTATTTGTGGGTGATATTATGTCTGAACTTCAAGTCGATATCTCTTTTGTTTGAAGAGTTTGAAGTCCGTAACAGACAGGCGGTCAAAATTGCCATAACAATAGGGTTCCGTCAAACTACGGTACGAAACTTTCAAAATGAAAACTTTCTTAGGCGCTGTAGCTTTCGTTGTATGTAACCCTTTTGCGTCGAGACGATGTCGCCATATTGTTAATAACAATTTTTTTGGAAAAGGGCTACGTGTAAAGAAAATCATGTTTTTGTCACTGAACTATAAAATGCTCGGTGTTTAGGTTTCACTCGAAACTCGTTAAGGCGTGATTCATACACCCCGACGCGTGGAACATTCTTCGTGTGGCTCCAAGTGTCTTCGAGTGTCTCCAAGTGTCCTAGTACGTGAAACACTTCTTCAAGTGCGTGAAACATTTTGCAGGCTGCGAGCTGACCTTATGATCCCTTTTGCCATCCGCGAGCCATTTCGCCATTGATGCTTATGTGATAAACTATAGAATTCGTCATTCGTGCTTTTGCGCTATGTTCAACTTGTGTGGTTCTTCAACTTTACATTCGTTTAAAACAGCACTTGATTTTCTTCAAATTAATCACCCTGGAATAAGCGATTCTGCGATTCGAGCACTGTTATTGTAAAAAGGGTATATTTTAGTTCAATAACTTTTTTAGTTATCATTTTTTCAAAAAACATTCATTCAATATTATTAGTAATATATCATATTTCCAAATTCGCAATGATTAGTCTAAACTCACAAAAAATCAACACAATGTCTTTTTGTACGGCTATCACAGTGTTGCTCCCTCTTAAGGGGATACATAGGCCATGAAGAAATAAAACAACCTTTTCAAAAAATTGAATTTTAAAAACCAAAAATTTATTTTATTTAAAATTTACACACATAGAAGTTTACCATTTCAAGAAGTTGCAAAAAAAATTTCAGCTAAAAACATTGAAAATTGTCAATTTTCCTGCAGTTTACCTCGTCCAACGTTTTTTTTTGCGGTAGGCAGAATATTTCGGTGCAGGTTCATCTCAAATCAAAAATTCAAAAATTTTCTTATGGTTTATGCGCTTGACTCGTGCTTGAACGAAGGAATTGAAAAAAATAAAATTTAAAGTTTTGAAATGAATTTGAATGAATTTTCGTCTCATATATTTTAGCATTTTTCCGATTCTCATCGTTTTTAAAATATTTGTTTGAAGTTATACTTCTTTACGCAGGGTAGTGAGAAAAATTTTTGGTCACGTGGCGTTACGTTTGAGTGTTCGTTCGTTCGTTCGTGCCAGATAGTCTTGAAGCTGCAATGGAGTGAGGGGGCAGGGTACTAGAGTGAAGGCAGCAGGCGCAACATTCTCTGTATGCCATATACCACCCTGACGCTTTGCTTCGCCGGGTCCCCCATCTAAGTACGCATTGCGGCCCGCAATGCTTGACTTTCATGATAGACCGGACGACGACGCATCTGCGCAGCTACGTGCGATCATCGTTTGATTTGTCCATTGATTTTGATGAGATGTTCCATCACCGGGTAGAACAGTATCACCATCTAATGGCATGAATCGTTCGGATTGACGAATATTAGATCGAGGAACCGCCATTAAATTATAATAAATTCTGTGCAGCGCTTGCGGGAAACTGGGAAAGAGTTTTATTTGAACCTTTTGTGTAAGTGCGTGTCTGTTGTTTGTGAATTTAATGCAAAATGCATAATTTCGTATTAGTTGGTAAGTACAATGTTAACTCAATGTTGATAATTATTTATTTACCAATTATTAATTTAATATTTATAATATAATTATAATAATACAGTAAAACTTTTATGATACTATTTTGTTGTAAGTTAAATGAACTTTGTGCGTGAGGGAATCAGAAAAAAAGCTGGACAACTAGCATACGTACTGATCGTCTTAAGGTAACTGTAGAGGTATGTGAACAGTGTATGAGTTTGTCATCGTCCCATATAATGTGTGGGTCACAAAACCAGCTACCTTACTGGAAATTATTTTGTATAAGTAATCATATTAAATAATCAATTACACAAAACAACAATATTAATCAAATTTATTCAATAATAGTGAACTAAATGATAATAACGTATAATTTAATAATTATTAATAAATAATATATACCAAATTAATAATTGAATAATAACTAATTAAATACATTCAAAGACTTGATTATTTTGGTAAAAATACATACATACATACATACATACATACATATGTACATAGGCACAAGGTACAGAAAAATAGGAATTCTATCACAAAAACAACCCTACCTTTAGATCAACAAAGCTAAAAAATGGCATTGCCCACTGAAAACATTTCCAGAGATGATTTTAACCAAAAAATGATAAAAATGGAAAAATAATGCTGTTTCATAATGTTGTTTTAGTTTGTCATTTAATTTTTGATTTCAGTATCACATATCAAATTCCACGAATCCAACAACTGCGAAAGAAGTATAACTTCCCCGCGCGTACTTGTTACACACATACTTTTTTTTCGTATAAAACAAACACAAGTCGTCCGGATGAAAATCCCTTCGTTCAAGCACGAGTCAATACTATAAAGAGCAACTGTGCAAAGTTTTAGCAAAATCGGTCGATTCGTTCTCGAGAAATCGTGCCTACCGCACGGAAAAACAAAGTTTCCAGAAAAACGCGTTTAAAGTTTTTTTTTACCGCGATTTAATGAATTAAAGTTATTTTTTAGCAACTTACATGGAGTCATCGATTCCAGGTTCATACAGTAATTCGTTCGCTTCATTCGCGATGTTCAGAGCATCCTTTTGATGAGCTGATTTTACGGGGCTTACAAGATAAACAAATCATGATTATTGACTGAGGTCTGGTGACTTTTGATGGCGAACCTTACACAAAAGTAAGTTCATTTTACATTATAATATCGCATTGAAAGTACATATGTAGATATCTGGATGTGCTCGATTAGTTTTCGATTTTATTGGTGTACAATTATTTGGTTGCTATCCAGCAGGTTCGATGTTCAGTTTTATATTAATATAATTCGGCTAGTTGCTTGAGCAAATTATATATGTTTAGAATGGATTATCTGTTGTTTTTCTGAAGCTCCCATTAAAGCTACCTTCTTAAATGTTTTTAAATGAATGTTACTCTATTACTTTTTGGAATAAATCTTCAATATTTCTCAGTGTTAGTCAAGACTAAACGATCTATTTCTTACATCAGAGACTCGCTGGTACATGCCTGTTAATATGTCAAGCATGTCACTATTGTCACTGTCGATATAACATACACTTCAAAAATACAATAAATGACCTATCCAATAGTTCGTCGCTGAAAATCCCATTATGCAAGCTGAGATTGTAACTTTGATAGTAATTTGGTTGGCTATATTTTTCAAATAATTTTGATTTATTATTTCGAAAAGAAAATAATTTTGGCGGACAAATGGATGATTAAATATGAAAAGAAACCGATTGATTCACATTTTTCTATCAAATTTTACCAAAAGATGAAATACCAACTATTCCTAAATTCCAAACGGTCACTTATGTAGAATTAAGCTTAATGGGATACAAATCTTAAGTATTCCCAAACAAAGTCTTCAGAACTAAGGAAATCTGAATTCTTGGTGACTCAACTGCTGGAAACAAAAGCCTTGGTCTGAAATGGGTATTCCAACTACACTAGCTTGTGCTGCAATCCGCAGAACAGAAACAATGCCATCGACTTCAGACGCTGCTCCCCGTTCTAGTTGAAAAAGCAATCTAAAGATATCGGAATAGGCTTCCCCGCTATTGACACAAGTAGCAGCCTTGGCTGGATGGGGGCCTATTGCGGAAGGTCCCAACCAGTGGAGGTGAATTTAAAGCCCACAAAGAACAGCTGTTTGAACATTAGAGGATTACTTGACTTGCATTGGCGCGATACACATATTACACATGCGATATGTGTAGTGGGTGGACTGGCGGCGCAAAGAAACCGCTTGTTCACTTGCTCGAAAGTGATATTATTCATCTTTTATTCGCAAAGAGTGTTCGACGACCGTTTTTATGGTAGTTATACATTGGGGGCCCGAAAAACGGCCACGCCGCTTTTGCCTTTGACTCTTTCGCTGGTGTCGAGACTTGGAGCACTCGAGTTGAACGACTCTTGACACAGAACCCAGCAGCCTTGAGTAGTTCATTTCACTATCCATTGAACCACTATGGCGATTACAACAATTTATTCAAATTACAGGCGTACTGTACAGAATACTGTATTACCCACCCGACACCACCCGGCAATAGTGTTGCGCTACTATAGTCATAGAATAGTGGGGAGTGTTGCTGGGGAGCCATAGTGACCGGGGCAACACAACGCTGAATATGGTCATTGGGCAGGTCTGCAGGCTGGGCAGCTAGAAGAAAGTTTCTAGCACGAAAGTGATATTTCTAAGTGATCATCATCCAGAAATAGATAATTGAAATCGATTTGAAAAACAAACAGTCATGTCATTCTCTTGTTTGCGGATGGCAACACGAAACTGGTGGGTCAGAATATTGTTGAAACAACTCATTCAAATAGCAATTTCAAATGCGCTTATAAATAAGAGAAGTTCAAGCACGTAGGGAAAACAGTAAGCCCAAATGAAGATAATTAAGTGCAACTGCACTACATCGAACGGCTAAAAGTCTATGAACCCTCCGAACACGTCCTTAAAGTTTAATTAAACGAAACTCACTCTAGAGAATGCCCATCCCGAATATGATTTCGTCATGTAAACTTAGTCTAAGTGTCCAAATGGGATGAAAGTAAGTTCATCATTTTCTTAGAAGCGTATACTTAGTTAAAATGCCAAATTCATGATAAATAAAAATAATTCTAAAATTGCAATCCAATGCACGATAAGTGTGGCACGTCCAACGTTTCCATCAACTTAAATATGCCACCCTTTGTTACACCCGACTGTGAGTTCTGAGGCTTAAAACTCTTGTACATTCCAAAAGCCAATGGTTTATTTCCACGGCCACGAAACTACATGATTTTGGCTCCATTCGTGATTTTGATCATTATTCGGTTCAAAACTACGTATTTTTCCAGACATTTCTAAACTACCACTAAACGTAATTTAAACGAAATTACGGATCAAAACAAGGTAACAATTGATGGAGAGTAGTGCCAATTCAATTTACTAATATATGACGGTATATTTTTGATTTGTACCATCATCACAGAATATTTTACATCAAATGTATTTTTCCTTAACAATAAGCTGCCCAGCATATAAAAAAATGTAGCTTCTCAGAGTTTAATGGATAATATGAGAGTAAATAAGCACAAATGTAAGCATATCTATATTTGGATTAAAAAAAATCAACGGACCATGCCATTTATTATCCGCTTATTTTATTTACAGACGTTGGAGGGGTATATTCTAAAAAAAATCTTAGCTCAGTTAGTCAGTTCTAAAGCAATGAAAAATTCTTCACTGAATATCAGTTTGTACTTATTTCAAATGCTTCTAAAAATTTCATTAATTTGAAAGAAGGTCGACTAAATAAAATTCATAAACAATCCGTAAGGTACAATCCTTGAGCCACATACGAACGAATTTCCAATAATATCTACAAAGCTATGACAACAATACTGTAATAATAATAGTGAGACATTACCGTAAGTGGAATGAGTCTGTATGTTTTTATATGAATTTTTTTTTCAATTATATAACAACTATATTTTTTTATTTGATAAGTACTCTTTGAAGCATACGATCTTCTTCTTCTTCTTCTTCGTCTTCTTCTGATTATTGCAAGTACAAATCATATTGGAAAAAATTATAGATCTATTTTTTTTTACATATTTTATCAAATTAAAAAATGGCTGAAATAAATTTATTAAAAAACTACCAAATCTTACAAACGATAATACGCTTTAATTAAAACCAAAACCACATCATGAGGGTAAGTGAAAATAATTAATATTACTCGTATTGATTTGTTATTCAGTATAACTATTCACAGTTTATTTAATTCCTTTTTTTTAATTAATGGGAACGCATTTAATTTTTAAAGCATTGATCGCCAAAAGTGCAATTTTTTTTGAGTTTTTTTTAAATGAAGTAAATTTGTTGCAGATTTTTTTATCAATTTGAAATACGGCTGAATTAAATTAATCACTTTGACAATTCAATGGCGTTAATATCACGTTTCGTTCGTGAAATATCGTGCGTGAAATAACTTAAAAGTGTTTAAACAAAAAAAACTACCGAACTGAATCTTAACAAAATACTCAGATCATTGCTAAAATGCTGCCATAAACACCTATTCATTCTACAGGAACTCTTAAAACACATTCATTGTAATGCATAAATATTTTAATAATTAATATGACATTTTTCATTCCAACGTTCCCATTTTCTTTCAAACTCATTATCCTCCGAAGGGTTGCTCAATGAATATGAAAATCGAAGGATAGAGTGTTAGTAAAATGTTAAGTATGCTATGCACTTTAAATTGTTAAATTGCTTGTCTGACAAAGAGGATTTTCTAAACGGGAGGCACTTTATATGAACGAATTTGTTAGTGAGAAAATAAGAAAACTTATTCAAGGTACGAGTACGGGTAACGGGCAGACAGAACCAACTGGATTTTCCTCTTCTTCCATTAAAATTGTTTGTAATTTACTTTGTAGACAGTAAACCGTAAACAAAAGAAAATCCACACGCGTCAATATGATGACTATCCGATTTCAATTGCGACAAAATGGCTCTACAAAAGGCCGCCTCAACACTGAGAAATATTAGTGAATCAGCTTTCTTGACTAATGCGGACCGTTATTTGGACTTGTAACAGACAAACAAAAGTGAAAGTCTGAAAAATTGCTGGGCATTGAGTACAACATTCCATTCAGTTCGTAATCCATCCATTGGCTAGTAACTAACTATAGTTTCATATGTAGAAACGCCCGCTGTTCAGCCGCCACCCATAAGGAATCATCACGGCGATGTGTGATGGTCAAGGCCGTGGTGAATTTTTTCAGTTTCCCACAATTCACTGCAAACTTCAATTGAAAGGTCATTCATCTGAGGTCCACACAGCCATATATGATCCATGTGCTTGGTGCATTCACGACAATAATGACCCAGGCAGTGCTTAATTTGTCTGTTGAGTCACCACCCATCAAAGCTGGGTGCGCTCCGATCGTTTTCCGTGATTAGTGGAAATCGTTGTTGGCGTATTTTCATTTATTCTTGTCTCTGAATGAAACTTTAATGGGAAATCGATGTGAAGAAAATTAAAATGGGCCGAGCCAAGTTGAGGAATGGATGCAAGGACGATAAATGCCGACGCACCTGATCGAGCCTTTTTTTGCACTTTCATTGCAAATGATGCATTTCACAGAGGATTAATTGCAACTGTTCGGGGAAGGATAAAGTGTTGCTGAGGCAAACATACCTATTCTGGCGGATTGACCTAGATAATGAATCATATTGTCATGGGGAATAAAGGAACTGCAGAATCAGGAGGACAGTAGCGTTTTTTATAATAGATCTTAAGCTGGTAGCACTTGAGAGTGCAATTAAGCTTGAAAAGAAGGAGCAGTAATTCACTCCCATTTGCCTATCCATGTTAATGCCGGCTGCTTAGAAAAGGATGTTGATATCATTTTAATTGCAATTGTAATACCAGATGGAGTTACTTTTTCCGTTGATGAAGTTTTTACAAATTTGTTGTGAAGTGTACGGAACGAGTACATTTTCTAACGTACATCAGATTAATCTGATGTAGTATGAGGAAATGAGCCTTTTGAATTGTGGGCCCTGAAAGTTGGAATGTGGTAAGGAATATATGAATATCAATTCTTGAGCCTGTTATTTTAGGATTTTATTCGTATCAAATAAGGTAATTCATGTATGAGGTGTTTTTTTAGAGACAGAAAACTTTTTAAACAAATAAGGCACACATCAATTTTTGAAATGGTCTATTTTTAGGCTGTATTAGCTTACAAATTTCTTGAAATTTAGTGTTCAAATAATTTTTCACATATGACTACCGTGACTACGTCTTAAGAAGGCAATCCTGTCGATCCAATTTCGCAACACTTTTTTCAGCATAGCCGGCCTTATTTCGCCAATAACGCGTCGCATATTGGCTTCGAAGTCATCAATAGTTGCTGTTTTATCAGCATAGATAATTGACTTGCTGTACCTACACAAAAAGGAGTCCTATAGAGTCAAATCACATAATCTGGGTGGCCAGTTCTCAGTTACATTTCTTGAGATGATTCGTTCATCAAGAGTTCGGCCCAATAAACTAAAAGTTTCGCGCGCCTTATGGCATGTTGCGCCATCCTGTTGGAACTATTTGTCCCTCAGGCGATTGATATTCATGTTGAGAATCAAAAAAATTACGAATCATTTGTAACTAGGACCAAGTACGCCGCCGGCAAAAACAGCACCACATAATGAATTTTTCGGGATATAATGGGGCTTCCAAAGTCTCTTGTGGATAGTTCTTACAACAAAAGAGGCTTTAAGCTTTATTTACAAACCCATTAAGTCAGAAATGAACGTCATCGCTGGGAGTGATATGACGGTAAAAATGCGGTTCAACTTCCAACTCATTTTCAGCCCATTCAGCGAACAAACGATGCAAACGTTGGTCCAATGGCTCCAATTCCTGCACTAGTTGAATTTTATGGCATTCCCGTCCAAAATCTTTCCTCAAAATTTTCCATGTAGAGTGTGGACAGAGGCTAAGTAGTTGAGAACGGTGTCGAACCGATTGATTTGGAACTACCCTCAATAGCAGCTTCCTTGGTAAGCACTGTATGAGCTCGTGTTGGATGAACGTTGTCCAATAGAGTATAAGTAGACATAAATCTTTCCGTTATATTGCCTCTGAGCTGCTCAAATGGACGATTATGACGCATAGAACGCAAATTTCAGAAATAAATTTCCACTATTTTCACATTCTTATGAAAAATTCATATAATTCAATTTCTTCTTCTCCTTCCTTTCTATGATATCCTTTATCGCCTAATTGTGTAACTGTGTGTCAAATGAAGTCTGACTTTGAACTATGCGTAATTGGCCCAGTGTTCTTTAGTTTTTCAAGCTTGAATGTTTGTTTGAATGTCTTGTTTTTTCCTACATATTAATTTTTCAAAAATCATTCATAAGTTTTTCATTGATTGAGCGACAAACAAAAACCTGCTTGGCTATTATTTATTTTGGTTTAAACACTTTTAGTTTTTCACAACGGAGCCATACACCATTGTGTGGAATTCTTTATCAAAAAGTTAGCAAAGACTAAACTAAACTTATACATACATATGTTCTAATCAATCATTTCAACGAAATTTCCATATCGTTTCCATTGCCAAAATTTTCAAAACATTTCGTTTCATTTGCTCTTTCTATTGAAAATTGGAAATGAATTGAACCCGAACAACAGGTCACTTCGATAAACACTTTTCATTCATCATACATGTGTGTACAAGGATGCAAATTGATGTCACATACATTGCATTCCATTTAACTCCAAATGAATGTTACTATCTCGTGTACTAAGTACAATTTGAGAGATAAACAGATGAGCAGACATGCTGATGAGTATTTGTTTAATTAATTCAGTTTTCAACAATGCAATATAAATGCGTATAATTCAATTGTTCAAATGAACTGGTCAATTAAGTGTATTGATTTAATATGCAAATTAAAACGATGTTTAGTGGTTATTATCAGTCCAGATCAATTAATTTTAGAGGTAGTTTTTACGCTGATATGTGTACAGTTTATTGCGGATTTAAGCCTACTATGTATTTGACGCATATTTAACTGAAAAGCTACAATGTTTTTTTTGGAAATTATAAATTTGGACAAACAATCCAACATACATAAATTACTTCCCAAGAAAATTTATAGAACTTTTAATTATAACGTCCGCCATATTTTCTTATAAAATGTCAGATCCGTATGACATATTCAACATAACTTGACAGATCAACATATAAATGGGGCACGTTCGCGTCACGCGTTGATAGAATGAAAATGCATCGGTAACCTTTTCATTTGATGGTCATTTTTGGATGGATTATTTTGTCAATAATAAGAATTGCTAATTTACCAGTATCAAAGCGAGCATTATATTTCCAAGAAAATATCATCATGGGATATTTCTGCCAACTTTTGCAGAGTTTTGACAACACAACACATACTTTGGAAATAGTTCTTCAATATTTTTCAGCGTTGATTAAATGTAAAATGATACATTTTTTACAGCGCATCCTTGGCTCTCAGGATTTTCAGAAAGTAAACCAGACTTACATTAAAGATTCAAGGTGGTAGAAAACATTCTAATGCGAATATTGCAATCGAAGTTCAACAATGAAAACATTTCGCGAAATGTATCCATCATATGGTCGCCAAAGTTTTTGATGATATTCCACACAATTATATATATTTTTATATGCAGTAATTTAAAATTACATTCATGGTTAAATATAGCCGGATTCACGCGACAGCGTCATTGAAAATGGGATTATTCCTTTTGGTAGCCCTGTTTCATATGTAGTGCCTTCGAAAATCGAAGAATAAATACTAGGTTTACTTATGTATTCTTTACTTCAATTTCATATCAATTCAAAATTCTATAACCGTCAATCGGAGCACTTATTTGTCAGTGGTAATAATTTGAAACAATTTCAGTTCCAGTATTATTTAATACACATCATGAAGATTATGAAGTAATACATTTTTCCGTTTGACTTTAAAACTAATAGTGTTATCGTACTGCAAGAAGCCTACTTAAGCTTGGGAAGTGACTGTTAAATAACGTAAGAATATGACTACCACATATGGATAAAATGACTAATTGCAATGATTAGTAGCATTCGAATTTCTCATGGAATGGCAATAAATTCTTGAAATAGCATTTAGATGATAGATAGCTAACCGTAATTAGTCTTAATTGATATGGATTCGAAATGAGACACTTACGCTTATAACATTTGTGTCTTTTACTTTTAGTATAAGACAAGTATCTTTTGAAATGTTAATAGCGAGTCCATTTGTCGTATTACGTATTAATTATTTATGAACTTACTAAACCAAGGATAGTTAAAATCGCAGATTAACAAAAACACTTAAAAATAAGTTAGTAGATACTTATTGATAGAAGATTAAAGCAGTTAAAAAATATATCCGATTTATAAAACCCATAAAGATAGAGCCATTTGTTAGTTTCTTTTTCAAATAGCTGGTGTAGTTTTAACAGCCGCTTTCTCTTTCTGGGGTGTGCTACTTTCTAAAAATTAAATTCCTTGCATGAAATTTGGCGGCAATTCCAACCGTTATTTTTTCACTTCAAACGCCGTCTCTCTCTCTTTTTCTTTCTCTCTATTGATTGGATCCAATTGGGGAAAATATTTTGACGATAGAATTAAATTTAAGATTTTTTTCATGGCACGATTTTTAATATTCTGATTTCAAATTATCCTCAACAAGATCTCAGAGACCACTGCTTGCTTGAGGGCAACGACAGCCATATTTTCTGCCGCAAATTTTGAGGACATCTTTAATCTCACTGTTGCTCGACATAAAAGCGATGCTCTGGAAAATTTTCCAATGACGGCCTACATCTGACAACTTCCCAGATTCTGTATCGGCAACAATTTTTGGCGGCAGGGAGTCATTTCGCCAGCGCGTACCGCTATCGCTACTACTTGGATAATGGCGATCTCTCCAGCAAGCTAGTGCAAGTGACGGTTACAAACTCTGGTAACATTTACAACCTATTTTCATTTATGTAGTGGCAAACTAATTATTGCTTTCAATTGGGTTATTGCACACTTTTGCAGAGTTTTGGCAACACTTCGCTTGCTTCGAAAATAATTTTTCAAAATTTTTCAGCGTTGTTCAAAGGTAAAATGATATATTTTTTAACTCCAAAGTTTGGCACTACATATCAGAAAATGGGTGAATCACGTCACTGTCGCCAATGTTGAAATGACTGGCACATCAAAAAGAACCCAACAAATTATGGTACCTACTTATAGTATCATATAGCACAATATATTTAGACTCCAAATATATCCTTCCAAATTAATAATACAATGTGAATTTAAGATGATGTAATGATTGAACCCGCAGACGCAAATTTCAATTGTGCTTCATAAACAATTCTTAAAATTTGTAGCTTAAATTGAATATTGAATTCTATTATACATTATTAACATTTCACAGATCCTTTATTGAAAATGTGTATGAAACTCAAAGTACATTCTGGAAACAGGACGTCCTATACTCATCAACCTTCTGACAGTGATGTTCCCCTAATAGATATTACAATAAAAATAAAATAGCAACGTATCTTCTTTACGTCGAAGGAAATTGTCGGTATTGAATCAAAGTCAGTTTTTATCCTCTTAAATAGGATTAGGCTCGGCTATATTCAAATATGAATCAAATCAAAATTCCACTTAAAAAACGATATTCTTCAAGAATTTCTGATAAAGCTAGATAGCTTGTCAAAACTTGATAAAATCCTTTAAACTTATGAAAAGTTTACCGATACCCATTTTGATTTGAAATTGTTGGGAATCACCCTATTTTGTGGCATGCACTTTAATTCGTATTGAATACTTTAAATGCTATATGGACCATGGGAGATGGGAATGTTGAGTGCCCATTATATTTTTTATCACTATATAAACTATGCTCTCAACGAAAGTATAAAAAACGAATTGAAGCGGGACTTCCTTTGAAGAGTTGACCAAAATTTAGTTCAATTAATTCATTTATGCTTGGTTTCACGCATATACTTTTTACAGTTTCTGATATAAGGAAATTATCGCAACAAACAAATTGTGTACAATTTTTGAAAATTTTAAAAACCTGTCGACCATTTTAAAGAATGATCCATGTTGAAAATCAGATATAATTAATATTTATATACAACATTGTATTTATTATATTTATTTTTATTATTTTTATTTATTTATTTATTTTTTATTTATTTTTATTTATTTATTTATTTATTATATTTATATAAAATATTTACTCTAAGATAATTCTCTATCAGAGAAACATTTTGGAAGTCCTCAAAAGAAAAAGAATTTTTTGTCAATAAAGAAATGGGGATCCATGCTCGAAAGAATTTTCTCGTTTCACAGCCTTTGAACGACAAACTGAAAATTTCCTCAAAAAATTATCACGTAGATATTTTCATAAGAGTGCTAAATGCAAGTGGCTAAAAAGTATTTAATTAAATGCAGTTAATCTTAAAATTGACCAAGAAGGTACATACGCAAATATTTAATAAAATAAATCTTTTTCGAATAAAATGTCTTTCATACTATTATGTGTTGCGTTGATTTTACTATTTGCATTTATTTGTAAGAAGTGATACTGCATTCTAACAAATCAGAAATGTTCCTTCCAGCTCGGAAAATTACTTGCCCAAAGCTTCCTCTCGGAATTTTTTAAGACTTCAATATAAAGCAATTATAGTTTCAATAATAGATTTTCTATTATAATTTTTGTTTAATTTTTTTTAAAGTTCGCATTTCGATATTTGAAGAGGGTTATTAAATAACTTTTATATGAACCCCACAAATTTTTAGTAATATAGTGTATAAAAGTTGTATTCTTATTCGTTATCCGCGTTTAATCAATTAATTACATTAATCTCTCATCTAAAATGCATATAAATAATCAACGTTATCAATTATTCTTTGATAGATCTACGAACGAAATTTTTTACTGTGGCACGGGTCGCCTTTTGACACCACTTATAGCACGTGTATTTTGTTTGTAAGTGTGTGCCATAAGTCAGAGCGAACAAAATAAATTGATAAAATCACGGTGACATTTGCTATGAATATTTAAATGCCATACGATATAATATATGATGTAGATACTTTTTCGTGCATGAGAATGTGTGCAAATACAGAAAGGAATTTTATTTGGAGCTAGGGACAATAGAATACATAGATTTGATTGGTTGGAGTGCTATATAATAGGGAATAGTGAATTGTAGAGTAGAAAATTTATTATCTTCTTTTCAAGAAGTCTAGTCTTCGTCAAGGTGCAGCTCGTCACACGAAAGGACTATGTGTTCATACCCGATTATTTTGTCATATTTCATTGAAATATGTTTCATTTATGGGAAAACGAGTTTGAAATTCTATATCGGAACCACATGATTTTTTTTCCAGAGCTCTTTTAAATCCTCCATAACAGCATGTACGCTGGACATTTATTATATCCCTCTTTGAGAAATATCTGCAATTCCAAATCAATAATTGATACAAAACTACCAAACCGGAACACGTGTCTGCAACATTTCTTAGTTGCAGATCCTTAAATCCGTTTTCATTCTCAATTGTAGTTTTCCATAGAACCGACTTTATATCCGTCGTCTCCGAGTACCGTGTATATCTATTTGAATTGGTACTCGATTAGTGCAGTTGAAGCATTTTCCCGTAGCAGATTTGCCGGCAACCTGAGTCTATACATACGGAACTATAATGTAGTTTTTGTTGTTAGCAGTTTGCACTACAGACTCGCTCGTATCGAATCCTATTCACAGGATATCAAGGATAGAGCCGAGGACAGGAGCAGTTTATCATAATCTTTGTGCTGTAGGGAATTTGTGATGAAATTGTAAAGTACTCTGTTATTAATGTTCCTCGCTCGTCGAAGATAAGAAAGGATAAAGTCTGTTGAGTCTTGTTTGAAGACCGGCCAGGATGTTCTGATTGTAGCGCGAGGTGGTGCTACGGTTTACCTTGGCTCCGGTTCAAGAGAAAGTTTTCTTTCGCAGATGCAAATGCAAATTAATGTTGAATCTTTTAATTTAAATTGAAAAGATACTTTCCGTTTACTTTCGAAATAGGGTCTAGTGAACAGTGGAGTCTTATCATAGAGTGGTGGTTGAGTTTAAAAAAAATAGCTCATTTTGCTGGCCATTGAAATTAGATAACCGAAATTAATGCGATACAGATGGTTCCCATGATTCTCTTCAACGTTATTGATGCAAAAGTTGAGAACCTTCGATGGTATACCATCTGCGTTTGCCAGTGGAATACCAAAGTCACAAGGAAGCAGGCAATTTAACTTGTGGAACGAATATAAAAATCCGAGGTCTTCTCGTTGTTAGTTCATAATGACGAGTTAAGATTGTTTGCATGCAAATCATCTTTGCATGTGATTTGAATAGCAGGCGCGCATTTTGAAGTAGTGTATGGTGCAACAAGTGTGAAATTCACCAAAGTATCTGCACAAATATTGGTAAAACATATTGAAAGATGAATGATATACAAGAAATGCTAAGGTGGTTGGTCTGCTTTACAAATATCGAACAATGCTATGTTTATTTGTATGTTAAGTATTCAATGAGGAAGACGTTCGATTTGAATGGATTGTATATCTTTTATGGTTAGCCGCTGATTATGTTTTCAAGCAACGTGCTATTGTGTCTTGACGTCTTTAAAGCAAGGACGAATGCGTGGATGAAGCGAAATACAATTTCTGGTAGTGTCTTGAAAAGAATAGTGTGATTTACAGTCATTATTACTGCCACTATGATTATTAAAATGGATAAAAATTAAGGTGTACTATAGCTTGCATACTAAATATATTTATTCCACTTAAACGTGACGAGTGTAGCTTCTACTCTTGTACCAGATTAGTAATGAGATAGTGCCCACATGCTTCGGTGATCATTAGTGAAAAGAATTTAATTAAGATTCTCGTAGGCACAAACTGCTTCCATGCATGAGAATGTAAGAAGTGCTGAAGTACTTTCCGATACTATTTTGGAATGTGTTCCCCCATTCAGATAAAAATTATGATGAATTGTTTGATAATTTAGAAGTATTTCATCTTACTTCCTCAAATTATGAAATGGAAAGATATGCATAATTTTTTGGGTATGATTATAGTGTAACAAATATTATACTACTATTCAGGTATATTACAATCATACCCAAAAAATTGTGTCAGTTTTATTGATTGTATCAATTTTTCCACATTTAAACTGATAGTCAGTTCGTGATGTTTGAACTACATTGTGATTACAAATGAATTTCTCAACATTTAAATGCTGTGAATATATCACAATTTCTCAAACAAATCGATTAAAAATATGAATTTTTAAATGCAACTTACTTCTGAGCTATAATTACTGTGTATGCATAAAGAAAAGAATCGAATGAATAAAGTCCTATTCTATTCTCTAAATGCTCCCTCCAAAAAATACATAAATATTTCATCTAATAATTTTCTTTCTAATGCTTTCTTGTCAAAAAAATTCTGTTGAATGTTTTCACACTAATTTCAATGAATTATTTTTTGAGCGAAAAAGTCCCAATTACTGGCGATAATTCCAGAAAATTGTTTGTTTAAGGAAATCCTTGTATAAAAATTTCCATAAAAAAATATTCACACAAGTTGCCTAAAATTGAATACGAAGTGAAAAAAAAAATTCTCACAAGTTTGATGTTCAGAATTTTCTGTGTTAAAACACGAAAAAACTCTTCATAAAATTTCTTGGAGAAAACTATATAAAGTTAGCTTACATAATCACAAATTGCTCAATTAAATTTTAACAAAATTAGAAATGATAAATGCTGGCTCCGCAAGCTGGATTATTTCGCAAAATTAAGTTTAGCTTTTCTCGAAATTTATTGTAGGAAAAAAATTCACGAGCACAGTTTTTGAAAATAATTGAATCAAGAAAAATTTAAATTTGAATTGAAAATATCTTTCTACGAAAATTATCAATAAGGTTTGCGAAAGTTTAAAATGACACGAGAAGAGAAGAGAAATATTCCTTGCGTAGAAAAAGTCAAAGAGAAATTCAGAAAATATTTGCAAGAAAAGTTATTTTGTATTTTTTTAAAACAATTGTGATGCAAAATTAAAATCGGATTATTAGGGCAGCCTCAGGATTTTTCGCCAAACTTGGTAATAAATTCTAAAACAGTGCTGGACGGCTGCGGATTCAGTTGATGGAAGCATGGCTCCTCCGACTGAATCCGCAGTCGCCTAGCGCTGTTTTGCAGTTTGTTACCAAGTTTAGCAAAAATTACCGAGGCCGCCTTAATAATCTTATTTGAATTTTGTAAAGTGCATGTGATAGGTGAAGACTTGTTTTATATGTGAAAAAAATTCAAACTTGTATAAGCTTAGATTATAGACTTGCAAGCTTTCAAAATTTTTGAGTTTTTTTTAAATTAATTTAGATTGCACAATTAATATGCGCAATGTACTGAATCGATTTTAATGAAAACTGATGTGCTCTTTAATTACACTATAAAACGAATTATGCAGGTTCTAGCTGCATTCTAAATGGTAAAAAAAGGGGTGTTTTCCTCTCTTTTTAAATATTTGTTGCTGTTTTGTGGCAAGGGTTAAATGTTTGAAATTTTCTAACCAGTTCTATATTGTAGAAAATTTTATTGCACAACTTTTATTTCCACATAACTTTGCTCTAAAATAAACCGTTTTAAAATTAGGAGTGAGAAAAGTATGCAAAAAATGATTTTTTAATTTTTAACTTCCCAGTATATGGGAAGTTCTTGTAATCGCCTCGAAAATCGAAATTGAAATTTTCAACTTTTCTTTACGTTTTGAGGTCTATAGAGTATATATAAAGTGTTTTTAGAAAGAAGTATGTATGTGTGTGTGTGTGTGTATGTACGTACGTACGTACGTACATGCGTTCGCAGGCAGTTTTTCTACGAGCATAACTCACGTAAACAAAGTCGTATCGACTTTGTTGAGGTGTCAATCGAAGCGTCTTCGCAGTCTTCAGAGTTGATTAGTTTTTGGGACACTTCGGTCGGGGGGGTTTGCTGTTTTCACCCCTTGAAGGTCAACCATGTTATGCGCTATATCTCACGAACCAAACATGCGATTTTCATCATTAAGGTGTCAATCGACGGGTATTAACATTTATATGAATCTATCAAATTTTTGAAAAAATCTTTGGATCCGTTTTTTAATTTTTTTAAAAAAAGTGCAAAAAATTAGGGTTTTTTTCAAAAACACAAAAGTTTTAGCCTGATTTTCAAACCTAAGTAATCAATGTTTATATTATTTATATACTCCAAATAGTTCTTGTGAAAAAATCAGCAAAATTTTTTTTCATGTTTACAAAAAAAAATTAAATAAAAAATAAAAAATCATTAAACGTTCAAGGTCATTTACATCATTGATTATATCTCGAGAACCAAATATAATCTTTCCATCATTAAGGTGTCAATCGACGCGTATCAACATCTTTATGATGTTTTTATATTTTAAAAAAATTGTTAAAGCGTTTTTTACGATTTATTAATTTTGTTTTAGAAAAGTAGTGTTTTTTTCATAAAAAATTCCATTTTTAACCTGATTTGCACATCGTAATAATAAATGTTTATAGAACTTATAAACTTTTATCAATTTTTGTAGAGAAACCAGCAAAAACTTTTCTCATGATAAAAAAAAATTAAATTAAAAATAAAAAATCATTCAAAGTCACCATGGAAAAACGGTTCATTCGAATCATTATACCTTAAATCTATCATTCTAAAGACATTGTTGTAAAGTCAATCAAAGTTTATTAATATTTGCAAAATTTGAGCAGATTTTCAATAGTCTTCACAGCACCATGTTTAACTTTAATGAAAAAAACTGCTTTGTAACCTGTCCCCCCTCCGATTGATCCGCGTGAATAATCAATCAAACCAATGCACCAAAATCCTTACGTAATCAATTGACGCTCGCGTAGATGTTACGATTAATATTAAATCATTCCAATAATTTTTATGAGAGGTACATTTTTATTATTTGAAGTAGTATTATTTCCATAACTTTTATTGTGTTTAATATTTTTAATATCTATGTAGATATTACTGGGAAGTTGACCGTGTGGACCTCATGGGTCGCACCTCACGGCTTGTTTTTTAAAACATTTCGACTTTTTTTTAATGTTTACAACTTTTTTGAGAGGGAGCTTAAGTCAATTATTGTTATACGAGTTATTCCACAACTTTTGCTGCAAAAATCAGTGTGCCCCCATCAACGGCCAAATTTAGTAGTTTTTTTACAGATCCGCCCTGATCTATTATATCATTCATTATCAAACTATTCGATAACGGCTGAATGAATTGACGTAGATAGAATAGGGTATCATTAAAGCGTTTCTAGTAATAAGAATACTAAGAAATCCTCTTAAAAATACGAACAATATATTGCATCATTAATTATATTTGAAGAGTCCCATTAACTACTTCACGCGAGCAGTACTCATCACGAAAATAATCGCAAACAATTAGCACAAGGCAACATCTTAAATGCGTCTTCCAAGTCAAGTATCTTTTCATAAATTCGTCTTACCAACGGCTATTTACTTGGGACATGAGAACGATGGCTGGAACGTGATAAATCAGCCCCGTAAACAAACGTGTCCTACAATAGCACTATCTCGTTGAAATACTGCCCCGTCCGGCACGTGCATCCTTGCTCCTGGATGGCGTCTTCGCCCGGTAATATTGGATCTTCAAGAACAATCAGCTCTAGCACCGTTGAAGAGTGCGTCTTTAATTCTGCGCCAAGTGCACTTCAGATAAATGTTTCATTACTGTAATTGCCGAAATGTCTGATGATGGAAACAATGAAGCACTTTCACGGGGCTCCTTGTCACGTGGAGACTTTATCGCTATTTTGAATCTAGATTTGATAAGGTGCTTGAAATTAGTTTGATTGTTTGGCGGGACAATATATCTGAAGATAAGATTAACACGACCTCAAACGACGCCATTATTAATCGTAACAGCTAGAGATAAAAATATATTGAACTGGGCAAAATTAGTAAAAATTCAACAGTAAACGCGCTTCAAATCATTAATAGATAAATCATTTTTGGTTACATGAAAACTCTTAAAAATATTATTGACCTAGTTATTTTTTTAATCGTTAGTAAGGCAACTGTGTTGTCTTAAAAATGATCATGTAATAGATAGATCGACTAACATTTTTCGTTAATTTTTATTAAAAAGGCAAATTTACATTTCGTGTACAATGCTGTCTTGATAAGGGGTTTAGTTTGAAGCCACAACGCCGACGCAACTGGTAACTAAAATCTAGACACCTGTAAACAAGCCGCGAGGTGCGACCCTTGAGGTCCACACGGTCAACTTCCCAGTAATATCTACATAGGTATTAAAAATATTAAACACGATAATAATTATGGAAATAATATTAATTTTAATAATAAAAATTTACCTCTCATAAAAGCTATTGGAATGACTTAATATTCATCGTACCATCTACGCGAGCGTCAATTGATTACGTAAAGATTTTCGTGGATTGGTTTGATTGAATATTCACGTGGATCAATCGGAGGGGGGACAGGTTACAAAGCCTTTTCTACGTTATTTGTTATTTTCATATCGATACTTGAAGGACAAAACAGCGCCAACAAAAATGAATGCAGTTTTTGTTATTACGCTCACATAAGAGATTTTGTCGCGTGATGGCCATTTTGAATAGTTGCGGTCAAAATTGCCAGCATTTTGGCGTAATCACTGAATTTATATTTTTTCACGATTTTACATCAATGAAACGTTTTGAGAAACATTGATTATGCAATCAAAAATAGGTTCAATTGCATGCAAAAAGTAAAATATATGTATTTCAAATGATGAAAGAAGTAACTGAAATTTTACGAATACTAAAGAACAAAACTCCTAAAAACTACAACTTTTTATTTGATGAAAGCTTTTTAAAGCATATGATCTTAAAAAGTGTTGACTACAAAACATTTTACCATTCAAAACGTTGATTACCACAATTGCAAATTTCATTTGATTTGTATTGGTTTTCAAAATTTAAGCAGTTTTTTCATTAAAGTTAAAACACGATGCTGTGAAGGCTATTAAAATTCTCCGCAAATTATGCAGATAATAATAAACTTTGATTGACTTTAAAACAATGTCTTTAGAATAAGAGATTTAAGGTATACAAATTCGTATGAACCCTTTTTACATGGTGACTTTGAATGATTTTTTTTATTTTTAATTCAATTTGTTTTGAAATCATGAGAAAATATTTTGCTGGTCTCTCTACAGAAATTGATAAAAGTTTATAAATTTTATAAACATTTATTATTACGATGTTTATTTTATTAACTATTAATTAATTTTTTTATGAAAAAACACTAATTTTCAATATTTTTTTATTAAATTAAAAAAATGGCTTTAAAGGTTTTTTTAAAATTTAAAAACATCGTTAAAATGTTAATACGCGTCGATTGACACCTTAATGATCCAAAGATTATATTTGGTACTCGAGATATAATGAATGACATAAATGACCATGAAGGTCATGATGACTTTTAATGATTTTTTATTTTTAATTTAATTTTTTTTGTAATCACGAAAAAAAAATTTGGTAGTTTTTTCACAAGAACTGTTTGGAGTATATAAATTATATAAACATTTATTACTGCGTGTTGAAAATCAAGTTAACAATTTGATGTTTTTGAAAAAAACCCAATTTTTTGCACTTTTTTACAAAAAATTAAAAAAACGGCTCCAACGATTTTTTCAAAAATTTGACAGAATCCCGTAAATGTCAATACGCGTCGATTGTAACCTTAATGATAAAAATCGCATGTTTGGTTCGTGAGATATAGCGCATAACATGTTTGACCTTCAAGGGGTGAAAACAGCAAACCCCCCCGACCGAAGTCTCCCAAAAACTAATCAGCTCTTAAGATTGCAAAGACGCTTCGATTGACACCTTAACAAAGTCGATACAACTTTGTTTACGTGAGTTGTGCTCGTAGAAAAACTGCCCGCGAACGCACATACGTACGTACGTACGTACGTACATACACACACACACATACATACTTCTTTCTAAAAACACTTTATATATACTCTATAGACCTTAAAACGTAAAGAAAAGTTGAAAATTTCAATTTCGATTTTCGAGGCGATTACAAGAACTTCCCATATACTGGGAAGTTAAAAATGTGGTAAAATCTGATTTTGATAAATAGCTTTGGGCACAAGTTAATTTCAAGAAATGTTCTGTGATTTTCTATGCTCGGGAAATTAGGTTTTACATTGGAAATGAAGTGTCAAAAATTTTCAATTTTCTCTAATAAGCTATGTTACATTTCAATAAAATGTTGGCAAAAAAACTTTCAATTTTATCCAAAATATTTTGTTTCGATGTTTTTCGAAAATGTTGTTACAAACATTTGTCCCATCATTTTCGGCCAACAGAATTTTTCTCTTCAATTTTTTCATCATGAATAAACAATTGCAATTGTAATGTTTTTTCGATAATTTTGCAAAAAAATGTAAAATTGGACAAAAATACTCGAAGAATTTATACAAACATATTTTTTTCAGGAATTCTGACGAGAGAATTTTCAATATTGGGAAAGTAATATTCGAAAAGCAGTTTTCAAAAATTTTGCTGTTGAAATTAAGTGAAATTTTTTCTATTAAAATGCTGCTTCTTCATATTTTTCTCCCATAATTTTTTTTTCTCGGTACGTGGGTAAGTATAGATGTTTGGCTGGGTCAATAAAAATGCATATATAATATATCCAAAGATTAACATTCATTGAAACATTTACAGGATCCACTTTCACTACCACTCAATGTACGTAATTTTGACACCAAAATAATGTGCCACAAGCAAATTAATTCAATATTAATCACCGCGACACTTGAGTTAAATTTAACAGTCTGCACTAATGTTGATGCACGGTGTGTTTCGTAGTGTCCACTTTATGGGAATTTAAACTTTGGGTAAAATGATTCTATCAGGTATGCGTTGAATTCATCGGAAGCGTTTTGATTAGAATAGTAAATAATCAGAAATATTGAATCATATACTTAATAGACATTTCTGTACAGGAGAAAATAACATTACAAGTAATACGCCTAGTATGATAAAATAAACAGATGGAAATGCCCAAACATAAAATGAACAATGATGTTTTGATATTAGAAAGATATCAGCTAGAATATGGCTAACGCTGTCTTTGTCACATAAACATCTTTGAAAGATATCTTTCGCACTATTGTGTTTCAAACATAAGATACACGATATCATTGAATGAATATTAGCCATCTAGTGTTTTTTGCTCTTTTGGGTATTACGACAAATGAACATTCAATTTTCATTCAATGAAGTATTAAAGGAAACAATTTAACTTCGTTGAACGAGCATGGGAGGTTTGTGTATTTGATATTTTTCAGCAATTCTGAACTAAAGAACATTTTAAATTATGGATAGCATATTCTAAATTTGAAAATTTGAAATTGCAGGTTGAAGAAAATTCAAACATCCTTACAAATTATTTGCTTTCGTGGCTTTTGAATTTCGAACATGACCTACAAAATGAATGACCATTCAATCTGTTTAATTAAATGGTGGGGGAGAATTGGTCAGCGACACGCCCGGATGTGATTATCACTCTGGTTTGGTTCAAGTACTTAGCGTTACGAAATCCCATTTTCGAACACAACTTTTCGTCCAGCAGTCTCGAACTTGGTACTCGGTACATAAAAAGAAAATGTAACCACTAAGCCACACATCATGCTTCATTCTTATATCTTCGTTTAAAATTCTTAACTTTTTAAAACCATAGTCACAAAACTTTTGGATGAATTTATCTTTGTTGTAAGCTTGTTCGAAAATTTTACTCTGTTGTTTGTTTACCAAACATTTACATCATTTTATTTTTTCATCTGTAATTATTTGAATTTTCGTAAAAGAAATCATGAATAGATTTTGGTTCAGGTGATATGTAAATAAATGATCACACATAATTGCTAAACTAATCTTCGTTTAATCTAGAATCCATAATGGACAATGAACTAATTACTTTAGGTTTCTTGGAATGAATTTGTGATTTCAATTGTTTATGAAACAAGAATTGTTATATCTTCAAATATAACAACAATAATATGGATATTAGCTTATCTATGCTAATTAGATTGATTCGAGGTCAAATCGAAATTCGTAGTTATATATTTAGGTTTGGTTCTAAAATTAAAAACTGGTGGACATCCTATTTGTTTTCGTCAGTTCTTGGAATTGTTTAATGAAAAGTTAATGATATTGTTAAGTGTATTTAATTAGAATGTAAATTAAATATTTTGCGTTTTATTTCCACGAGAAAATCAACACGAAATAAATCATCAATATTTAAAATGGCAACGACCTCTCTAAATTATAATTAATAGCTTTGGATAACCTATTTATTCGTGGTCAGAATCAACTCACTTTTAAATTATTCAATGATTGATGGAGATTCGAAGATTTGCATTTGGTATCTCATTAGTAAATTACTATTCATGATAATTAAAAATACTGTCAACATAATTCATATAAAATTTATGTGGATTTATAAATTAACAAATTAAAATGTCGGCAAAAGCTATTTAATTCGGAGTGATACTGACCACGAATGTTCGGATATCGTCATTAATACCAATTAATCAGTTAACGGTCACGCGATATGATTATTTTCATTGAGCACAGTTTAGGCCTTTTAATATATTCCTTCATTAATCATCGGGAAAAGGCCTACATCATATGAAATTTGTTGTAACTTTTGGGGACAAAAAGATATCATTTTCAAGCTTAGGTTTCTGAGTAAGCAGCTTGGATGCAACATTATTGTATGTTCCTTCACTTGGGTTATTGCATTGAAAAAAAATATGTTAAAATTTTTTTATAGTCCCAAAAAATGTTATTGTACATTCTTAAAATATTCGCATTATACTCTTATTATTATAAAAAATAAATATTTGGTGACCCAAATATTTCGCGTCATTTTCGTTTTCATTTACGCTGGGCTGATACTGCCATGACGAACAAATCTATTAAAATAGTTTTTCATGGTGTCACCATTGCTCATCATCAACATCTTCATCAGCACATAGTTCGAATTCTGCTGGGAAAAAATATATTTCCGTTCCGTCTAAAATAAGCTGCTTTTTTCATTCACTTCATCTTATGTCTGAGCAAAACTGTGTGAATGACTTCCATAAAAGAAAACACCATTGCGGGATACAAAAAACAGCCGCCCAAGAGGAATTCCTCAGATTTACACATTCGGTGTTGAGTGGCTTCACTATTTTAAGAACTTGGTTAGAATGTACACCCCAGAGATACTTCTCTGGAAATGAATAAACGAAAAATGTTTTGTTTACGGCATAAAATTGCTTTAGCAACTCATCAAAGGATTCCCCAATTGCTTGGATAAAACAGTCTCGAAATGCATACATAATTTACTTTTATTAACTAAATACTGATTCGAGTTTCCTTGGCTTCCCACGACGAATAAACGATGAAACATGTTTAGATGCGATACTCCATCGTCAAAGCGATTCATTTATTAAGATTTAATCGCTACAAAATACTCTTTTATTGACATCCTAAACAAATTTATAAAGCTGAATAAAAAAAATCCCGAGATTCCTTCGAAATAAAGTTTTTAGCACGTCCAGAAGATATTTCCCACAAGATGTGATTCGACTTCAGATTGGTTTCACAACAGAGAAGACTAATTACACTAATTATCGTTTCCCGTGGAAGTGTGTTAATGGTTTCGCTTACCGTTTTAATCGGTAAGCGAAATTTCATCTCATTTGGAATTGGGAAAATGCTTGGAAGGGTAATGAGGGTGAAACCGAAAAGGCCATTAATGGTTGGACTAAAAATCGATTGAGAAAATTACGAGCTTGTTTGGAAATCATAATAAATTATATTGAGAAGATTTGCTTCAATTTTATGTTTAAAATAATCGGCAGAATTTGAACAAATATGTTTCATATTTTTATTTAGAAAAAAATATTAATTTCAAATTTGAATGCAGCCCGTATTCTCAATGTCCATACATATCATTGATTGAAATTTTTCCGTAGTATGTTTAAATTTATTTAAGGAGAGAAAGTGCCAAAAACGTCCATAAAGTCGTTTAATTTTTTGGAAGTTACCTTGGAAGTTTTTTAGTCTCTTCTGCTTTCAAGGATAACTTTAAAAATGTGGTTTGAAACCTAGAAGTGCCTAAAAAATTATTGAAGTTGGAGATAAGGCATCGGAAAATGAAGCAAAAAAAATTATTGGCCCGATTCGGGCTCAAATTCAAACATGGTGATTTAACTGAGATCATTGAAGCAGCAGAAATAGGTGTTTTTTGACTAAAGAGTGATTTTAAATTAGATAATCTCGTGACATCCCTCTTAAATAAACATTTGTGTTGACTGAAGCTGACAATTTACAATGCATCATGAGAAAAAGAAATTAGTAATGAAACGCAAGGAACAGAACATTCAAACAAAAAGGACATAAAGTTAACTGATGACTACCATCCAATATAGCAAAAAGTCTAAGGAAGCCAAAATTTTAGCACCCTTACAGAATGTAAAATAAAGTCATTTTACTGATTCGAGTAAAGAAAATCAATTAAATATATCAGAACTAGCGGAAAATATGGATGGAAGTGTTTTTTGCCTTTCCTTTCGTTTCGCAGATAAAACAGCATTTTTCTCGGGACCATATCAATGAGCAATTTGTAAATTTAAAAACGATAGTTAATTCAATATTGCAGACAGTTTTTCATTGTGTATTACCAAGGAACAAAATTTAAAAGTTGGGAAAACACGAACAAGATTTTTCTCATTTTTGAATTTCTATATTGAAAATAATAGCTCATGAAATTTTTTGGCTGCCTTAGATAATGAGATTTTATTATTGAAAATATTGTCGAAACTTCTATACATTTTTATCAGCACTTTCAAAAGAAAATGGTTGAATGCAGTAATAGTTTTTGTATAGAGATCGGTCTACCCAGATGTGACCCCACTGGACTGCTTTTGGTTTACAAAAATGAGAAAACCCATGAAAAAACGTAGGTTTGACGTTTTATACACCATACAATGAAATCCGCAGTATTTCAGAAGTGGATTTCCAGAGGACCACCCTGCAATAGATGCGGCGCTGGGAAAATGTATAAAATCCCCAGGGAGAGTAATTTGATAAGAACAATGTTTTGTAGCTCATAACTAGTACCAGTAAAATTTCATAAAATAAGTCCCGAGACTTTTTGATCGGCCCTTGTATCTTTACGTTTTAAGGCATTCAGAGTATATTCAAAGTGTTTTCAGGAAGAAGTCTGTATATGTGTGTATGTTCGTACGTACATACGTTCGCAGATTATTATTATTATTATTATTATTATAATAATGGGACTGGCAAGACGCGTGGTTGACATAAGAGTGGAAGGTGTCGTTGTTCAATCTTATCCTGCCTCAACTTAGGAGAAAATTAGTGACGTGGTATATTCACAGCCGTTACACCCAGTAAATGTAGCGCAATCTGTTGGTGAGCATAAAAATGTACATTGATCTGTGAATGGGATGCACACAATATATTTCTTAGATCCTCGATTTATTGATATTTTAATTGCTAGAGTAAAGCAGTCCAAAGAAAATTTGAACGTTTATTTGGTGCCTAAATCCAATCCAACTTTAAATGTATCTCTCAAAAAGATGTCTTCCACAATCACTTATTTTTAGAATCTTTAGTTGACGAACAACTAATGCTGTTGCCCTAAAAAAAATTTGTACCAACGCAACTAATTAGCATAATTAGCAGTACGACTAATGCTTTGATAAAAATTCAACTGTTCTTGCCATTACGATGAGTCATAGAGTTCATCCATCCATCTATTTATATCTTTTCATATACATACATACATATCTGCTACATTTATTTGTTCATTATAGAAGCAAAGTACATTTGTGTTGATATCAAGCAGACTCAGAGGCTAATGTCCTTTTCATATGTCTGCTTTGAACATTTGATGATTTCAATGGTACACGAAATGTTTGTTGCATAAATGAATGTTTATTGTTCATGCTTACTGGGCCCTGCAACTAGGAAATGTTGAATGTGTTTTGATGGAAAAATGTTATATGTTTTCATGATAACATTACGATTGAATTTGAGTATTGTATGTACATAAGAGGACAATGGTTAGTCTTGATGTTTGCAAGCATTTATGGTTAATCCTTTGGGAATAGTTTACGAGATACATTTGTTGTGATGTGGGTGTAGCCATTTTTTCCACAATATTTTCTCGTTTTTTGGAAAAAAAATACCAAAATGTATCTTGAAATTATTCAATTTGAATTAATCTAAAAAGTGACTGCAATTTACTGAAAATAAAAATTCAATCACGAAACGCTGCCTAATTATCCAATTTATTGCAATTTTTTGCCATATTAAATTCTTTGAATTTTTTTCTACTTTTCGTAACCGATATTTTCATTCAAATATATATTTTTTCTTTTCCAGGTAAGTCGTGTTTACATCTTCAGAGCATTTGCATGGTGGCAAATAAAAAGTGTAGTAAGTTGTTGTTCAATGAACATTTGTGATTTTCTTGCTTCAATTTTTATTGGTTGCGTAAGTCTACTAAACATTTGATTGCTCCAATTTTTTTCCGTTGGAAAATTAACTGGCAATCGAAGCGTTCACCGTGAAAATAACCATTTTCAAAGCAACTTTAAGCATTTATACGACTCGGCGCCGAACCGCCTCTGCATGGACGTCTGGGCAGTAATGGATGTTGATGCGTGCTTTTTTCTACCATTAATCAGTTTTTCAAGACCTGCGGATAATGTTAGCTTTACCATTAAACAACAATAATAGTAATAAGCACTGGCTGATTGCAATACGACTGCACATCGCCTACTGTTACCTGATGAATAGAGAAAAACCACCATTAGTATAGTGCACATATTGCACGGACTATTAGGCAAGGTTCGCACAATTATCAGGTGTATTCGTATTAAAAAAAATTTAAACAATAAAATATTGACTCTCCACAAGATGCAACTGTTTGAAGTAAATTCGAGACGTTCACAAAACCATTGAGATTGAACACGCTACAATTTAACATTCTCGAGAAAAATGTGGCGATTAAGCCATGAAATCGTCAATTTATCAGTTGAATGCGAGAAAACCTCGAAATTCAACACGCAACATACTTTGATCGGTTATTGGGAAAGAGGTCGATGGCGAATCGTAAACATTTCCAATTGCAATTTATTCTGATCAATATGTAGCTGCGTCAATGGTGGTTATCCTTTCATATGAACGCCAGTCTTACATATATTGGCACGAGCTGACCTCCAGATGACTACGAAAAAAGGTTAATCTACATTTTATGTATTTTTCATGTGCATTTTATGATTTATCTCGATTGGGATAGTTCGCTGAGATACTACGATTTTCCGACTTTTCGCCTTGCCTTGTGCCGCCGACGATAATGGCCCACTACTATGGCCGCTGTCCGACACTTAATGGTCTCGGCATTAGACAAGCCTCGAAACGAATTTATTCATTGATTTCAAATCACCAAGTAGTATTGATTTCGACGTGTGTGACAAGATTGACAATGCATCGACCAATTAATTAGGAACAGGTGGGTTTGCGTTCTTCGCTTTTCTTCAGAGGCATTTTTGCTGTATTTTAAGTTTCTCGATCGCTGAACGATCAAAAAAATACACTTAGCGATAACGATGTTCTTTGCCATTCTCGCGCCGAAGTAGACGTAAAAACACCGGCCGATTTTTCAATCGGATTAATCAATTTTCCAGTGCAAGGCTGTCGTCATTGGAATAGCGATAAACAATTTTTGACGCACTTTTGAAAAGGCGGCACCCTTGTGAAAATTGATGGAAAATGCGAAGTTTCTAGCAGCTGTATTGTGAATTGTCTGCTGATTTGAGTTGCGAAATAATGTTGACAATATTATCAGCATTTTTATCTGTTTCTGATAATGCTGAGTGGGCATTTTATCATAGCTGTCGCAGTGAACAATATTTCGATAGCACTATCAAAATTTTCTAATCCATAATATTGATTGATAGCGACCGTTGAGTGATTTAGATGAAAAAACAACCACAGCTTTTGATTTTTGATTTTTAACATATTCGTTATTCCAGTTTATCTCTAGTTCTAGTCTAAAGTTAAATTGTCTAAATATTTTTTAAAATAAAAGTCATGACCCATTTGCTAGCTGTAGAATTTTTCTGAAATAGCAGCAAATATTAGCAACAACCCGTTCTAAATTCTCAACTGATTCTCTCTCTACTTAAGAGTAGCTATTTTCCGTGATCTCGTACCCCTGAAAATGTAATGTACCACCTTTAAAAATGAAAAACAATGCGATATCGCTCATTTGGAATAATTGATTGCTTTTCCTTCATAGCCAATAGAAAGTATTATAGATCAGTGCTGAGATTCGAATCTTAGCGTCCATGAATACGAGGCAGATACTCGTTGATGGAAATGCTTGATTGGTTGTAGTGGCATTCCTCTTTTCTCAAAAGATGGCTCAGTTAGGAACATTGTGGTAACACAAAAAATAAGGACGGCACTAGAACCAAACTTGGAGATACTGAGAAAAATTTCGATTCTCTAATGAAGCAGACTTTGTAGCTAGTCAGCTAATCAGCTACTTTCGTGAGGCTATCGAAGAAGGGCGAGCCTAGGATATGCATTCGTTTTCTGGATATTGCTGGGCATTCTCACAGAAAATGTTGTTTGCCCCTCTTCTTCCGACCTGCAACTACGACAAAAGTCGTTGAAGTGACTGCAAATAAGACAATGTCCCGTCAATACAGATACGGCGAAACTTAATTTTTCACGATTCCTATAGAAGAGTTCCTTTGTACGTCTGGGGCTCAGTGGTAGCCAAGTTTGTCTGGTTGTTATAAATGGTTCCTCAAGTAGTCAGACTTTGTTTGCATTTTCTATATAATTCTGTTTGAATCCAAACTTTATGGAAGCTAGAGGTTGGCTGATGAAAATTATGGAACTCATTAATCGAAAAAATTATTAAAACTGCTAAGCCCACTAAAACAGCTTCAATCTGATAATGAATTTTTCAAAAATAAATTTGTTTAAAATCAGAAACACAATCATTTTTAATCCCTGATGTAATTTTTTTCTAAATTTAAGGTTTTCATAAATCAAATCAGGTTTTCGAGTGAAAAGCATTGTATAAGAGTTGTCTACACTGTCTGTCCATTGAAAATTCCTCGATTTTTTTTTCATGTTTTCCTCGATCAACCTTTTCTTGCGGTAGGCAGAATATTTCGGTGCAAGTTCATCTCAAATCAAAAGTTCAATTTTTTTTATAGTTTATGCCCTTGGCTCGTGATTGAACGAAGAAATTGAAAAAAATGAAATTTAAAATTTTGAAATGGATTTGAATGAATTTTCGTTTAGATTTCATAGCATTTTTCCGATTCTCACCGTTTTTAAAATACTTTTTTCGTATAAAATAAAAACGAGTAGACCGAATGAAAATCCCTTCTAGCACGAGTCAATACTTACTATAAAGAGGAACTGTGCAAAGTTTCAGCAAAATCGGTCGATTCGTTCTCGAGAAATCGTGACTACCGCACGGAAAAACAAAGCATAATGTAAAACGTTTCCAATGGAAATTCATAAAATCGACATATTCAGTTCAGTCAGGTTTTTTTAATCATGCAATATGCTGATGAATTTTTCAATTAAAAATGTTTGGCACCTCGCAGTTGCATTTCTAGTATTTCTAATTCCGATAACTGGAATCATAATCACATGCTTTTGTAGCGTATGTAAATAAATGATCTAGGTGTTATAGTCCAAAGTGGAGTAAACTCCAAACATGAAAAACATAGAAATTTCTATATTTTAAAGGAAGTTTTGATATAACCATAAAGGTTCTGCTAACTGAAAAGGTTTCCTAAGCTTTGTCAACATACACCACAATGTACTTCAAAAGTAGTTTCATTGAAATCAGAATCACCCGATTGTATCGATTTCCATTAGCTCAATTCTGGTGTCCTACAATTTCGCAAAATTGAGTCCTTATGTCCCAAGCTAGCTGGGCTGCCTAGCATATACCGCATCATATCTAACGTAATGCTGTAATGAAATGCTTGTACTGAATTCTTGGAAGCAGTTCCACGTGAAATCATAATGTCGGCCACGTACAAGCAGAACCGTGCAAAAGCTATGAAGAGCAAGGACGAATCAAGTGGCTTGCTAGAAAGTGCTACTTTGGACACCTGCAACATGGAAGGGGAGGGACGGTAACGGGGCGATTTTATTCGTGTCACTTTAGCACATGAAACGTTATGACACCGCGGAAAGTGATTTCGATACCTCACGAAATGTCACATAATGTCCCGGTACTTAGTTAGGAATAACTAAAGTAAAATAAGATGGTTAATGACGCCCATTCGTTAGTTTTGTTCGTGCAATCGGAGCTGCAGTTTTGACGGTGAAAATGTAAGAATTTCCATACATTTGGATGGAAATCTATGCAAATGTATGAAAATGTATGAATTTCCATACATTTGGGTGGAAATCTATGCAAATGTATGGAAATATATGAAAATGTAAGCATTTCCATACATTTGGATGGAAATCTCTGCAAATTTATGAAAATGTAAGAAATTCAATACATTTGGATGGAAATCTATGCAAATTTATGAAAATGTATGAATTTCCATACATTTGGGTGGAAGTCTAAGCAAATGTATGGAAATGTGTGAAAATGTATGAATTTCCATACATTTTCCATCCAAATGTATGGAAATGCTTACATTTTCATATATTTCCATACATTTGCATAGATTTCCACCCAAATGTATGGAAATTCATACATTTTCATACATTTGCATAGATTTCTATGCAAATGTATTGATATTCTTACATTTTCATACATTTGCATAGATTTCCGTCCAAATGTATGGAAATTCTTACATTTTCATATATTTCCATACATTTGCATAGATTTCCACCCAAATGTATGGAAATTCATGTAAGAAAATGTAAGAATTTTCCAACAATTTCCACGTAAATTGTTTTTCAAACGTTAGTGTCCGAGAAACTATCAAAAATTATTTTTTTGGCCAAGATCATTATTAAAAATTACTATTAAATACCTTTGATCACAAACTTTGTAAAATTTTAGTGCCAAGGTTTTTTTTTCGGCTGTATTGGTTGCAAAGCTTTTTAAAAGAAATTGAGCATGAAACTGTTCTGCATCCCACCAAGTGGCTCGTACATATTTTGTAATGATTTCTTTGAATAGAAAAGCGGCGAATCAAAATGGCGATGAAAGAAATTTCCCAGGCTCAATTGGAAAGCTAGTTTAGTCAATAAAATTCTTCCATGTTTATGCGAGGTTTTTTGGGAGATTAAGATTTTCACTAAAATCCATTGCTCAATTTAAGCACAGCTGTGATTTTATTACGTGACAATGCAATACTTCATTTTTAATACTCCGATTCAATTGAAGAAATTTCCTGAAAATGTTTTCTGCTAGTAGAGTCTCCGTTTTTGGGACGGCTGCAATTATAATACGTTCATCCCTGAATAATATATGATGTCTCTATCAATGCACTATGCATTTCTGTATTAATCATCATAATCAACGGCGCTCCAGCTCAAATTGAGTGTTGACCTATTGAAGTGATCAATACTGGAATGATGCTAGGAAGGTTTGCCAGCTTATCGCTGCTTTCTGAGAAATAAGGCGTTCCGTTTTCTTCGAAAGCAAAAATCAGACCAAGAGGAGTTCGGCAAACTTTCAATGCTTAGCGGTAACCGTATCGCTCGTTGAACTATTTACAGAAAGCTCCGTAGTGTCACATACAATTTCGTTGTTTGTTGAGATCCCAGATAAATCGGGTAGTACAAATTTGTGGCATGTCATGTCTGTTTTAATAGTGACGTTCAAACATGTATTTCAAACACGCTGCTGTTTCAGAACACGATTGTCTGTATCCCTGTAAGTCTTTGACAACAGAAGGTATTCACCTAGTTCAACGCGAAATTCGAGATCAAGGAAATTTTTTGTAACTTTTGTTCGTCATAAAAAACACCCGACTGGAAACTTACATGCCTTATGTTTGGCTACATTTTAATCATCGTATATTATTGCAGATACTATCGGAGATTTTGTCCTTGTATTCAATTAAAATCTTTTATTAATGAACTATCAGTAACATGAGGACTAAGGATGATAATTTCCGGAAGTCAATTCCCTGATATGCATATCGCCTGACTGCTATTTTTCTTCGATATATTAAATCTAGACAACATTTAATTTTAAGCTATGACTACTTAAATCTAACTAACTGTGTATATTCTGATAATCAGTTTCACGTTTTGTTGACAAATCCAATCAACAGCAAATTATCAACGTTCACGCTTCATTGATGAAATATTTACAAGTTTGTTTGTTTGCACTTTATATGGATTACATATCCGTGTGAACTCAACAACCTCGTGATTCTTTGGTAAATTGCATCTCGAGTTTTCATTCATGATTTTCCACTGAATGACCTCCTTAATCTTTGAGGCCAGCAAACATGTTCTACTTCGCCAGAAAAAATTTTGTCACTCGAGAGATATTAATAGTTAAGAACAAGGCAAAAGTACGGAAGTGAGTTCCTTTAAAATTGTCCAAAAATAATTATTCTTACAGATGATGACTCTTTCATGTCTGATCTGTGTAAACGCTAAAAATAAATTTAATTAGTATAAAAACAGTGAGCAGAAAATAAATGTTTCTTTGAGTTGAATGTGTCGAACGACATGATTAAAATACCCCCGGACGGTAAATAGATCGATGAACTGAAAACTTTTACTTAAGGAGGATTTTAGCAATCAGTCTATCTAGCTTCAGCAATCTAGAATAAACATTCTGATAATGAAATTTAGCTAAGCTTCTTTGGTGTTCAGGCAATTTCTTATCTTTTCATTTACTCTGAGTTCAGTAGCTTTATTTAGGCTGTTGGCTTATTGACATGTTGAATCTTTTTTATGACTACAATAGCCAATTAGTAATCTAATCTACTGCCACTTCGACCCTAAACATCCGATTAGATGGAAATTTATTATTAAATATGAGATTACTTAGTTTATGATCCTAGAAACAATGTTTAATACTATTTCGAATCTTTTTATACAAGATTTAAGATGCAATTGGAAATGTTTCAACGGACAATGAGTATACTACTGAAAATCAATGAATTTCAGTTTTATTCAAAATTAATATACAATTTTTGTGTATTTCAAAATGTATGATGCTTGGGTGGTTGTTATTGAACATCGATTTCTCGATTATTGGTAGTTTTTATGAAGACTCTCTCTGTAGTTCAATATTAGTAGTTTTTAAAACTATGAAAAATATATAATCTATCTATCTTTCTGGCTATTCATCCGGGTACTAGTGGATGAGGAAGTGTCTGATAAAATTCATCGAAGCAACTTCTTTCAATCTTCCTTATTCAACGTAGAATATATCTTCAAAGGGAGGTGTTCCTGCAAAGCAAATATTCGAATTTGAACTTAATAATAAACTGCATCAGCTGCATTCAAATATGTATTTATAAATGAATGAATAATCTTTCATTTGCCGCCAAATATTTATATTTGTCACCCTCAGCTTGAGGCTGAAATCTTAACAGAAACATTTGTGTCTCCAAGATGAATTTGTTTATATCTAAAAATATGATGGCACACACGTTCACCGAATGGATAGATAGCTTGAAAGGGCGTTTGCGTAGGATGTGTAGCACTCCTTGCCAACGGACAGCTGCCGTCCCAACAATCATTCCCGCCGACTTTGTAGACTATCCTCCCTAGCCTTCTTGTAGTACGTTCTCTATAATTAGCGCCGATTGCATCTTAGTGCAATCAAGTGCACAACTAAGACGGCGGCTGCAATTTCTAGAAAGCATTTTTATTTGCTCATTCTTTTCAAATGTTTTGCTGTCATGAAGGCAATGACATAGTGGGTGGATAGAATGCCCGAGGAATGTCTAGTGGGGATTGTTTTGCAGAACATTGAAAGTTTACTATAGAAGGGAACCGCGACTGCAGCCTAGACTTCAATCGCATTGTCTGAACATTAAGTGATTCATTTCGGGTTTAGATTGTATCTATTTTATCCATTTCTCTGATGAAACGTTCCAACAGGTCCCGAATTAATTCGCATAAAGTTTGTCGTCGTTTGGCTGCAAAAAAACTTGATTACTTCCAGACATCAATCATATAATTTCTAAATATCCGATAGAATGTAATACGCAGTATGGAATGCAATGGCAATGCGTTTCTCAATTATTTAAACATTTATTTATTCTTTGATTGGGTCCATTTTCCAAAAAAGCAATCACCTCAAAATAGGATTGATCGTGAAAAGTTTTCTTGCTAGGAGGAGTGTTTACTGAAAGTCAATGTTGAGTATCGCTTAATAATTTTATCTAAATTTCAAAAGTTTTCAAGAAATAATTCACGGATATTGAGTACTCGTTAGTGACCTGAATCATTAAAAATAGTCTTGTTTACTGTTTGTTACTCACTATTTTCTTAATTCGGGTGTAAAATTGAACTTAGGATATGTTTTGTAAAGCACCCAAGCCCCGTTTACCTGTGGAATATGAGTGCGAATCCAATCCGAAAAAAATCCTTTACGATTGAATTTAATCCTTGATCAGATAACCCATTTGATCTAACCCACTTTTCCGATTTTCACCCATGCGTTCCAGTCATTTTCATTCTGATCGATTTCAACCTAATCTTATTTTCAGTTCTAGAGTTTACTTGATTTACCAATCAATGCCAAAGAAAAATCGCTGAGTATTGTAAATTAACGTTGGGATTTGAACCTTGACTGCCAGAAAAAAGAAGCAGACGCTCTATGCGATGCTTGTTGGTAGCATGACGTGAATACTTCTTTCATGATTCTAAAATCATTTTAGGTGAAGAGAAAAACAGCTAATTTAATTTCCCGTGGCTGAACAGTTTTTAAATGAAGAATTGAGGAAACTTGGACACCTGACAGAGCACTTTGTCCAAGTTATGATACTCATAATCGTCCATCTGAGCAGCTCATACGCAATACCACATATACTCTATAGGACACGGTTCATCCCACACGAGCACGTACAGTGCAATCCGAGGAAGCTATCGCTGCTATAAAATGTAATCTGACTGAGGATCTAATATTAGTAATTGATTTCATCTTCACAAAATACTACGTGTTGTGTTTTTATAAAAGGAAAACTTCCTTTTAATTTTGTGCATCTTTATTTGGATTCGAAATCGATTTTCGACCGTAATCGATTACGACTCCAAATGAGGATCTAAATTTATAGATTTGACGCCATTCTCAACAACATGGCTTCTGTCCGTCCACTACATGAAAAATTTTGAAGACAGATCTTGGACCAGAGCCCTATCCAATTTCACTAGTGTAGCAATTGAAGTAGTTGGGCCATCGATTGCGTCGTAAGTTCGGTAAATGTGAATGCAAAAATGTAAATAAGCAAAATTACCATTTTTGGTGTGAGTATAATCCTCAAGAGACTTTGCAAGCCCCATTAAACCCCAAAAAGTTACTGTGTGGTGGCGTTTGCATGTATGTGGCATAAGTGATCCTTTACTTTTCAAATCTGAGGTTGGAATCAACGTTACTGTTAATGGCGATCGCTACCGACGAATGATTCGATAGAGTATTGATGACTTGGAAGCCGACATTTCTATGCCTCTAAAAACATCCCATATAAGTTGATCTTTGTTTGGTGGGGCTAAGCACCATTAGCCCCAAAGCTGAAACCGTCAGTGTCTTAAATCATTTTGAATGAAAAAAAAAATTAAATTGGGTAATTTTTCAAAGAGTATGATCATACTTGAGACACGTAGTTCATGTGACTTTTAGATAGTGAGGAGCTAATTTATGTATTATAAATAATAAGACCCACGTTTTCAACATAAATGCAAGGGTTTTTTGATGTCAGCTATCAAATGTTTGTTAATGACTCTCACAATGAAGAACGAAATGAAAGAGCTATATAGCTGGCTAAATTTCTTCGGAGATTCCTATAAATTATCCTTGACCGCTGTGCTTGAACATTGTCCTGATGTGTGACTGTTTAAACCATTATTTCATTATTTATTGCACAAGCTCATATACATACATAGTTTGTAGTTTATATTTCCAAAATTTAAAAGCAACCAACCATTCATGGACCTGTTGAATACTCATTTCGATTTATCACATAATTTATGGAGAATAGTCATCATGGCCAATCTCATCACTATCACACCTCATATCCATATTATTCATCCCCCATTCGCACAATTCATTCATTCGACAAGTGGCCAATCATTTCACAACCTCTTTTTCACGTTAGTCATCCACGTCGGTAGCTGCAAGATTTTCCAGCAGGTTTTTCAAAGATTTGGTGGATTCCACTTCGACTTGTATTGAGTCATTCCAGGTTCTACCTCATTTGATTCCGATTTCAATTCCGACAGCATCCATGCGAACGTTTGCGTCATCCAGCAGATACTTAGATACTTTAGATGCTCGCAACAGATTCGTGATGTGAGGCACGTCTAGCGTTTGCAATTATTCACTTCCGCATTGGAATTATAAACAATTAGTGTTTAATTGGATTCGTCAAGTGTGCGTCTGCGAACATGCAAAACGTCTTTGTTGGAGCGTCGAATGCGAAAGGTGAATACACCGATCGGACCCATTTAGATATAAAATGTATTGCCGAGCATTTAGAGCTTCAGACCAAATGGATTTGAAATGTCTGAGCCGACGAATGATGGGGTTAAAAAAGTAACGGCTCAATTTCATCCATCTTAATAAATACGAGGTCGATCTTTAGCAGCAGATGAAAAGAAACAGAGCCTATTTATCAACACGGAGCCAATCGCCAAGCCTTTAGATCCCTGGAGTCAATCAGACAGCTTAAAGAGGAAGCCAGTTCTTCTTAGCCGGATCAACTGAATTGCCAGACCTTATTTAATTTCTTAATTGCATTAGCCCCATTCGTCAAAGTGTACAAAGTAACGAATAGGGCACTCACATTACAACAACTGGATAATAGAACGGAGCAGTGCACAAATAAAGACGATGCAGACTATTAGCAATTGCCTTAAGACAATAATCAAGATCTCATTCGTCCACATCCTGTTCTTCGAGCATTTACTGAAGTGAAACGACGAAAAAGTGCATTCAAGACGCTTTGCGAGTAACTATTTTCAACAGCCTTTTATTCGTGGAATGCAACTCTCTGTCGATTTTCTTCGTTGCGGAAGATAATTCGAACGCCGTCTGTTTATCTTCTGGTTTTTGCTTCCTTGAAATTTTCTCCCATAGAAATCCTGTGCAAGGCCGAGATTTTTCAAATAGTTTGCAGCAAAAATTGATTACTTTCCCTCGAAGCAATCCCAGCCATTCAAGCAGCACAATGTGGAGCGTCCATTATTCTTGGTGGAGCCAATATCACAAATTGCATTGTTGGCCGCGGCGGCTATGCATTGGCGCAACAGCTATTCATTCAGCCAGGACGCGAGTAATTAAAAATGTGATTGTGGAGCTACCTGACAATTGTTCGGTAATCTGGGGATTGTAGTGTTGTCGGTGTTGCAAAATCCAAATTAATTCTAAAAGAATTTGGCATTTAAACGATTTTATCAGCTTTAATTTATATTTAATTCAATCGTGGACACGTCTTTTGATAAGAACGGAAAACAATCCGAAATCCAAGTGCGTAGATATTTTATCTGGATTTTTAGGAGCACTGAAAACAATGCAAATAATCTAAGTAAATTGTCGAAATGGTCTCTCCTTGCGTCACTCAAGTGTTAGTTATCACTTGATTTCGATCCAGAAATGTAAGTAGTCTTTTGGATTAACGTAATATTTCCGAAAATGCATTTATATTTATTTTCTAGATGCCTCAAAAATGTACAATCCTCACTTCATCCACCCGTTTAAACAATTTTCAAATTTAACTCAATGTTGATTTCCGTATAGATGGTCATGATGAGCTTCGGTTGTTCTTGCGGAGACTTTACCGAATATGCTTCTAACTACAAAAAACTGAATCCTTTCTTTTTACATAATTTACAAACACTACTTTTGTGCAGTTAAATGGGTCAATTTCCAATTCAAGTGTATTGGAAATTGTCTTTCAAATGCTTAGAATTATTGCAATTAACTCTTTAGGATAATAGTCAAGAATCTCGTCAGGATGTGGACCGTGTACTCTTTACACTAGATTATTTTTGGGACAATTTTACTAGTTCCGAGTGTGTATAGGCTGTTATAGTAGAATAAAAATCAGTAACAAACATAAATTTGCAAGGTTTATTAAAACTTTGTAGTATTTAATCTACATATAAGGTGTTTTTTAGAGACAAAGACAAAACACACATAAATTGTTGAAATTATCATTTTTTTTTGACTTTATTAGCTCGCAAATTTTGTGACATTTATTGTTTGAAAATTAGTTTCAAATTTGCCTAATGTGACTACATTTTAGGAAGCTCATTCAATCGGTCCCATTTTAAACCACTTTTTCCAGGAAAGCTGGCATTTTTCGCCAATTACGCGTCGAATGTTGTCTTCCAAATCATTAATAGTTGTTGTTTTATCAGCATAGACAAGTAATTTGACGTACTCTCACAAAAAATAGTGAAATGAAGTCAAATAACATGATTTGGGCGACCAGTTCATAGGTCCATTTTTGAGATGATTCGTTCACAAAAAGTTCGGCCCAAAAAAATAATAGGTTCACACGCTGCACGGCATGTTGGCGCTATCATGTTGAAACCATTTGACTTTTAAATGGTTAACATTGAAATTGGGAATCAAAAAATTTGAAATCATTTGTCGGTAACGGTAACGGTAACGGTAACGATAGCTCCGTCTGCAGATTTGAAAAAGAAAGGACCAATTATGCCAACGGCATGTAACCTGCTCCATTCAGTGACTGTTTCGGGGTGTAATGGGGCGTCCAAAGTCTCTTGAGATCTAACCTAACACGATAAAAGACAATTTTGCTTATTTACAAATCCATTGAACCAAAAATGAGCCACATGATTTGACGATAAAAATGCGGTTCAACTTCCCGCTCAATTTCAGCCCACTCACCGAACGTATAACGATGGTCCAATGACTTCAATTGCTGCACTAATTGGATTTCATAGTGGTTCAGTCCAAGGTCTTTTCTCAAAATCTTCCATGTAATAGACGAACAGAGGCCAAGTTGTTGAGAACAGCGTCGAATCGATAAATTTGGAGCCTCAGTCACACTATCCTCTACAGCAGCTGCCTCGGTACGCATTGTACGACCTCGTGTTGGATGAACATTGTCAAATAAAGTATACGTGGACATAAATCTTTCCATCGTATTGCATTTGAGCTGCTCAGATGGACGATTATGAGCATCATACATTCGACGAAGAGCTCTATAAGTTTGACGCATAGAACGCGAATTTCGGAAATAAGTTTTCACTATTTTGGGACGTTGTTCGGATGTAGGTTTTTGCAATTTGACAAAGGCCCTTAAACATAATGTCAACATGAAAGCGAAATTTTACAGCTTCAATGACAGATATCTTTATTGGTAGTTGAAAAATTGAAGTCTGAAAAACACCCTCCATTAACGTTGAATATAATCCGAAATCCACGCAAGGCTGATGTACCGAGTACACGATCCGTGTCCACAATGGTTACTACTGTATGACCTAATCTGAAAGCTAATTATTCATATGTGATGCATCAGATGATTTCTTGAAGTAGCCTACAATTTTTTTTAAGTCACCGCCAGTATAGGAAACATCAAGTGGTAACTTGTAAGAAGAATCAAATATTTCTACGACAATTATAATTAAGATTCTGATGCAATCACGATCAGTTAATTTCTTTTGTCATTCATATGATCATTTTGTACATAAAAAAACATATTTTGCGGTTTTTTTTGATTGAATCTCGAAGATTATGTTGATGCTACAATTACTTTTAAAGTGATTATTCCTGGGAAAGAAGCTTTTCTGGAACGAGAATTTAAAATTTGGCGCCACTGTTATGATGGAGTCAGTTAAAAATTTAACTCTGTTCTCCTATTTACTTATAACTTTTAATATTTGCCAAATTTAAAAAAAGGACATATTTTTCAATTCACAAAAATTTAATTTATTTATATTTACATGGCAAAATTCAACCATATGTGAAACTTTTAGAAATATTGTTTCAACCAACATTGCAATAGATTGAATGTGATGATGGAATGAGGACTTCAAAATCTTATTGCAGTTACTGCAAATTTAAAATGCAACTTTGACATAGATGATAAAAGCTGGAAACACTATTCAATTCATTTCAATCCATTCATAATCCCTTCGGTCAGAAAAATATTGAATTTTTCACATAATTCTCTGATCCATCTTTTTGCGGTTGATTTGCACGAATCCACTCAAATGTGCTATTCAACGCTCAGAACGGCCAGAATTTCAAGATTTCAATTTATGATAATAAAATTCAATTTAAAAGCAGGATTATGAATGTTTAAGGCTCTAACATGCTGGCAGATTAAATTGCGGCCTCCCCAATGTCTGTTCGGTTGCTTCTCCATTGAAAGGGGTAGAAACATAATGTTGGGGCGATAATATCGTTGGCCAAACAATTATGAAGAGAATGATAAATGAGCAGCAGTCTTAGTTATGATGTGGGTCGTTAATATCTTCTTGGGTCTATTTTTTTTAAAAAACGGATTCTGATGGATTATTTTCGAGAGTAGATTGGTGGCATGTTTCTTGAGGCGAAGAACAAATAGGACGTGTTAAATGGAGTAATGAACTGTTGGATAAAAGTTGTCGTTTCAGTGTGAATTGTGGTGTGGAATAATTGAGAAAGTCTTGTGTAATGCAAATGGTATCTACAGAAGTTTACACCCAATTAATGCATTTGTGGTAGACAGTAAGGACTTGGCATTAAATAAAACTTGGGGCTGCAAGTATGTATGATCTATTGGACCAGTTTAGAATCAGGAAAATAATAATAACACACATATCTTACTCATCCTTACAAATACTACGTCATGCTTACAAATTGTTTAACATCCTCTTGACCATGAGTAACACTATATCATTTTGCACTTTTTTTCGTCTGTTCTGCATAAATTTATGTACCATTTGTAGAATTAACGGCTCATACGCCAACAGAATAGATAGTTTCGCAATTGTATCTAATTTGGCGTGTTGTCGGTTACTCATATGGTGGAGACGTTAACTTTCTAAAATGGAAAAACTGCAAGTTTCTACAGCTTTTACACCTCCGAGCTAAAATCATGTGAGCTGTAACAATACAATGCTTTAATGGTATTAATCAAGTCTATATATGTTTTTGAGTAGTATGAATGTATCTATGAATAACGATAGAAACCAGTTGCGATTTGAAATCATTCCTTATGGTAGGTTTTGGAAATGATTATTGCTACGAAAGAATGTTGACTTGAGTTCAATACCTAAAATAGAAATCGAAGCATTTGAGGGAGCTTTGGTTGAGCAAACTGTTCTTTTAGAAGCAAGATATTTTTTAGCCCACAAAGAAAAATTCTTTACTGAAATGATTTTTTTAATTTACGGTATTTTAAATCTTTTTTTTGGTATAATTTTTGAAAATATTTCATTTCATTATTTCGTTTGTGTTGTAGAATAATTATTGACATGCATGAAAATCTCTTTAATTAAAAATGAAAACATTTTATCATATTTTTGTTAATATAATTTAAAGTTTTCATATTTTACAAGTAAAATTTCTATGTAACACTCCTCACTGACTAATTAGCATATGAATGATAAGCGATAAAAACAATTTGAATAACTACAAAAAAAATTCTACTTAGTAAATATTAAATGAGATAATAAACAAATAGGCTGGGGTAGCTTTAAATGACAATCTACAATTAAACAAACAAAGTCAGAACTTTCCACCCTTAAATTCAACGCAATTTCCATGTTGAGTTTCATGCTTACTCCATTGAAACGATGGCACTTAGTCGGTTGGTCCTTTACAGAGAACATATTCTGCTAATTACGGATATCGTTTTTTAAATACTAGAAAATTGTAAAGTCAAGTAGGCAAGGATTTACCAATAAATTCTTTGAATAACCGCAATTGCCATTCATTAATTTTCTATGGCTTTTCAGCCATTATCCATTAGTGAATTTATTAAAATTGAATTAATTCCAATAGGCAATTGACGACGAATGCAATTTCAATATGGTTTTTTAATACTCATTTTGCTTTCAATACGTTTCAATATGTTTCGATGATCAATTCAAGATGGCTTTCCAATTGTTTGGTATCAATTTTCCAGCTTTTCTGTCTGAATAGTAGTAATTGAAGTGAAATATTATGACCAGTAATTCGGAAATCTTATATGCTTCATACAGATTTTTGTGTTTTCTGCAGTCATTAATTTGAATGATTTGAACACTTCTGAATATTAGCCATACAATTGCTTTCTTTTCAATTTTTAAAAGTGCAGGAAAATCTGCTGTTTTGTACTTGAATAATAGAATATTATTTTTACCCGGACTTTCTTGTATTCAACTGAGCTACATATATTCTATGGTTTTGCACATGGAATCAATTGTTTATCCACCTTTGCATATTATATTTAATGTGCAATGATATCATAAAAATAAATATTCAGATAGCCAACTTATGAGAATACATTATCATTCTGTTGGTTAGATACTAATTACAATGTTTATCTGGGCTTCTGGTCTATTATATTTCTTTTGTCTCTAGATCATGATGGCATTTTTACCCTTATTACTTCACAAGTGTATAAAAAAGGCATTTAAACAAAAACAGACATATTTTTAACTCGTATCCTCCATGGTGAGACTTTTCTGGTTCTTCTAAAAAAGGTCAAGGCTGATTGTCTGAATTTTTGAAGAATTCGATTGATATCAAACTGTTTATACTTAGTATTCGAAGGTTATGCTATGCAATTCTTACTAATCTTAAATGACAGGATTCTATGTTTGTCCGAGTCATCACCCTTGCTTTTTACCTAAATTTTACACAATTTACTATAAGACCGAATCCATATAAATAAAATCTATCATCAGAACGATTTACGGATTTATGTTGTACAACAATAGATTCATAAATCCAACATATTTCAACTATATTTTCTCAAGACTGAAAATTATCGTACGCTCTACAAATTTATATACGACAATAAAAAAAGATCCAGTGGACATTGTCCAGTAAGCATATATATTTCTCTCACTCTCACCACTCTATCTATCGTGTGTGATCCCGCATAATATACGTGGATAGGTTCTTCATACTTTCTAAAGGGATGGCGTCCTCCATTTCTTGTAACGAGGAAAATGAGTGGTTCACAAGAAAACTCACAAGGTTGATCTTATAACCCACTATAGTTATATTATTGTAAAACAAGCGAAATTAGCAACTTAAAAACTTGATCAGTTTAATGCACTTGAAATTGCTGAAATTTAGTAACCAAAGATATTTTGTAGCCCAGTTTGGCTAATTAACTACTGGCTTGTGTTCATCTTATAATTTTCTTTCATTTTTCCCCAGTGTAAAATTGATTAGCTCGTATACTAAAAATGACTTTGCCACATTGTCTTTCTCGCCCGACTTCTATTTATCGACTACTTATAATCAACTGCTATGCTTCACTTTCAACACTGTGTCTCATGCCTGCAGCCACCGTTACTGGCAACCGTACGGCTGGCAGCGGTCGTTTTGTCAAGTTTCGCGGCTAAGAATGGAATTCCATTTATTTTCTCAACAACTTTATCATAATAATCATTGACCAGCTATCTCTTTCCACATAGAAAATATAAAAAGTGAAACTCTCTATGGTTGACTGGACATGTAAAATATCAAGATTGAAATATTTCCATATATCTTTTGGAGAAAGCACTTTGTTCAGTCTTTTTTGGATGCAGTTTTATTTCTTGAATTAGTTAACCTTTCTTTATTGAGACTTAAAATTAAGAGCGTTTTACTACCACCTGGAAGGCTATAACACAGTCACTGAATATGTTTCAATTGAAAAATCCTGCAGAGTAAATTTTTTGACAGGATTCATGCAGGAAATATGTATGCCTATCGAAAAATGAATTATGATTGTGTTTTGATTTTTTTAAGTATCTTCGCAAACTTATCTAAATGGCCGAACCCACTACATATTATTTTACTGTGTGTTTCAAGTTTCACGTTGAACGTTACGTTTTTTTTATATCATAACTATAATAATAAATGCTAATCTTATACGCTTAGGATCACAGTCTTTTAATTCGATTTTTATATTTTCAGATCAAACTACAGCACCTGACTTGGAAGTAATATTAAAAACTATTCGACAGGCTTGGAATTCACCACATATCGCATTAAATATTCAAAGGTATGTAGAATAATAGTAATCATTGGAAAGATTTCGATATTTTGGCAAAGGATATATAAAGACGATTTTCCATTGATCTTTGGACTGAACAATTAAAGTATCTTTGACGAATTTCAAACAATTTATTACGACCTTAGTCAGCAATCGACAAGAAACATTTTTGTTATTTGTAAACTCAATTTATTATGGAATGCGTGCGGAATTCTTTTCCAAAAAACATTCTAATAAAGTTGTCATTTGGAATTCCTATTTCAAAATATTCATTGTTTTTCACGTCAAATGGTCCAAAAACAAATTATTTGTGGATGAATTTTTTGCCAATTTAAAACTCGTGGCAAAAAAAGAGATTTCATCTGTTCCAAATGTTGTAACTTGTGTATATTTTCACAGCAAACAAGATGACATTTTATTTGATGAAAACACAAGAATAAAAACTTTTAGTGAGAATAGCTGTGGGTTGACAATGAAAAAGATGGATTTTGAACTTGAAGTGCCATTCAAATTTTGAGACCACTTGAACACACAATTTCTCATAAAACACTGCTCGAAATTTAAGTACTGATCATAATTACTTGATATTCTCTAGAATATTAAGCGTTCACTAGAGATACACATGTGTATAAAATAAAGCAGAAAAACATATGCTGTGCTTCTAGATTCGAGCATTTTCATCAAATCAAATAAGTGTTTTGAAACATCCCACATGTTCTAGTTGAATTCTAAATCGTGGACGACAGTTCATCACTTATTAATTTTAAAAATAAAAAAATGCCCATCGATAGCATGTGTTATTTTTTAGCCCTGAATTTAAAGTTCAATGGCAAAGAAAATCTTCAGAAAAATCTTGACGACTAAGTAAAATATGGATTATACATTTATGCTGAAGACCAAGACGGTCGTTATGCGTCGGAAATAATTTTAAACAATATTCGCTTTGATGGGGAAAAATAGCTTCTAAACAAACAAACCGTCTCAAATATGGTTTGTTGCATTCGAAATTAAAAACAATTAATGAAATACTGAAAAATCAAGATCTTCTGTTAAAGAGTCGAAGATCGTTGCAACCCGAAACTGGTTGCAAGGTCCAACCGCTGAAGTAGATCTGCACCTAATGGGTAAACTTATAATGCCTCGATTATCTGCAATTAGTGCGTCGTAGCGGTTTACCAATATCAAAGAACCCCATAGAAATCTAGTCCAAAGATATCGTTTGTTGTTTTAACTAGCATGTAAAATGTATTGCTCCAATCAGACTGCACTGAATTTATTCAGGTCTTGCTTTATCGGCTTCAAATTTAGACAATGTAATATAGTGATATGATTTATCCACCGATAAGATTGTTATTGTATTTTTCTATGGAAATCTTCTATAAAAATTAGATTAGGTGAAGTGTTTACAGTCTGAACGCACTCAAATATTGCGGTGCAACAAGCTATTGCGTATAATAAAATTGTTGATCATGAGGTGAACTTGCACCTAATATTATTTATATTTCTTTTGATGTTTTTTCGAAAATAAGGTTTAGAAAACCCAAAGAAGATATAAGTATTACGAAGAAACAGCTAGATAGATGATAGACTCTAGCTGTTTCTTCTGAAGTTGCAACTAAGAACGAAAAAATATTTACAAATACATCATATTGAGCTGGTTTTGATACTAAACGTATCAATCAATACATTTAAAAATAAAATTTATAAAACAAGTGTTTAAAAACTCTGGGCACAAATTTTTTGAAAAAAATTTCAAAATATTTCTACTAAAAACTTACATTTACATATAGGTCTGTCTTAAAAATCTGTATGGATTCCGATGTTTTTTGTTGTTTTTGCAAAACAAGTTTCTATTCAAATTCACTATAATTGGTTTGGGAAAAGAAATCCGCAAAAAATACGAAACCATACTACTGAAAAGGTCTTTAGGAAATATTTCACTTGAAAAATTCTTTATGTTCACGGAAATTCATTGCAGGCTTACCATCAACTTTCGTGACGACGTGAAGAAATAGTTTTTAAAAAAATTTATAAACGCCCAGTATTTCATTTTTATTTGAAAAAATCTCCAACAAATTTGATGAACGATTTTTTTTTGAATTTCTGTTTTATTAATTCACAGAAAATCTTTCAGGTATTTTTTTATAATGAAACAACATGGTAGTGACAAACATCAGAGAGAGAAATATAACAATCCAGTTTTTTCAAATAATGCTCGTATCGAAAATTGTCTTTGTGATAAATTTTTAAAAACAAATTCTGAAATAAAATTTAATAATAAATTCCATTCCAAACAACTATCAAATATTCATCCTCCTCCCAATTTTGCATTTAGTTTTTCCTATGAATAAATATTTTTTGGAAAGTTGAAGCAAAAAATTCTACGAGTATTTGCCAAAAAGTTTTTGTTTGGAAATTTTAATGTTTTGATAAAAATTTAGCAGTTGATAGCGAAATATTGTACTGTTTACATCTCATTTTTGTAAATTGCAAATAATTTCCTTTAAAATCACTTATAGATTTGCTTCAAAAACTTTTGTCGCAGAAGTTTTCGTTTTAATATCGTTGAGTTTTTTTCGTTGAAAAATGTCTAAATATCCTTTCAAAAATATTGAGCCGAATACTTTTCAATTCGATATTTTATTTGAGCCAAAAAAATGTATGTATCGTTATGTAAGAGTTTTTTCATAAAAAATCACCTCACAACTATATTTTACAGTAGGTTGTGAGTTTTAGAGGCCCAGCTTACATTTAATTTTTTTTTAAATGAAATTCGTTGGTTATCATTTGATCCTTTGGAAGATGATTGAGTGCAACGCTACAATATACTATACTAATAGATTAAAACCAGTCTTTATGCAAACCAGCTTCCCGAAATTTGTTCATGAATTTTCCGTGACCAGGCACTTCATTGAACCCAAAAAATCAACTTTTTCACAGTCTCCGGAACACAACATAGACTTGAGGAATAGTTTTTGAATATTTTTTGAAATTTAATAGCGTAAGACTATCTTTTTCTTACCGTAGAAGTCTGGCACTACATTTATGTTAACATGTCAAGCACTGTACTGTTGCTAATGTTGAAATAACACGCACTTCAAAAAGAAACCAACAAATGACTCATTTTGTTTTTAAAAATCTTCTGTGGTTTTAGAAATTAATCACCTTTGTTGTCATCTTATAGTCTATAATCCGCAAAACTTTCCCCAAACAAGTGAACATTAATAAAAGGTATGAGATGGTTTTGATACTGTGCTGGCAAAGAGTTAAGGAGAACCTTGATAGCATGAGGTGAATAGATACGAGGTGGAAAACAACTCTTATGATTTGTAATAATTTAAGGTTGATTGCTACTTTGTGAACCATCAGTTGAAGCTGCAACACACAATTTTAGATATATAACTAATGTATTTGTTTTTACTCTATAAAATAACTTTCTAGCTAGCTAGCTACTATTGTTAAGTGGATAAAATCTTCACCACATCATGTGTGGAATGAGGGTAAATCAATCCACAGTTCGAACGATTTTTCCACAAAGCTATACAAATCTTAGTATCTCCACGCTAGTCTAATTTTCATATCAAAATTCAAGTTTGCTTATATATTTATTGCAGTTTTTGTGGCTAATTGATTAATCAGAAAAAAATTAATAAATTTTCAACCACCACTATTCTCTTCCAGATTTCCATGCGCATCATCCCTTCATTATTTATATTTATTTACCTTTCATTTTCCATCCAACAAAAGAGTTTATGAACTGCGCATTTTACGACACGTTTCCAATTAACATCTAAACTAAATATTTACACTTAGAGCCATTCATTTATGCAATTATTTTTAAATAATAATCACACAGGCGTATGCAAGTTAACACGACACTCCCATTCAATAATGCAACGATGCATTACTACAAGCATGACCAGAGGAAATCGGCCAGACGCGCAGTCAGCGCATTAGGAAGTAAACATAAGACACACGCTACTGAACAAAGGGAATCGGTTAGACGCGCAGTCAGCGCTTTTAGGGTATAAATAGGATAAGCGCACTTTAGACTAAGTTCTTTTTGTAATCTAGAGTCATAGAATAAAGACGCAAGACTTTTGTCTTGCACTTATTAAAAAGCATCAAGACGCTTTTTTATTTCTAATTAACTGGCGCCCGAGCAGGGACCGCGTTCCGCCACGCTGAAAAACAAGATACGCGGCGAAAACCAAGTACGCGTCTTGGAAAAAGTTATCGCGATACAAAAATCAAGTACGCGCGTTAAAATAATAAATAGTTTTCACGGTACGAGTCAAGTACGCGCGCCTTTTTGCAATTTTGTGCACGGACAAAAACCAAGCCCGTAAAATTCAAAACCCTCGCGAAAAACAAGCTAGGTGCAATAGGTGTGCTCAGTGAAAACCCTTGCGAAAATCAAACAAGGAGAATTCGGCGTGTTTAGTGTGAGAAGGCTCCTTAGTAACCAACTTGGAGGAAAAGGAAGAAGCCAACACAACTTGCGGGAGAGCGGTCCACAACCAAAAAACCTGGAGCATGCAGCTTTTTAACGAAATTTTAATTATCCTGTAAGTAACGTTTAAGAAAGTGTAGCAACTCAGCTAATGTAAATTCACTTTTTAACTTCAAAATTAATATTTCATTTGAAAAACTAAAGAAATTAGTTACTTGTTTATATTAACTGAGTTGAAATTCATGAAATAATATGTTGTACTTAATCTAAAGAAATTATCGAACGAATGTAAAGTGAAATCCTCGCGAAGTAAAGTGATTGCCAAATATAAAAGTGACATATTAAATCTACTAAAAATTTAAACTATGGCCACCCCGAATAATTTAATTCGTTCTCCGGTATTGCGGGTTGAAACTTCCGGAAGTCCGAGCCACCATGTGGTTGCGTCGAACGAAAATAACGCGGAGTTAATTCAACTCATAACTAGAGTCGTGTCTGAAACTTTACAAACACAGGGTAGGCAAATGTTTAGCTCCATAATGAATCCCGCGACGGATATAAATAATGAATTAGATGTCGAAATAAATGTCGACAATGAAAGGAACCTATCCGATATGGATAGGATACCGGATGTCGTAAAAAGTTTAAGGACATTTTCGGGTGACCCAAGCGAATATAGTTCGTGGAGGAAAAGTGTTGAAAGAATCCTCCATATTTACGAACACCTAAGAGGTACACCTAAGTACTATGGCATTCTTTCCGTTATACGGAATAAGATAATAGGACAGGCAGACATTGCCCTTGAGTCCTACAACACCCCCTTGAATTGGAAAAAAATTTCCAAATGCCTCACTCTGCATTACGCAGACAAGCGTGACCTGGGAACACTTGAATATCAATTAACTACACTTGTTCAAGGTGCAGGCACTATTCATGAGTTCTATCAAAGTGTTTACCATCATCTTTCCTTAATTTTGAACAAATTGTCCGCTATGGAGTTAGGGCACGAATCGTTGAGCAGCTTAACACAGTGTTACCGTGAGAAAGCCTTAGATACTTTCGTCAGAGGCCTTAGAGGCGACTTACCACGTCTTTTAAGTATCAAAGAGCCAGTAGACCTCCCTCAGGCTTTGCATTTATGCCTAAAGCTTGAAAATGTAAATTATCGAACACAGCATGCTCACAACTCTTCGAATAGACGCTTCTCGCGAATTCCGCACGTTCCACTTCCTTTGTCGACAAGGAAAATCTATCCGCGGCAAAATCTAGGCAATAATGTAGGCAGAAACGACTTTCATCCCGAGCTTCTTTGCGATCCCCGTGCTCCACAGGTACCACAGTTTCATAGGCAAATGCAGCATCAGAGTAGCAACCTCAATTATAGGGCATTGCCTCCAAAACCGAGAGTATACGAGCCAATGGATGTTGATCACTCTATAAGATCCCAAGCGTTAAATTACCAAAACCGACCTCCGATTAGAAAGTCTCAGTTCCCTAGTAAAAGACTACCATCACAGCAAGTGAAAACACCCAATAAAGTTCAAAGGCTTTTTAATATAGAACCAACTAGGTATAGTTCAGATGTGCGTGAAACATATGAAATGGAACAACCTGATATAACAGAAACAGTCATAACAGGAACAGATGCGGATATCTCTATTGAGGACTATCTTGACTCTTTAGATCTTAACGAGTCCGAACAGGCAGAGCAAGTTGATAACATTAATTTTTTAGAGCTGTGAGCTCTTCGCTTCCGTATTTAGAATACACGGCGAAGAGCGGTCAAACCTTAAAAATTCTAATAGATACAGGCTCTAATAAAAATTATATCCAGCCTAAACTTATTCGTAATCCTATTGCTAACGAAAGTCCTTTTATAGTTAACTCAGTTGGTGGTGCAATCAATATTACGCACCATGCATATGTCAATCTATTCGGCCCGTTCGCAGAAAAATTGAAATTTTTCATACTTCCCACTCTAGAAACATTCGCGGGAATAATCGGAAATGATAGCTTGAAAAAGTTACAAGCTATTATTCACACTAACAGCAATTATATGTCTTTAAAAGCAAATCTTCACATCCCTTTGAAACAGCATCTATCCCAAACAGTAAATCATTTGAACCTTCGGATTACTCATATGACGGAAAGGCAAATTTCGCGACTTAAATCAATTTTAAAAACACATTCTAGCGTGTATGCCGAACCCAATGAAAAATTAACTTATACGACAAATGTAAAGGGAGAAATTCGAACGGCAACAAAAGATCCAGTATATTCTAAGTCATACCCATATCCACAAGCACTAAAGAACGTAGTGGAAAAGGAAATTAAAAAACTTTTAAATGATGGGATTATTAGACCTTCAAGATCACCATACAACGCTCCAGTATGGATCGTTCCCAAGAAAGAGGACTCCTCCGGTGAAAAGAAATTTCGGTTAGTGTTTGATTATAGAAAATTGAATTCTATCACAATCACAGATTCTTATCCAATCCCAGATATCAACGAAGTCCTTTCCAATTTAGGTGGAAATGAATTCTTTTCAATAATTGATCGGAAAAGTGGATTTCACCAGATACAGCTTAGAGAATGTGACATCGAGAAAACGGCTTTTTCAATAAATAATGGTAAATATGAGTTCTTACGCCTTCCTTTCGGCTTAAAGAATGGACCCCCTATATTCCAAAGAGCTCTAGATGATATTTTAAGAGATCATATTGGGAAGCGATGTCATATTTACATAGACGATATTATCATTTTCGGTAAAGATGAAGAAGACCACTTTCGGAATCTTGACGCAGTACTCAAGACCCTAGAACGTGCGAACATGAAAATAAATCTTGACAAATCCGAATTCCTTCAAAAAGAAGTAGAATTCCTGGGATTCATTGTCAGTATCAAGGGAATAAAAAGTAACCCCAAAAAGGCACAAGCTATTGCCTCATTCTCACCCCCGACAACACTCAAGGAGCTCAGATCGTTTCTTGGTATGTCAGGGTATTATAGGCGGTTTATAAGAGACTATGCCAGAATCGCTAAACCCTTGACATACCTTTTAAGAGGGGAAGATGGACGTGTGTCCAAGCATGTTTCAAAAGACAAGCCCGTAGTTCTTGATAGTAAAGCACTTGAAGCTTTTACTAAATTAAAAACTTGTCTCGTTTCTAAAGAGGTAATCTTAGCTCATCCAGACTTTAGTAAGCCATTCGAGCTGACCACCGATGCCTCGAACTTCGCAATCGGCGCTGTATTGTCACAAAACGACAAACCAATATCCTTTTTGTCGCGTACTCTTAATAAGACCGAAGAGAACTACGCAACTAACGAGAAGGAAATGCTCGCGATCATATGGGCACTTAACGCATTACGAAACTTCCTCTACGGTTCAAAAAAAGTGAAGATTTTCACAGATCACCAGCCATTAACATATGCGTTAAGTAACAGAAACAACAATTCTAAGATGAAGCGCTGGAAAGCTATTTTAGAGGAATATAACTATGAACTGCAATATAAGCCAGGTAAGGCGAACATTGTTGCCGATTCACTCTCCAGGCCTCCAAAAAATTCACAGATAAACTCAATGACTCCCACGGAGCACAGTGCCGAAAGCTCGGCACAGGATCTTATCCCTTCTATCGAGATGCCAATTAACGTTTTCAGAAACCAAGTTATTCTAAAAGTAGGAGACGAAAATAGTTACCAACTTCTGAATCCTTTCGAACACTACACTCGACACATTATCATCCAGCAAAATTTCACAGAGCAAGATATAGTGCAACTTTTTAAAAGATACTTAAATCCTAGCATCCTTAACGGATTACTTACAGATGAAGGTACATTTGGCCTTATCCAGAGAATCTACCCTGTTCATTTCCGTAACTATAAAGTAAGGTTTACCAGAAAAATGGTTGAGGATATCCCAAACGCAGTAGAGCAAGAGGAGAGAATACTCCGAGTACACAAAAGAGCACATAGGAACGCCGAAGAGAATCGTCTCCAATTATTGGAAAATTTCTATTTCCCCCAAATGTCATCAAAAATTAAAAAAATAGTTAAGCGTTGTACCATATGCAAAGAGTGCAAATATGACAGACACCCAAATAAGCCTGTCATTAACGCAACCCCCATTCCAATGTATCCAGGGCACACGATACACGTCGATTTATTTGCTACAGAAAAACATCGAGTTCTATCTGCAATCGATAAATTTTCTAAATTTGCTTTAGCAAAAAAAATTTCGTCTAAATCCGTAGAAGATATCAGAGGTCCCTTGAGAGACATTATTTTCTATTTCTGTGTGCCGGAAAATATAGTAATTGACAACGAAGGAGCTCTTCGCTCCCCAACTTTAATGTCAATGATGGAAGATGAGCTTAAAATCAAAACGTTCCAGACGCCACCATATAAGAGTGAAGTAAATGGGCAAGTCGAAAGATGGCACTCGACATTAACAGAAACGATGAGGTGCCTTAAAAGAGAAGAGCCCTCTTGTACATTCGATGAATTGCTGGAAAGAGCAGTGAATGAATACAATCATTCAATCCACTCAGTCACTCGAAAAAAACCAGTAGATTTGTTCTTTGGACGCTTCCCTAATGCCTCTCCCGAAGAGCTAGAAAACATCCGGTTGGCAAATATTGAAAAACTTAAAAATAAGCAAAGTCAGGACCTAACGTTTCACAATAAATCAAGGCAGCCAATTAAAGACTACCCAATAGGAGAAATAGTTTTCGTTAGACAAAATAAGCGAAAGGGATCAAAACTTACACCTAGATATCGCCAAGAAACTGTCAGAGAAAACAGACATACCACCATACTAACAGCATCCGGTAAAATAGTCCATAAAGATAAAATCCGTAATTGATTGTTTCAAGATGCATCTTTAGGCGGTACGAAAGTACAAATTCTGGACTTCCCGAACTCGCAAGTAGTGACCCCTCTTGTAGACAAACTAGAATTCGCAATAGGAACTTTAAGCTGATACATGAATCGATTTGGACTAGTATAATCATATCGCAAGCACATACGTTTTTAAATTTTTTTATAGTGCAGTATCATCCCCTTGCAAAATACCTATCACATGAATTACAGCAAATAGTAACCGTCGTCCGTAACTTCATGCTTCGCGGAGTAAAAATACCACTAGATTTTATAAGTACTGCCTGGAAATTGTTCGCCGGCAACCCAGATCACGAGGATTTCACTACCATTATTTCTAATGTGTAATGTAAGCGAGTCATTATAAACCAGTTGTACAATGGCCGCATAAATACGATAACTAAAATAAATAACGAGATTAAAGATTTACTTAAAAAATGTAGTCAAGCAAATAACAACATTGTTTTTCAAATTCAATTTAAATTTAAAATTGCGAAAGAGGAACTTATTAATATTAACTATGCAATTCATTGGCTGGCAATGTAAATTCTCTAATGTTTTCAAAACCAGTAAAAAAGGGAAATTTAGTTAACGCGATTCAATTTGAAAAAAATCATTAAATGCCCAGATACAATTTTCGAAACTGTAATTGCATAACTTATAATCATTTCTTTATTTGTAAAGATTCTAATTTACTAGAAATAAGCAATACATCTTGTATCCCTAATTTAATGAAAAGCGTCAACACGAATTATAATAAAATCAGCAACGAGAAAATTCCAACCATCGATTACATTCTTCCTGGAATTTTATTCCTAAACAACTTCGTTGGTTTCCTCACATACAATCTAAATGGCTCATTTTTGTTCAAATTTGACAATGCGACCATAAAGGCAAATTAAAGAACATACTTCGAGAAGGAGGAATCGGCTCTACAAATTCTCCTTACAATTCTGCAAACATCCCAGAATGGTTAGGAATTTAAACCATTATCGTTGGAAGTTACGACTGATCTTCACATCAATAACTCCAAAAGAATCAGTCTTCTACAATATGAAAGGAATAGCTACCAATTCACCAACTATGGACTCGCCAGTGTGATAGTAATCATACTTCTAAATTTTGGAAATTGTATTCTAAAAACCAAAATATTAAAATCTATTCCTCTTCTACACAGACTCCAGAAAAAGCAAAAAAGCAGACTCCAGAAAAAGTTAAGACATCATTAGTTCAAACTAACAGCACACCTCAGCTAAGATTCAACTTACGTTATTTTTGACGATAGTGGACCATCGTTTTCAAAGGGGGAAGAGTTAACACGACACTCCCATTCAATAATGCAACGATGCATTACTACAAGCATGACCAGAGGAAATCGGCCAGACGCGCAGTCAGCGCATTAGGAAGTAAACATAAGACACACGCTACTGAACAAAGGGAATCGGTTAGACGCGCAGTCAGCGCTTTTAGGGTATAAATAGGATAAGCGCACTTTAGACTAAGTTCTTTTTGTAATCTAGAGTCATAGAATAAAGACGCAAGACTTTTGTCTTGCACTTATTAAAAAGCATCAAGACGCTTTTTTATTTCTAATTAACTTGCATGCAAATGATATAGACTGTAAATAAACAGAATAATGGCGTGTGGTTTTCGGATTATCGTTTGACTTTTTTGATATCTTTTCGCGTACGACTTATTTGAAAAAATCTTCTGGCACATGAAACCATTCGAATACGATCTACAATTTATTGTCTGACAAATTTATGGAAGAGGTCAATAAATCTTGTGCTTTATTCATACAAATGTATTCTCGTTATGTTTACTGAAGAAAAAAAATTTAAATATTATTTTCATTATTGTTTGTTCAGCTAAATTTATCAAATGTATTCAAAAGATATTTTCCAAGCTTTACTGCATTAACATTTAAATGACTGTTGACTGTAGATAGTAGATGATCGCAATTAATACAGGTCTCAGATTTGAAATTTAAAAAATTTAAAGTGACTGACATCACATTTTAATGTTTTCGGGGTACTCTTTAATATCAAAGTAAATTCACTGAAATTCGCCTTAAATTTGGGAAATTTCCATGGTAATTTAAGCTCTTGTTTTCGTGTGGAATATTTCAATCTTGCGTAATGTTTGATCTGAAGAAAGTTCACACGCACGTTTTCGTCAGGTGAGCTGCTGGGTTTTCTTCGCATTGATAAGCAAATGCCTCTAAGAGTTGTTTGTAAAAGATGAAAGACCAAATAAGGTTAAAACTTGGACAAATTGAATTTTGGCTTTAAAATTGTATACCATGGCAGTAGAATACTACAAATAAAGTAGACTTGCCTGGACTTAACGTAGGTAAATAATATTTTCAAGCTGGCCCCCAGCAACATCTCAATAAGTCGTTGCCAGACAATGTCTTGGTGAGGTTTATTTCTTGGTGAGATTTATTTCTTGCTAAGGACTTAAATTTGATGGCCGATAGGAAAGTTTTATGGGATCAGAGTAAATTACACTATTTTTAGAGTATATTTTTGGTTCCAGCCAAGTTATGAACGTAGCACGTGATGTACGATGATTACGTTTATTGTTATGTTGCCCAAAAAGCATGATATAGATACACAGCGCGAGTTCTTTTAAAAAACTAAGTCCGGACTTTCAGTTTGTCAACAGTTTCGGTTTGTTAAGTTCAAGGAGAAGATGTTTCAACATGGTTTGTCGGCCACATATTTGCGGTTTTCTGGGTCACGTTTGCGTGATCCCACTTTTTTGTTGATACATTTACGCAATAGGAGACTTTTCAACTTTCAAAATTTTGAACTTGCAATTTTAAACCCAACAGCTTTAATTTTAGGCGGTTATATTTCAGCTCTGATGTCAGTAACAAATAACTGACTTTAATGATTAATATTTCTTTTTGTTTCACCTTATTCAGTAGCGCTAAAAACTTTATATTGTCCTTTTTTCATTCTCGGTTCGATTAGGCGGGTGTTAACTCAAGCGACTGCCGCCTAACTTAGACGAATTTGTATCTATTGTGCCCTGTTGACGTGGAATTCTTCTAATTCATTCTGTGAACCATCCTGGTTTATTATAGAAATCCAGAAGATGGTACATTTTAATAGTATCTACTATCTAGCATGTTCAGCTCATCGATAAAGAATGCCTTCAAATGCTTATCTCTCCTAGAGCTGAACATCTGCACAGAAAGTGTTTTACTGACTCCGTCTTTTCTTCATCATCGGTCATGTGCGTTCTGATCCTTTTACAACACGGTTAAGAATCCATTAAATAAGAATGACGATCATACAGAGCCAACGGTTTGCGTTCTTAAAGAAACTAATGGTACAGCAAATGTGTGCGAGCGAGTAAGAAGCAAGCGATCTTACCTAGGACAATCGGCCAAGGAATGGCGAATAATTATATAAGAAAGCAAATCGGATGAGAATGCTCGGAATGCACGAAACAACTTACGGTCGGGAAATGCATTTCCACGTAAACCGCATACAATTAAGAAAGGGAGGGCGCGTTTCTTACTTTCTTCATCGGGTTGGTATTAATCAGGAAGCAGTTGAAACGCATAAGCTTAGCTTTACTACTCAGTGTAACTTTTTTTTATAGCTTGATATGCTTCGCGCAAATGAATCGTAATTCTTTTGATTAGAAATTTGATTTTGAATTTGATGCGTTTTTGTAAATTGTCCACAGTTCCAGGGAAAATGAGCTGAAAGATCCAAACGATTTTATTGCATAAAGTCTTTAAAATATATTCATATGACTTAATCGCCCTTATTTTCCTGTTTCAGCATCATAGAACATCCCTTTCAAGTTTAAGTGTTGCTCCTCAACTTTTTTTCTGAGCGATACAAAGTCATTGGGAGTGTATTCGATTTTTTTGGAATTCCATCGAATAAACAATAAATTCATTTTTTTCCTGAATGATTTAACCCCCTAAGAAAGATATTTTCATAGGCTTTAGAATGATCTAAACAGTGAAGATCGGTAGAAGGATAGGAAGGATTTTTGCTTGTTAGATAGAAGAAAAAACGTCAAGTTTATTAGCAATGCGAATTTTAGCATATAAACCGGAGCTGCCTGAAACAATCGAAATACTATTGTGGGGTGATTTGAGCACGCATTAATTCCCAACGGTGGTTGATATGCCCAATGAAATGTTTTTTTCATTACAAGTGATTAGTTAAGTACATTAACTTGAAGCTATCATAGAGTAATTGAGATCTTCTTGTGAAAAATGTTGCTGGGAACAAATAGAAATCCAAGGAGGAGTACAATAACTAGTTTTAAAATCTAAAATATCGAACATTTCAACAACCTTTTCACTATTATTGCTATTTGAAACCTAAATTTCTACTTATGAAAACTTTTCCGGGCTGGTGTGCAAGTTTGCCAAGTAGACAGTCTCACCGTCCATTAGTTTATCCTTCAATTTCCTATCGTTTTTTAGACCGATGAAAGTTTATGATATTTTTAGAAGCCTACAATAAAGTTTTAATGAAAAAGCAGTATTTGAATTACTGTTTTTGACACACGTTTTCACAAAAATCTTCTTTTATTATAATGTTTTAGATTTTAAGGAACAAAACCTCATAAGTTTTTTGACTTGCATGGAAAATCATTATGAAATACTTACTCGAAAAAAAGCAGTAAAAAGTTCCTGGTCGTATTTTCATAAGCACTTTTAAAATTTAAATTATTAATAGACACGATAATAAAACGCATCAGCCAAATTTATAAACATCTATCAAAAAGCGTTGTGCCCGAAATTAGAGCATTTTGTCCTCCCATAAAAATTTAATATCAAATACCATTTGAATATTGATTTTATGAATTTTCAATTTTTAATCGGTGTCAATGGCAACGTCTTCTAATAAACTATAAAGGTAATAACAGTTCGATTGGTATTTCACATCGCATTATCAAATTAAACGATTCGAGTTGAATTAGAAAGTTTACTGTAACATTTAGGATGCTTTGTAGGTGTGAAACTTGCTTATTATTTGAGATAGCACATCAAATTGATGTGAATCGAATTCCATTTAAATATATATGATTTTACACGAGCATTTAATGATCCTAGCGGATTGGTTATGCTCGCGTGCTAAAACGTTTTTTTTTTTATTGAAAATCGAGAGAAGTTTTGGTTAGCAAACTCGTGCTGGAGGTTAATTTGTTGTCCACGTTTTAAAGAAATCAAATTAAGAACTGCATTAAGTTATTGATTAGACGCTTAAGCAAACATATTTGTATAGCTTATTATTTATTGAAATCTCGTGGTTTCTTTTTTTTTTTGATGTTGACAGTTTTTAATAATTTTTGTAAATAGTACATTTCGTTTTTCTCGTTCGAATCGCTACCGTTTCAAAACTAATTATGACCTTGCCTTCGTCGTTTTGAAAACCATCCCTCACTTTCTGATTTTCACACAATTCAACCCGAAAAGTCTATCTTACATTCATATCACCAAAAATATCACGAAAAACGTGATCCAGGGTCCATCCTAACTAGAACTCACACAAAATCAGAAAAGCCCATGTTTGCCCAAAACCATTGTTATAATTTTGCCTGCGACTTTCGAGCTATTTCTAGACTACTTATTAATTATGATAGTGTAATTGTGCTAATTTAATTACCGCTCAGTCTTTCTACTGCGCAAGCCGGCCGCGCAGATTGATGTGCAAACAGACAGACGGACAAGTAAATATAGAGCCATTTTCCTTTTCAGTGCAGACAGGTATGCCTTTCAACATACCCGAGAAAACTGTCCCGGTACAATGGACAACAACAGTTCGTGGACAAACACTGGAGCACTCGAAATGCAAATATGAGATTGGCTATTTCTGATGGAAGCCTGTCTAAAGATAGACTTTTTCCAAATTCACTGCGCAAAAGTCGGCTCGTTAATTATTTCGCTAATTATCGCAAATAATGGTTTGATCAGTAGAAATGCAAATTTCACGACTTGAACTGATAATGTAGGTAAAGTTCGGGGTCTAGATTGTGAGGTTCTAATGGGAGTTCTAAATTCTGTACGTTATATGTTTAGTCGAATAGTTCGCTGAATAGATGATCTAAATTAGTACATATTTATGTGTCTGGTGATTGGCAACACTTTGCCGACTTTGCCAGTTTAATGCCATTAATTAGTAAATTTAAAAATTCTGCAAACTTCTGTTTCTTTGAAAATATATGAGAATCTAGGAGAGCAAGACAAAGATTCTAAATTTGAATGGCATTTTTCTTCTTAACCTATCATTCCGGTAGGGTTCAAAAAATTCCTGATGGGTTCAATAAATTAATAAAAAATTTCTTAAATGTTTTATACCCATAAAATCAATGAAATTAGTTTATTTGATACTTGATTTAGTCGATGTATTATTTTCTTTTTTGCTGTAACCGAGAATATCCGCTTTATAATTATTATAACTATTATTGTTGCTAAGAGATATGCCTTATGAGCAAGACAGTAACTTCAGATACAGAATAAATTTTATGTTATACTAATTTTTTTCTGCTGATATTGTTTCTTCTAGCATACCACATTTTTTCAGCGAAAATATTTTCAAGAAAAAAAAAACGTTTCTCATAATTAGTAATTTTGCAAACGATTTCATGAAAACTTAAGAAATAACTTACTATAGTTTATTCAATTTCTATAAAATATTTATGGGTGAAGTTTTTTAAAAAATAAATAGACATGAAACACATAAGCATTTCACCAAAACCTTCCTGTGATTATATTTTTAGGAAATATTCAACAAAGAGGAAGAATTTATTTTTGAGAATTTAAGAAACTTAAAAAAAATTTTTAGAACTAAACTGCTCGAGTGAAATTCAGCCAAAAGGATATTCAAGATGGAAAATTTTTACGAAAAAAACACGAACTATTAAAAACAGTTAAATTAGTGATTCTCCACAAAAAACTTTAAAAATACTGAACACTAAGTTCCAAATAAATCGTGGATAAACACAATTATTGGAGAAAAAAATTGTAAAACTATTTAAAGTTCATAGTTTGTCGAGAAAATCATTCAAAATTAAATTTATTTGTATTCAATAATTAAAAATTTCTTTGGTGAAATTGGTTTTCTTAATGAAGAATTTTTTGGTGTTTGCGTAGTTTTTCGAGTCATCAAATCAAAGAAAAAATAATTGAATGGAAACTTCGGACAAAATACAGAAACACAATTTTTCTGGGGAGAAACTTGTTATTTTCCAAAAAAATGTATTCTGCATTTTTTTCGAAGTCATTCAAATCAAAACCTTTAAGGATAAATGAGGAGTGGTTTTTCAAAAGGCCTTATTTCCGCGTTGAAAAAAATTTCAGTAATGAGAAAAAACCTTTAGGTTTAGATGGAAATGTGCCGTTTTGTATGAAACTGTGATTTTTAATCACGAGTTTTTCCTGGACAAATGCCTTCTTTGTAATGGATTTGGAAATAAACGATACATTTAAGCATGATAGCATGATGATGATACCGCGATGGCATTCTTGGATTCGTTCGAAGTCGTAAGTGGAAATAAGGCCTTTTGAAAAATCACTCCTCAAATATCGACAAACTATGAAAACATCGAAAAATTCTTTACTAAAAAGTGAAATCTGCCAAAAAAAATCCAAATAAAAAAAGTTCTTTATTTTTGCACAATCTTAAAAATTGAAATAGTTGTTAAATTTCCAGACTCAAAGTTTTTATAAAAAAATGTGCACAGCTTTGCAACGAATTAAACGGAGAAAAGTAAATTTTTTATGGAAACTTAACATTAAAGAGACTCAAATTACATCTTTCTACTCATTAAAAAATGTGGACACTTGGTATGATTTTTTTGGAAGGCTTTGGTAGCTGCTATCCATTTGTGATCTCAAAAATATGAACCAAAGATTTCTGGTATTTTACCATTTCAATGCTGAACTCATATCTAAGAAACGTTAAGAAACTAGTAAATTTATAAATCACACACCTCAGAAAGAAATGCAAATTTTACATTACATTTAAGTGGTAGTTTTACAATAAAAAAGGGATTTTTTGTTAACGACTTGTATGAATAAGTACATATAAAGTCAAGGTGATATTTTTTTTGAGATGTGTGTACAAAATATTTCTCTTAGCTGTTGATTAAGAGCTGCTAGAAATTTTTATTTTTTTCGAATAATTGTGGATTGTAGGGTTGTTAACAAAAATGACTGATACGTGCAATTTGTTCAAAAGAAGTAAAAAATGTATCTTCTATCGCCATTATGAATTGAAAGACTTGAATAATCTGAAAAAGCGAGTGAAATATTATGAGTTTTGTGGCTAAAAATCTTTACCCAACTTCCACAGTTGTATATAAAATTATACATCACTCTACATAAATTATCTTATAATGTCTTCAGATAAATTCGTAAATTCATCTCAAACCAATTTCTGCAAAAACAACTAAAAAAAAGTCGTAGATAAATCTTGTTCAATATTTTAACAACAACAATTTCTACTCATAAATATGTTTCACATCTAAAAGTCTATCAGAACTCTTCAATTTATTTGCCACATAAATTAATTTCACTACCTTCATTTTCAATTCCTGAGCAAGGACATTCTGTTTACAAGGTCAAAGACAACAATTCCCGTCCATAAAAATACCAACATAAAGCCCAAAACCAAGACACAATGGAGCCATTTGCGAACATTCCTCATTCCTCGCTCTCCTTTCGGGAGGCAACTCATCAAGGATTTCATCAGACATGGCATCAAACCACGACGAATCCCATACCGTTTTCAAGTTCACATAGTTGCGCAAGATTTCACAGAATTCAGATCACCGTATCAGACTGAAGGCTTTTTAGGGAGGATTTTCCCAGGGAAAAACTCACGAGTGTCGTTTTTATCAAAAAAAAACCTTCGGCATTTCCACAGAAAAATGGCATCATAGTTCATCTATTGGGAAAAAAATACTAATTCAAGTTTTTCTCGACTAATTTGTCTGGCCATCAAATAATGCGACATGCTATTGTCGCGACGACACAAAACTGACGGACGAAATGATGAAATGCGACAAAAAGGAGTCAGACTCAGTCCTGAATTGCAGAATTGCGATCTGTGGTGTGAGGACTCAGATTGTAGGTGGAGATAACTATTTGAATCGAGCGCGGCGAGTATGTGTATATTTTCTAGTTTTATTGGAAATGTTTGCTGATGTAGCACTAGAAGAGAATTGTATATGAACATATTTGCTGTAGTAAATGTAGGAAATATACAGTAAGAAATTTTAATGGATGACTTAAATTGCAAAATATAGGTGAAAATATCAGGAAACTGAGCTGAAATGTTTCATTTTATAAATGCTCCTCAACTCAAACCTTACTTTTTGAAATATGTCGTGAAAACTTCGTAAAGCACAATAAATACTTCCAACAAGGAAGCGTTCAAAGAAGAATCGTTCACTTTAAATGCTCTATAATGAAGCTACTCCCATCGACAATCTGCTAAGTCTTGACTGTTCTAAAGAAAACTAACTTCTGAACATCACACATGCTAGTATATCACATTTTGCCGCTACACATCCTCGGATGCAGCACATTTGAGGCACTAGACATATACTCTTGTTAGTCTCCCCATAAACATATACATGCTCACCGTTCAAGGATGTCCCCAAAGAGAATATTTTACTCGTCGACACATATGATAATACAACTCGAAACAAAGAAAAAACATACAAACAAATAAAATATGAAACAGGAAAGGATACATTATGTGCAGAACAATATTTTTCCGGAACCTTGAATCTGAACGTTGTCGTCTTTTCAAGTTAGAAAGTAGCGTCCTTGTTAACACTCGTTTGTGTAGAGTATGGACAAACTGTATGAAAAATCTCTTACACTCTTCTAGACATCAAGCTGACTTCTTTGGGGAATTTTCATGAATAATTAATTGCGAAATATCTTTTTTGAGTTTTAGTTTGTCGAAGAAGAGTCATTGAGCCACTTAAACGTGTACGCCTTAAAAATGATACCACTGACGAAAAGAATTCACAATTTATTTGGTTGATTTTTAATAGGTAATTAGTTGAATATCTTGCATTTGCTATTTCAAAATTTTCTGATTCTAATTAATTATACTATGAAGACAAAATTACGAATATTTAGAATTGGTTTCACATAAGATCGTATGTCAAATTGATGGGATTCTTTATAAGACGCATTAATATGGGTAAATATCGATGTTTTAGAATAGAAATGAGAACAAAAACTGGGGAGCTTGGAATTTGCTAAACTTTCTCTATAAATTTTGAGAGTTTCACTTAGTTCCCTGCTTTAGTCATTATTGAAAATGAATCTTGATTTTACCTTTGTAAATTAAATAATCGTTCAACATCGCCTTTTGCATCATGTTTTTCTAGTAATTTTATTTATTTATAATTTCAACAGAATTTTAGAAAACAAACATCAATTTAAATCTTTTATTGACTATTGACGGCCAGTATTTATTTTATTTCGGTGAAAAATATACCAACCAGAAAATAAATTTTCATCATTTCGTTCAGTGTTTGAAGCGGTAATGATTGATTCACCTGAAATTCCATCATAGGTTGAATGTGTTTATGTATGTTCGATATTTTATGTTAACTCTGCTAGTTACGTGCTGTGCGATCGCATGCTATGTTCAAATCTCTTGATGTGTTTAGTGATGTTGTTTGCTTCCGTATTTTGGTGTTCCCGTGTGTTTCATATTGTAATTTTTGAAATTTGTATGAATATTGAGTAGCAAAATAATGAAATGTTTTTTTTTTCGATTTTCTTCAGAATTTTTTTTTTAAGTTTTCTTAGATATTTAAAATAGAAATGTTTTTTTTTTAAATTTCATTGTATGTAAAGAATTTTCTGTAAATTATTCCTAATGCAGTTATTTTTATGGAATACTTTGAGAATGTTTCTTTGGGCAATTTTACGAATAATTTAATAAAATTGAGTTAGCCGAATAGCTGTTTCGAAAGATTTTTATCAAGTTTTTAATAGAGTTTTCTTGCTTTAATTGACTAGAAAACGAATAATTTAATAAAATTGAGTTAGCCGAATAGCTGTTTCGAAAGATTTTTATCAAGTTTTTAATAGAGTTTTCTTGCTTTAATTGACTAGAAAACTTATGCAACAGATACTGAAACTCGATTTTATCGGTGAAATTCATTTATACATTTCTTGTCACTTAATTTTTGACATCAATCTTTTTGCAATGTTTGAAGAGAAACCTATCGATAGAATCGATAAATTTTAATATTCAAATACCAAATAAAAAAAACATATAATTTTTCTTGTAAATTATAATAAACGTTATTCCTAAGGGGTCTACCCTCCATTAGCAGCGTAAAAATGGGTTATTTTTAATAATTTTTTTGGATAGGTTTAAACTATAAATAATAATAAAAGAAGGGTTACACTCAATAAATACACTCTCGAAATACACAAAAAAAACGTTTTGTTCATTGATGTGAGTTTTTACCAATGAAAATGCTGGTAGAAAAAATGTCGGAAAAATAAGAGGGGTGTGCGCTGTTGATCAAATTTCCGAAATGGTTGGTCTGAAACAAAAAAATCAAATAGTTTTAGGTTCAGTATGTTAATAGCTATAGCAAAAATAGGACGATTTTTGATTTTTGCAAAATTGACAAAATGGCGGATATTTTTCTAAAAATTACGAAAAAAATATGCTTTTTTTCACCGTTTTTGGCCAAAAAAATATTTCAAATTAAAATTTTGAAAAACCTCCAATTTGCGCTATAGCCGTTGTAATAAAGAATGCCTGGTAAAAATTTGGTGAAAATCGGTTCAGTAGTTCATCAACGCGGCGTCGAAAAACGTTGTTTCGAGAAAAACGTGGTTAAAGTTTTTTTTAATGAAAAGTCACCCCCGGGTGACTAAGTAAAAGTTGCCCAAAAATACAGTTAGACTGCTCCCACCTTTATAAAATTTTGATATGATATTTGTGTATATAAATACTTTCCAAAAATGTAATAATAAAAAAATCGTTTTTTTTTGAAAATTAAAAAGAGGGTAGACCCTTTAAGGTCATCCCCAACTTAAACTTCAGAAAGAATATATCGGGAAAGAAAAGAAACAGGTATTTCAGTCGATAATTTCCTTTTGTAAGGAAATTCGTGCCAAGTTATTTTTTCGTACATTTGAAATCTTTTAAGCTATATTCATCTTCAATCTCTCTTTTTAAAATAAATATTTAATATTTTTTTCTATACAATTTTTCATTTGGAATTACATCAAATGTTTTGCGCATTAAATATTAGTAACAAAATATTGAACAAGCAGCAAATGTTCTTTTTTGGAATTATTGTCTAGCAAGCGTCCATAATAAGTTTTAAAATAAAAAATCAGGAGTTGATTTCCACTAATGGACTATCTCAGATAGTTGATACTGTATCATTACTTCAAGTGCTACCACATTATGCTCCTTATCAAGGAATTATGTGGCAAGATAATACAAAGCATCAAATAAATCCTTGGAAGATTATGTTTATGTTTTCGTTGAAAAGATAATAAAAACGTTTATTATCGTAGACTTTTTTGATGTCAATATTCCAGAAAATATTATTGCGGACTTATTTGGTTTTCATATTAAGTAATTGTTTTAAATTTTCAAATCACAGTTCAGTATACCAAAAACCTTTATTAATCTCAGATAAAGCCCGATTGAAAATCAATCAAAATGGGTTTCCACATAATATATCATAATCAATTTTCAACAACTTACCATGCCATCAACAAAATATTTATCATAAATTTTGTTTATGTGCCACATGAATTTCACTTTATTATCAGAAATTCACCTACAATTTCATATTAAAGTAATCCGTCATTAATCCTGATACTGTGCTTATCAAATATGAAAGGGTGAAACAATTTCATAAAGGATTATTGATTTAATTGTCATTTTGCGTATGCCTCGCATTATGGGGTAGAACGTGCTTGATTTGATATTACTATCAGTACTGAGTTGAAAATAAATCAAAAAGATAAAAAAGATAATATTCGCGAGCTTTATCAATTATTTTTTATTAAAAATCAGAATTTATTTTGAAATAATTTGGAAATACATTAATAAATTGGCTGTTATTTTAATTTAAAGGAATGTTTTGCTTTAGAGCTATCTTTGGTGTATCATTACCGAAGTTCTTCTAGCATTTCAATGTGATGAAAAATGAACAGCACTACAGCCTAAGATCTTAGAACTGCCACAAAAAGTTTAGGGTCATATGTACCTATTTTTTATCTCAACTTTCCCACCTTCTATATTCTTGTTACTAATAAACAACCAATATCCTTTTTCCAAAGTGACGAAAGTCTTAATGGTATTCACAATCAATTTGATTACTGTTATTCGTCAATGTTATATGGAAAGTTATTCTCTATGAAATTCGGGACCAGGTGTTTTCCATTTGACTAAGTAGAACAGACAACCAAAGTTCTGTCTTCGAAAAAACCCTCTAAAAATCTAATCTAAGTCTAAAAATTGGCGACGATTAGCCTAAGTCATTCTTTTGATTTCCAGAGTCATCTTTAATATACAATACAATGTTTTATTTGTCTGGCAATAAATCAAGTGCTTTTTCTATAATTCCCATCCACTTTCGTCCTTAAACGACATCAAAGATCATCATCAATCAAACTGTCCGTATCAATTCTCATTCGTTTTGCTTCCGTATCCAGTTCCATGAGAAATTAGACTTAACAGGTATTTTTATAGGCTTATGATTTTTTTATATACACGCGGCCCACATAAATACCTACGAAAAAGGACTCTCATCCGATTCAAAACGAAACGGTGAGTTAAATCTCCTGGGGCACATGATTGAAATGGATTTTTATTGAACTCGATTACCGGAAACAATTTCCACTTCTTCGTGTTCATCGGGAAACTTGCGCATCCTTGTATGCTACCTATAGGGCGGCATACTCTCATACTGTTGTCAAGGACAATCTAGACAAGTTTCACCTGAAAGGTGTCTAACAACGTTTCCGTAAATAGAATGGGAAAATGACTTGGCAGGAACTCATTCTTCAGGTGTTTCGGGAATACAGTCCCCGAGGATATATATCTTCGTCGTTGGGATGTGAATCAAATAGCATTGAGTAGGTTGAAACTGAAAACGGTCGGAAGGCTCGTATTGCTACGCATTCGGCCCAGTGCTGCATATGTATAAAGTTCTAACGTGGACGTTTTGTGGATAATCCTTACGCCGGTACGAGTATTTGCACGCAAAGCTAGACTCAGTCACACTGTCACTTACAAGTATTATTTTTTGTCTCTGAGATTTTCATGGTAATCAATCACGCTTTCACAGCTTTTTCAATGGATTCTGATTCATTCACAGAACTTTAAAATTGAATACATTAAAATGCAATGTAGACACTTTTTTCTTTGTTACCAATAACTTTTCTCTATTTGCTGAGACAAAATGATGCTGAATGTATTCAACGTTTAGATAGGACAATTGTTGCAAATCGATGTTTAGGAGCACTGTTAACAATCATGCATATGAACATGTCTAGCCCTCGAGGTCGAAATATTTCTATGGGATACGTCCACGTCGTTGAATGTACAATTTAGCGCTGTTTGATTCAATTACAATTCATTTTAAGGACTAAATTGCTTCTGACTTCTCGTGATAGTCGGAAATCATGCACCCAAAAAACCAAACGTATCACGCAAAAGATCCTGAGGAAGCATCATGAATCGCGATGCGTGTGGACCAGAAATTGGGGATCTATGTATGTATTTATGCATGCATGCCCATTTCGCTATCGTCATCGGGTTTCATTCTGTATAACCCTATAACAATTATTGTTAAATGCTCCTGAAGGATTCCGGGACTCATTGGACTCGAGGGAATTGAGAGAGTTGTCCAAAAAGAAGGAGTGTATAGGCGAGATGATCTCAGGGCAGTGGATGATGCGGTGGAGACTTGTGGTTTGACTATTGCTCCGGAGGCTATTAGCTTCGTTACTGATCTTCTGACCATCACACTTGCATAATTACACTGATAATTGTGGCTTGGAGAACTGTTATCTGTCCATAAAGTGTTATTTCCATCCACTTCGGCTAGAATTTATTGAGGTTTACACTTGTCGACAGTTTTCGAATCACTTACTTGACCGCAATTTCATAAGGGTAGTAAGGAAATGAAATGTAATCGAGAATTCCTGTGTTAAGTGTTAAGGACATATTGTTAAATTGTGTGTAAATTAAGTATCAAATTATGATTGGTTGATATTATTGCATTAATCTACTTGACTGCGGTTTTTCTAAGTTTGAATAAATGGGAGAGTAGCTAATTTAAAAAAAAATCAAAAAAGAGGAACTATTTCATTTGCCATCACCGTTGATAGGACTCGCTTATGAGTCAATCAAACTAACTGCCCACTCTTCCGTTTTGATTCATAGTGCAATCTCAGAAACAAGATTAACCGCTGAAATCAGAAAAAAATACTAACAATAATTGCAATCTGAATGGGTCGCAGCTCTTGAGGGTATATTCACCTTAGGAAATGTAAAGGTATGTGTAATGTAGGTCTACTTATTGTCATTGAATGGTATGCCTCGATGATTGCTGTTTGCTTCAATTATTTTTTTAAATGCTTGATAATTTTTTTACGGAATTCATTACTTTTCCAAGCGCTCATATTAATTCATATATGTATGGATATACATACTTATATAAAATTTTCCAGGTAAATTCCAAATGACTGTAATCATTTGGAATTTACCTGGAAAATTTTCCGAGAGTTGTGAAAATTGGTAATTTTATAGATTTCGATATACTCTTTCCGAATTTTAACTTTGCTGCCTCGTATCTTCGCCGCTTGTGCCGCCATATTGGAAAAATGGCGCATTAGGCGCCTCCATACATCGCAGATGATGGGGATGAAATTTCGGATTAGACCCACAGGGGACACCACGATAAAAAAAAATTCACTGTTACTCTGTCGATTGTTTGTGATTCCATTTATGCTAGATCAAATAGGAATCACCATTTTACAAATTCCACGTGATTTTCATAAACTTCAATCAGTTTTTTAAACGTCAAATTTTCAAAACTGATACTTTACTAACTAAATATGTTTCTACAAAAGCTGTAGCATTTTATTTTTCAATTGGGCACACCATCAGTTACTTTCGACTAATATTGGAACGATGTTGTTACTTTTTTAACTTTTACGGTTCAGACAAGCCTCAATCGACTGGCAGACGCTTATTTTACTGTCATGGCGGCGCTTTTATTTGGTATTTAATTAATTCGGGCTCAAATTGAAGTTGGCAACAATTCAATATTTTTAAATCTATGGCGATTTATTGGGTATATTTTGCAAATCATGGCTAACATTTTTATACAATCAAGTATGATTTAATACAGGTTTGCCGAAAATGCATTTAAACGTCACTCTAAAAAACGGTTACGAAATTTTTGAATGTTACATTATTGAATAAGGAACCAAATCCTGGTAGCATATCTTCCCGAAATATTCCAAGAATTGTTGGCAATTACTCATTTTAACTGAGTTTAATAGCGATCGCATTTTATTCAGCGGATGTAGTGTGCGGATTTGTTTCAATTGAACTTGATTAGGCTTAATTTCCAAGCGGTCATGTTCTCGTAATACGCGCGACACTCACTTTAATTTAGTACGTCCGTGACCGTAAATTCAAGCGACCGACAGACATTACGACCGCCATCTAAATTGACGCTAGATTCTATTATTACGTTATCATCTTGACTAGGTGCAATTCTATAGCTTTGTATCTAAATATATAATAATAAATAAAATTTGACGGTGAAGAGAAGTGTATATCAACATATAATCCCTTCGATATTGACTCTATTTTTAAAATGTTTACACAAATATTTCTGCAAAGTACAAAATAAGTTGGAAATTTAATAAATTCAAATTAGAATCGTGAGAGCAGAATATATTGTACTTTTCCAATAAACATATTATCCAAGACGGAAAATAAACATGTAGTCATGAAAGCCAAATTTCTTTGTACTAATATAGAAGGATAATATTACAAAACAAATATTGTGTAGTGAACATCTAGAACATCCTATTCTATTGTCGAGAAATCATTCTCGGGCATATATTTTTCACTGGAAAATTTTATCATTGTTACTAATAGACAGACTAACGATGGACCACTTCATTTTCATTGGAATAGATTGATGTAATCACTTCATCAAGGTGCCCGTAATAAATCTGTTTTACACTAATTCTGAAAATTTCCATTTGTTAGGACTTGGTGTTTGTTTAAAGCGATGACAATGTGTATTATTCGCAATCGACAGAATATTCTTGTTATTGTCAAAGGTAGTAAATAAATAAACACATTTATGGTGATAAAGTTGTAGCCAGGTAGTGTTTGTAGAACATATTTATACGGAAAGATCAACAGTAAATGTTATTGTAAAAATCGTTTAAGCTTAACAGAATTTTTCTTCTGTTATTATAAGAATAATTTTTTTTTATTTGTCAAGTTTAGATATTAAAAAGTTATTGAGATATTAAATTTTATTGTGAAATTTATCAAAGCACTTTTTGTTTACCAAGTAACACTAAAATCTTCAATTGAATTTCCATGACTTATTAGAGCTTGTGTCATTCAATGAAATTTCTATGCGTAAAGATTTTAAAAAAATAACTAACCCCCATAAAACGACGTTAACAGAAAATATACAATTCAGAATATGTTTTACTCACAACAATTATCTTGAAAAAGAAATATTTACCAACAGATTTATTCTGAACATTCAGATGTTTGCATCTTTAACATAACATCTACAGGTGAAAGTTGGAATCCATTTACAAGAAAAACAATTCAAGAATTTTTTCTACGTTACACTTTTCATGTTTTCTTATCAGTGTACCATTGAAAAGCCGGAAAAGAAAATGGAAATATTTACTCAGGTTTTGGGCAGAAAAATATCTCTTCCGTGTCAAGTTCAGTACAAAAGACGTTCCGTCGAAAACAATCTTTATCGGCAACATACGGGTACATACTCGTAGGTTACAAATCGCGGAAACGAAATAGTCGTTATTATTTACTTCTAGTAAATTTGTTAATGAATGGAAAATCGATGTTCAACTGGTAGTACATGCTGCGCATTTAATTAGGAAAATATTTGAGAATAATATTTACGTTCGTAAGAAAAACAACTGAACTACAATTACAATTTAATTACGCTGTAAATATTGATATTTAATTCTTAAATTGAAATCATTGGGCCGCTTGTAGTTTTTAATCTTCTACATATTGTTTCAAGGATAAAGGTTATCTTTTGAACCATGCCATTTCGGTATGCACGGATGAAGTTGAATTTTTCAGAGAAATATTAAATAGTATACTACAAAAAGGTGGAAATTGTATCAATAAATTACTCGGCCCTATTAAACTTCAGCTTCTTTTTTTATCTATTAGATTACGAAGCATAATCATGATTTATTTTGCCCTGCATTAAACACATTTCAAATGAAGAGAGTCCAACTAACTATTGAACTTAATGCTTATTTATTGTCTACAACGTTTTTTTATTGAGTTTTTCAATTGTTTACTCCGGAACCTAATCCTTTCGGTTATTTTTTTGGGGTTACATAGGTCTTGTTTTTTCAAAAAATTGATCGAATTTTTTTATCCCATATGAAAATATATACTACTTATACTTCAAGAGTATTCACACCAAATTTCAAGTAAATTCGAGCAATATTACCAAAGTTATAGAGATTTGAATACCGCGCTCTGCCTTACCTAGCGTATTATACGAATTCAGCGCGGTTCTACCGCGTAAAATCAGCTCCTTTCTTTTTCATCACACATCACAAGGATGCTCTAAACATCGCGGATGAGGCGAACGAATTACTGTATGGACCTGGAATCGACGACTCGATGTAAGTCGCTAAAAAATAACTTTAATTCATTAAATCGCGGTAAAAAAAATTTAAACGCGTTTTTCTCGAAACTATGTTTTTCCGGGCGGTAGGCACGATTTCTCGAGAACGAATCGACCGATTTTGCTGAAACTTTGCACAGTTCCTCTTTATAGTATTGACTCGTGCTTGAACGAAGGGATTTTCATTCGGTCTACTCGTTTTTGTTTTACACGAAAACAATATTTTAAAAACGATGAGAATCGGAAAAATGCTAAAAAAGTATGCGACGAAAATTCATTCAAACCCATTCCAAAACTTTAAATTTCATTTTTTTCAATTCTTTCGTCCAATCAGGAGCCAAGGGCATAAACTTTAAGAATTTTTTTGAATTTTTGATTTGAGATGAACCTGCACCGAAATATTCTGCCTACCGCCAAAAAAAAGGTTGGATGAGGAAAACTGCTGGAAAATTGACAATTTTCAATGTTTTTAGCTGAAATGTTTTTTACAACTTCTTGAAATGCTAAACTTCGATGTATGTAAATTTTATAAAATAGATTTTTGGTTTTCAGAATACATTTTTTTGAAAAAGTTGTTTTTTTCCTTCTCCTTAAGTGAAATACCCATAGTGAAACGAGTCACAGCTACGAACTAATCACACAATTTATTCCTAATTGTAATCACACTAAGATGGGACTTGAGTTTAGTAGTACATAATTATTTGCTATAGTTTCACGCGTCTTATTATGAAAATCGTTCACAAATTCACGCGTCTATTACCCGCTTTATACTCGAAACGCTTTTATTGCAACCTAGTCGAGGCTTAATTCTCAACGCCAAAATTTTTACGATATTTTTTTTTAAAAGCAAGCTGCTGTAATATTAAGGCTTGGCTAGGAAACTTCAGAATCAAAATTGGAAAAAGAATTTAGAGTTAAAGTTTCAAATCATTGTCGATGAGAAGGAATCTTTTCTTTTGAAATGTTTATATAGAGAAATATTTTTAAAATGGTTTGAGTATCAAAAAAATTACAATTTACTTATTACTGAACAAGTGTTACAGATAAAATTAGTAAGCTTTTTGGTAAAGATCGTCAATGTACGACGAAATGGATTTTATCGTTTGCGGATGCGTAACAATATTGTTCTGGAAAAAATTTCTGGTGAAATGAAGTGAATTTTTGCTATCAGTTTAAATTCGAAAGGGATACGAGGACACAGAAATTTTCAACATGGATGAAACTAATTGTTTGTAAATAAAAACCTGTTTAACATTTAAACGAAAAAAAAAGTTGGTGGAAAAATGATGAAGGAAAAAATAAAATTGTCAGTGGTAGCAAATAGAGATGGCTCGGCAAAAGAAAATTGCTCGTAATAGGACACTCTAAAACAGTTAGATTTTTCATGGCTATGAAGTCTCTTCCTATAGATTATACACGAAATGGAAAGGCATGAAAACATCCGAGATTTTCGAAAATTTTATACGAAATACTGTTAAAATGGTTAGCAAAATGAACCGAATACTATTGATACCTATTTCCAACTGTCCATTCCATCCAATTGATGAAAATCTAAGCTCGATATAACTGACCCTGTCACCAAATTTATCCTCTATAATTTAACCGATGGATGATAGACCAGGGCGGATCTGTAGAAAAACGACTACAGTGAAAAAGTTGTGGAATAACTCGTATAACAATAATTGATCTATGCTCCTTCTCAAAAAAGTCGGGAACATAAAAAAAATCGAAATGTTGATTATTTTTTTTAAAAAAAAAACGTGTTTTTCCTGCTTGTGTCACTCCTTACTTTAAAACGGTTCATTTCAGAGCAAAGTTGCGTGAGAATGAAAGTTGCGTAATAAAATTTTCAACAAGATAGGATTGGTTTAAAATTAAAGAGGCCGCCTAATAATCCGATTTTAGTTTTGTAAGATGCATTCAATACGTAAAGTGGTTTTCTATATGTAAAAAAAAATCAAACTTCTATGGGTTTTAGTTTCTGACATGAGGGATTTCAAAAAAAATTGAATTTTTTTCAATCAATTTTGATTGCCAAGTTGTTATGTGAAATCTATGTTCCGATTTTAATGAAAATTTGTTAAATTTTTTTTTAAAAGCGAACTATAATGGTCCAAAGTTTATTTAAAATGGTAAAAAAAAAATAAGAAACGGCTTTTTTCCCATTTTTTAATTATTGCTATTTTGTGGAAAGGGTTAAATGTTTTGAAATACGAAAAACAGTCGAATATTACTGACTATTTTAAGACAACTTTTGCTATATTATATAAAATCACCATTAAAAGGATTTGTCTTTTCTGACGCAAATAAAAACATGTTTACATTAAAAATGGGTCTTTTTTAAACTTACCTGCACATACTAACAGTATCCCAAAATTTTGAAATCGCTTAGAAAACGAATTGTAACGTAATAAAACAGCATGATCCTATGAATGTCGTTGAAAGTGGATTTCTTTGGAAATTGTCACGACGCACCCTTCCTAGTTCATCATGCTTTTTGCGGTTAATTTTTTTTACAAAATATGTACATATTAAGAAAATTTGTGGATCTCACAAACATCAAGAAATTTTCAAAATAAAAGATGCTAATAATGCTTGAACCAATGTATTGCACTTCAATATTAACTATTAACGTGATGACTAGTTTCATGAAAGTGTTATAGTTATAGAGCAAGATTTGACAATTTTATTTATGCATTATTATTTATATTTATTTTGTATTTTTTTGTATGTGTTTTAATATTAATCGCATGCAAATTTACTGCAAGTAATAAAATTTTGACATCATTTTCAGCAAACATTTATTGATATGATTGCAATGAAAATTTATTTCAAACATGTTCATTATCACTCAAATGTTTGTTACTAACAAATGTTATTTGTTTGGAAAAGACGACCAAGCACGGCTGCATGTTGGCAACCAAGTGAACCGGTGCATAAGCAAACATTTTACCAGCCACAATAAAATGTCTTGCTTAACAACTAAATAAACGTAAATTCATGCAAATATTTGCTAATCGACGTTCGCAATGAATAAAGAATACACTTGGCTGGAAAGAAACCAACCAACAAAAAAAAACTTGTAGAATATGCAAATGTTCAGCTGTTTATTGCTCACCAAACTATCTTCCGTTGAATGTCAACGTTTCGCATATTTTGCAGATCTTACACACACACACACACACACACACACGATTCCTTCATGCAATGAATGGATGGATGGCAATTGTAAAATTCAATAAAAAATAGATTTATTCGCGAACTGATTGAACTGTGAAAAAAATCGAATAGCTTTTGCATTACGGGTGGCTTCGGTTAGGTTGGATGTTGATTTATGCTGGAATTGATTAACATTTTCTTTTGCATATTATATAGTTGTCGGATTTACTAGTTGATTCCCACAATATAAAGCTACCATGGTAAGGGTGCCTCTAGTCTAATTCTGTAAATATTTGCACATCGCAAACAGCTGAATTTGGTACGTAGCCACAACTTTATTTAAGCCCAATGGCCTAAAAACTTTCTAAATTCAACAAAATTTTGAAAGTAGAAATTTAATATTTAAGAAAATATATAATATCTTAAAATGAATGATTATTATAACCATGATTGATATTACTTTGACCAAAATTTCAGTTTGGTAATCTGCCAATTAAATTTCTCCCTTGTCGAAAAAATGCTCTTAAAAATAATAAAAATCATTACAAATTTATTTTCGTAACAAAAACTAACCTGAATTTCGAACACAACCTCAGAAAAATTCTTCAACCATTTTTTAATCCAAAAAAAAAAATCAAATGATAGTCCAAACTGCACTTCTTTTTATTATGTTATATGCGAAATGTTGGTAATTCACTAGAATTTTACCTTTTTTGAATTGTTTTCCATGTGACGTATGGTCAGTATTATTAATTTTTAGCTGACAATTCACTTCCTATTGTATATGAATTTTTAAGGTGTAATTATACTTTCGTTCATGCCAATATGATCCGTTTCTATGAGAAAATGATGCAGATTGTATGGTTTTTTTTATTACTCAATAATATCTTTCATATTACAAGTACAAAGTCTGGCTCACGAAAAACGAGTGTGTCCTGTATACAAGGATTAATTTCATGATTGTTCTTGGATAAACCAGCAACGTCACAGGTCACTGGTATTTTGAAAAAATCTCTATAAGTGAATCAACATAATATAAGTAATTATATTCTCGTATGCTATTCTTGGGTATTCCGACAAAAAGGTGGCTTCGTGGATGGTTTTCATGTATAAAACAAACATCTTTGAAACCGTTCAAAAGTCAGTCATCCTTTGATTGAAAACCCATGAGTGTCTAGTCCCCTTGGCGCGAAGACGAAATATATCTCTTCTAGAAGTCTAAGAAACTATCAGCTTATCAAATTTAATGTCTAATATCGCTGTTGTGAAAATTTCCGTAATTATTTTTTAAACAAAGATAATGGGAAATTGCATAGTCTATTATATTTTTAACCATAAATTCTGAGGTATCGTGGCCAAGAAATAATACTCGCTAACTTTATAAACCAAGTTTCGGGATAAATGGATTTTAATTATCTATTCCCATCCAAAATTTCCGCTCGTTTGCAGTTAGCGGAAATTACCTACTTTATAACAAGGTGAGAGACTGTTTTCCATGGTTGAAATCAAGTACACTATTGCATAACCTAAAAAACATCGTAATGTAACCAATTCAACTCATATTGAACCAAAACTGGAATTAGTGGGCTCGCTAACGATATATTCAAAACAAATTTATCATTATATCGTACCCAAATTGTACAGCCTCCTTCTTCCACACCAAGTTTCCTTAATCCTTTCGCGACGACGGATCTCACCACGGAACCACTTTCGGAACGAAGCATCCTGCCAAAAAAAATTAACAACGTTCACACACAGGGTCTTCAGCGTTCGGCCCAAGCTTTTTGTCTCATTGACACCGTTTTAGGATTTATACAAAGGATGCAAAAAATTTTAGAGAGTGACTTCAGTCATTCGACGTGCGTAGAAGACGTTTTATATCGGTTGACTATAGTTACCCGTCGGGTGCCAAATTTAAAATCACAGAAAATTTGTTTTTGAAGACCTTTTCATAGTAATGCTGTGATCACTGAAGTGATATCAATGAATTTTCTCGCTTTTATTGATACTTAAAGAAAAATTTGTAAAAAATAAAACATATCTTATTTTCAATAGCCTATTAAGTAAAATATTTCGATAATTTTGCTATTTTGAAATACTTAATACGAGGTTTTCTTTAATTTTCTTTTCATAATCTTTTTGCCAAAAAAACCGTCACTGTCCATTTGTAAATACTATCATAAGACCAGCTTTTGAAGTTGATTCCTTCTTTGCATACCTTGAAATCAAAAACTCAATATAGATTGAAATATTACCATCTAGTAGCAAACACCACCTTTAACTAACAATTTTTTTTGCATGCAGATGACTCGTCTTTGGTCTACCCTCATTTATTCAAAAAAAAAATGATTTTACTGTCTCTGAAAATGTTAAAATATTTATGTGATTTTCAAAACATCAGCGAACAGGTTTAAAATGATGTTAACATTTTAACATTTTTTACTAGTCTACAAACATTTCTGTTAAAGAGGTCATGAACCTAAAATGGAAATGATACGGACAGGATATGCAAATTCAATGAAGGACATCCGATCGAGAAGAATATATGATACGTAATCATTGAGATCAGTGATAGATAGAATGAGTATGTGAATATGATCAATATTCTTGAGGTTTTAATAATTGTCAAATGAATCAGCAAACTTTGCTTCATGCGGTCAGTGCAAGTGATTAATATGGGTTTACCAGACTAATATTATGAAGTAAGATTGATTCGTAATATATTAGTAAGTCCAAATGGGACGAATGATATTTCAAAAATTTCATAAGAATGTGAATTGTTTGAGCCTATCAGATGTTCACAATATTTTTAAACATTATTTTATTGTTTGAAAAGAACAGACAAATTTATTTTGAACTTAGGAAACAGTTTCACACTTTACGCAAAATTTATTGAAGACTGATTGAAAACTTTACGCAACCCGTCTTTGAATTTTAAAAAATTTCCGTGATTTTTATTTTATTAATTTTTTTAATTTTGGAAAAGTTACATCTATTCCTTTAGAAAAAGTTGAAAGTAGAAACACTATCTACAAAAATATATTCATACACCTATGTCACCAAAATACCCAAAAGATGTTGCACAAAATAAATATGTGATTTAATTTTATTAAAGCACTTACACTTTCGTTGCATTATTGTGTAGAAGAAACTTGTTTTAAGGATATTTTTAACATGTTTAATGCCAATCTAGATTGGAAAAAATATATGGGACTATATTTGTATTACTTCGGCGCCTATTGACAATAGAAACTTCATTGTATCTTGTCTCTACTTGAACGTATCCTCAAAAGTTACAATAATAATATGTAATAATTTCCCTTTCCTTACAAATTAATGCACATACTATATAAAACTAAGGTATGCTCCCAACGAAATGTAATTGTACGCTCCTGTGGTCTCTATGCGGAAAAAATCTCTGATTAAGACTCAAACATTCATAATCCTGAATTTAATGTCAGTATTTTCCAAACGTTTATTACCAAATTATTTGACAACATATTAAGATGGTCTATAATTTTTTTAAACTTCTTAATTCTTGAATCTTTTCCAGCAATAAAAAATCACCACACGTTTCTCACGTGAGGAAACATTATGTTGAGTGCGTACGTAAATTAACACTACTTAACAACAGAACATTCACTGTGGAATTCCCAGGTGAAGCTTTAGATAATAATGTCGGAGTTTAAGTCCTTGAAACGTTTTTTATCTTATAATGTTACGATAGATAGTCAAAGAACGCTTACTGCCAATTCTGTGTAGATTGCAAAACGAGGCAACATATAACGTCATAGGAAGACGCCAATTTGTAAGTGCATATGGTTTAAGGGATGAGCCAACCAAGGCGGAAAAAATTGTTAAATGGGATTTTAATATTTGATGGTTTTAAATGAGAATTTAAGCTAGATAGTTCTTATTCTTCCGCTGTCATACCAAACCGATAAAATAATATTTTGTATGTGTAAAACTTCTTTCGATGGGTCCATGAATGTCGTTAAAACTATATTTTTTAAATGCCGTTGTTTGTTTCAAGTGAACATTATCTTTTGATTAGAGATGAGCAGAACTGCTTTTGGTCCTTCAGTCTTAGTCTTCATCTCGTAGAAAAATCAAAACCGAGATGAAGACCATAACTGTGGTAGTAGGACCAAGACCAAAACTCGACTTACAGGACCAAGACCAAGAGACCAATACTTTCCCAGAAAGATACCGAACTGCAGAATTTTCGCAGACCCGAAAATAGTCTTTTTCTCATCAACCAAATTCAGCAACCAAATTGTAGTGTGCAAAGGAAACTCATGACTAGACCAGGACTAAGACAAGGCTTATAGATGCAAGACCAAGAACGAGTGTACGAGAACCAAGATCACCTACCACAGTCTTGGGGTTGGCCTTTCACTCATCACAACTTTGCATACTTGTTCGTGACATGATATTTATTTATTGTACTACTATAAATTCAAGTTGAAAAATGATCGAATTTAAGAGGTCTACCCTCTTTTAGCAGTGTAAAAACGGGTTATTTTCAATAACTTTTTAGATAGGTTTGCATTATAAATATTGATGAAGCAGAACTTCTACTAACTACACTCCCAAAATACACAAAAAATTATTTTTTATTCATTGATGTGAATTTTTATCAATGAAAATGCTGGTTGAAAAAATCTCGGAAAAACAAGAGAGGTGTGCCCTGTTGATGAAATTTTCGGAATGGTTGGTCTGAAACAAAAAAAATCAAATAGTTTTAGGTTCGGTATGTTAATAGCTATAGTGCGAATAGGATGATTTTTGTCTTTTGTAAAATTGGCAAAATGGCGGAAATTTTCCGAAAAATTGCGAAAAAAACATGCTTTTTCACCGTTTTTGACCAAAAAACTACTTCAAATCAAAATTTTGAAAAACCCTCTATTCGCTATAGCTGTAGTTATAAAAAATGTCTGGTAAAAATTTGGTGAGAATCGGTTCAGTAGTTCCCGAGATTTCATCAACGCGGCGTCGAAAAACGTTGTTTCGACAAAAACGCGGTTGAAGTTTTTTTTAATGAAGAATCGCGCTCGGGTGACAAAATGAAAGTTGCCCAAAAATACAGTTAGACTGTTCCGATCCTTATAAAATTTTAATATGATATTTCTGTATATATATACTTGCAAAAAAATGCAATAAATCGATTTTTTTGAAAATGATAAAGAGAGGAGAACCCTTAAGCAGCATTCAAACAAAAGCAATAACGAATGACGATGATTGATTTACACTTATACATACTTCTAGAAAATAGGTATGCGTGTGTGCACATCTTTGCACTGTAAAATCTGATTTTTATACTAACTAATATAAATTTTCATATTCAAAATGATAAGACGTACTTTTACCTTAATATATTTTTCTAATCGAATATTCCTTAAAGTCCACATAAAATTCGAACTAAAATCGCGAGATCAAATTTCGCGTAGAATTTTTATCTTTGATTAGTTGAAAAAAATTTCGAATGTTTTTTTTCTGTTTTAAAAGATATAATCGTCGCTTTGTTTTTATTTTTCCATATGCTCAGTTTTAAAGGTGTAACAGCTGGTGGAATTTTTTTTGCCTTCCAACTGCAGTTATTCTTTCAAAATTCACTTTACGGGAAAAATATTTCCGCTATTTTAATTCAGTTTTGCTATTTTTTCATTTTTTCAAAACATATTTTTCTCCAAAATGGCATTTTTCCGAACTTTGTTTAACTTGAAGACCAACATCGGACTGACCGATTATTTATCGGAAGTCAGAGCGATCTGAAATGTAAAAAGTAGTTTTAAATACTTTTATTAAGATGTGAAAGTAAAAAGATGAACAAAAAAAATTGCATCAGAGGCGATAATAAAATGTGAACTAAAAAAATGCGTATCGCATGTTTTTAATCCTATAAAAACATTTAAAAATTTGAACAAATCAAAAAAGGTACAAAAAAACTTACGTGAAATGTTCTATATGGACTTCGAATTGTAATTGACCAAACGAAAGAAAAATTCATTCAGAACAAATCGTGAGAAATGAAGCAAAACATCTTTTGAAAAAAATGAGCAATTTTGAAATCGTACTATGCGTCATATTTGGAAATGTTCTGCGGTTTAATGTCGAAATAGATTGCCAACCACAATGACATAAAATCGTTTGTAACATTTTCTATTGGTCAGAGTAACTTACTTCAGAAGCTAGATACTAGTGAAATCGTCAACGATTTTTCAGTGAAAATGGCATGCTAAGTAGCATTTTCTCAGCTTTTGTTAGAAAATTATTATCAAATTAAAACTTGAGATAAATTATTTAAATTTTTTAGTTATTTCTGCTTCATCTTGGTTCAAAAATAATTAGAGGCTTTCATATCACCATTGGCTCAATAGCCCCAATTAAAAAAATACGTAATCCATTTCCCATAGCGGAGGCTAGGTACAATATATTTGTAAATCGGGTTCTTATATCACTCTTGTCAATGTCGAAATAGCATGCACTTTCAAAAATAAAAATTACATACTCACCCTTCCTAAGTCGAAAATGCTTAGTTTGCATTACATAGATTCAGAAGTCGCCTATAAGAAATTATTGGTTATCAAATTTATGATTGTTACGTTGCCTGTAGATTAACAATTGAATACTGCAGTTTTATGGTAAAACTTTGGTCTGTTCCGAAAAAATTTCTCAAAGGGATTTTAGTTGATCAGAAGACTATTCAAATTAAATAAAACTAATATAACATATAACATAACATTCACTACTTCCAAAAAATTAGTTTCAATTAGTACTTCCAGCTACGTTTGAATATAAGTTTGTAGTATCTGTCCCTTTTAATCTTACTTAAATTGCATGAGCTGCAATTGAATAGCATCACCTCAAAAACGGATGATGCATGGACAAAAAATCGTATCCTGAAGTAATTAGAATAGCCAGACTAAGAAAGGATTGAAAATAGCACATCAACATTGGCTAGACAACTCCAAGACTCGATCTAAACTATAGAGCCATCGATGATAACGATTTTGCTACGATTGTGAATTCCAGTGTGTTCATGTCATTTTCGTTAATATTAAATCGACACAATAATGGACAATTTCGATCTTTAAATTCTGAACATAATCAAAGCAAAAGATTGAATATTAATTTACCCACACTCTAAATCTCTTAAAACTATTTTTAAACCATCTTCCCAAATTTACTCATCAGTTTTTATTGTCCTATCAGTTAGCAAGGAACGTTCATCGCAAGACAGAAAACAACAAAATTATATATCAATTCAGTGAGAAAAAAATTATACAAATATTTTCAAATTCATGTAGCGAGACAACAACTTTTAAGATTAAAATTTAGGATACAATAAATTTTCGTCTATTTTGGAATCACGAAGGCAGACACACGCTAAATTAGTCAAACAATGTTACGTGAGTGATTTCATAACTGATATTGTGGATTTTACAAATTACATATCTTGAAGATCACTCAAATTGTTGACACGTGAACAAACACCGTAGGATTGGACCCTTGTAATGTTTCTCTCTCGATTTATTTGACTCACAAATATTTTGGTGGGTCATGGTTTCTTTTGGTGATGACTCCACGCTGCCAGGTGTTAGATATTGCTGCAGTCAAATATTCACTTCATTCAATATTTTCCAAAGTCGATTTTTTTTGGAAAATGAGCTAATAATGAATAGGAAACGTTGGTATGCTAAATGACTATTTTGAAGTAGTCGCTAAAATGCAGACTGAATCTACGTCAGTCGAAGCACACGAATGTTGGTGGTTTTAGCGTGTTTCAGTGAAAATCAGCACTTAAAGAACGCACAATGGTATGCATTTTCCGGTGGTGTTGCTGGTATGGACTTAAAAATAGATGAGTTCCAGTAATAACAGGTAGTTGCACCTAAGCAATGACATGGATTATTTAAAGTTTGTACTTGAACGCGGTTCCATGAAATAATTGGAGCTTCCTGGGTATTTGCAGAAATAATTTGAGATTCATTTTGGAACTAACGTGAAGGTGTTATTCAATTCTTACATTATTCCGAAAATAAAATAGTCTATGGTTTCATATATGTGCTGATATTTCCTAGCCGGTGATGCTAATCTTTGTACCGAAGCGTTTCCTGAGAATCGTCTAGAAATGGTTTTGTAACCAATATAGTATGTTTTTTGATGAAACTTAAACAAAATGGTTGATGTTGAACGAAATACATTTTTAACTTCCCAGTTCCCTATGGGAAGTTATTGTAATGGGGTCGATTTTGCGAATCCCAAATTTTGACATATCTCCACGTTTTAAGGTCTCTAGAATCCAAATCCATCGTTTTTAGAGAGATGTCTGTGAGTGTGTATGTACGTATGTGCGTATGTGCGTATGTGCGGATGTGCGTATGTGCGTATGTGCGTATGTGCGTATGTGCGGATGTGCGTATGTGCGTATGTACGTATGTGCGTTCGGAGTAATTTTTCGTCTCGATTATCTCAAGAACCAAACATCGGATTGACGTGGGACTGGTTTTAAACGACGCGTAATTACGTAACTTAGAACTGAATGACTTTTCAGCAAAATCGGTTGGGCCGTTTTTTATTTAGGATGAAAAAACTGAAAAAACGACTAAAAATTGCTTATTTTTAAACTGTTGATACGCACTATTAATTCGTGCAGATACCAAATACCTTCATAGTAATGTTGTTATTATTGTGCGTTTTAGCAAAATTGTGATCAAATTTGTAAAAAATGTTATTTAAAAAAAAGATTAATTTATAAAATTGCAAACTTTTATTATCAGGTTTGGGTGAATGGGAGTAGAGACGCTAATGCAGTTAATAATTGGATATTGTTATAAATAATTTAATATTGTTAATAACAATCAAATAATATTAGTTATAATCTGATATTGTATATATAAATTCAATTATAATTATTCAGTAACGGTCAAACATTCTTAATAACGAATGATTATTTTAAACAATAATTAAATACCCTCAATAATAGTTGTGGATTCCGAGGCCGAGATGGAGGACAAGAAGGGTGATGAGGACGAAGAGGACGAGGTTGCCAAGGCTTTGGTAGAGGATGACCAGGTGGTGGAGACGTCTTCCTCTACCAAAGCTTTTATGGTTAGATAAAAAATTGATAAAAATAGTAACAGTAATTATATTAATTTAGAATAATAATGTTTAATAATAATTATTATTAATAATAGTAATTAATAATAAAAGCAAATTATAGCTTTTTATTCAACCACTGGGAAGTTAGTCGTGTGGGCCTCGAGGGTCGCACTTAGACCACATTTTTTAATTTTTTTTATATTCTAGCCCCCTACAAAATTTTCCTGAATTGTGATTAACCAAGAAAAACTATTTAGGGCCACTCAAGAAATTTTTTATCGTTAGAGCTATAGTAAGATGTAGAACTTTTTTTAATTTCTAATGATAGGTCTTAGATGAAAAAATAATCTGTAGACCTTTTTTGTATGATAGCAAATTGACATTAATTTGAAAAATGGGAATTTCAACCAAAAATGTGATTTTCATTGCAATCAATTAAATTGAAACATTTTTTTCATTGTTTTCAATAAATTTTATCTGGTAATAAAATTTATTTTTGAAATTGTCAATCAAACTCTAAAGTTATATGCCTTTCAATCTCAATAATTTTCTCTATTACGAGTTTGCATGTTTAATCATCATTTGAACAATCACTTCGAATTTCCATCCATTGAGGTGATGCTAGTCATTTTCCCATGAAAAAATTCGTTGCTAATGGATTGCAAACATTATTTGGTAGGCGTGATGTGAAAAGCAAATAATCTTGAAATTCGGGTCAAGGGATGATTTTTTTCAACCTGTTTTCGTTTGTTCGGATTAGACGTTACTAATATTTCAGGGTAAAAGCTTCTCAATTAGAATAAAACTGGATGAAAGAATCAGCGTTGAGGAGTGTTTTGCAAAATATTTAATTTTTCAATTACTGTTCGTATGTTGCCAACGTATCTTTCACCTACAAAGCCTCACATCGAGTGAGGAAATGGTCAATTTTGTCCGTATGATGGCTGACAAGTTCTTTGTATTAACAGTTGCCCGCTGATAATGAGTATCTTACTGCATCAAGTAGATACCAGGAATCTTCAATACAACGCCAAGTAAGCCATCTAAAAAAAGGTGACCAAGTACATATATTATCAAGCTTGCCACAAGATGATCACTTCCTCAGATCGACATACTCATGTCTAAACTGCTTTTCATTCAGACAACTTGTTTCACCAGTTTTCCTAACTGCTATTATGATTATGGGAAGAAACACTACCATTCGCACGGTTGAGCCAATTTTAACTTCCATTTTCCAGTGTTCAATTAGAGAAGTGGAGCAAGAAGCGAAGTAAGAAGCAACAAAACTTCTTTGTCTTGAATCTAATTTAAGCTGACTATACCAAAGTTTTCTGAATTTTCACAACCATTACTCATGAGCTTGCATTCAAATGCATTTCATCAACAGTTTTCCGCTAGTGTTAACACAACTTATTATATTGAAATTCATGCTTTTTGAATGCGTCAGCTAACCATTACCTTATCCGGGGGGGCCAAAATCATGTCTGAATCTGGGCAGAAATTTTGAAGAATAGCCCGCCAAGTCGCATAGTGGAAGACGAGCTACCACTGTTGTGGAAAGTCGTATGACAAGTTGCTAATTGGTTTTATCTCTATCGGCAATATTTACTTGCGCGGCTGCACAATAAACTTCTGTTTCTACTCGTCTCGTATTTAGCCGTCGTCGCTAAGTTCCACATTAGCTTTAGTATCTTGAAATGTTAATGTTATCGCTACTCGGTGATAATATAGACGCCAGCGTATATGTACACCGATCTACAGTTACTGAAATAATTATTCGGCTTTGAGTTTACACCACACACACAATTTTAATTAAGCTCTACAAATCCAGTGAGTACAATTTTAAACAAATTTTTGTTCAAAATTATCGAGGGATCTATCATCAAAAGTATTGATCTTTTAAGCTAATAATTTTTAAATGACTTGTTAGAACATTGATGACACAAGAATTTTGCTGATGCTGATTTTCAACATGGATTTGTCAACTCTGTTGCTTTTTAAATAGATGTTTTCTTTAAAAAAACACTTTAATACAATCATGCTTTTTTCTCTTTTTTTTATATGATTTTCTATTATCTATCGATTTATTTATCATTCTCTTACATACTACCAAATTAAATGAAAATTTGATGCTACTAGATATATCTAACATTTCCTATTGAATTTGGATCAAACAGAACAAGAAATGTTTTAGACTTCTAATTTCCAATTCAAAATCTTCATTTTTAAAATAGGATAGCAGCAAATTTTAAGCACTTCTATTTTATCAGAATTAAATATCTAGAATAAAAACTATGATTTTTGATTAATATGCAATTCTAATAGAGTCGATTTACTGAAATGAGACGTTCTTCACAATGCATGTGTATTTATAATAAAGATCTTTCAAATTTTTATCCATATCTTTGAATGATAAGAAATCGCGGAAGTTTGATTACCTAAGTCCTATCGATTGGAACTTCATTGCAACTTCAAGCAATCATAAGTTTCCTACATCAACCAGAAACACCCTTCTTAGCCCAGGAAATTGTAATTGGTTTAACCGTTGCTTGTAAATATACTAAGCTAGCTTGAGTCATCCGAGATTATGTATAATATGTATTAGGGTCCACCAACGTGTATCATTAATTTTAGGTATTGCATTTTGTTTTGCATTGAGGACAGTAAGACAGAAAAAAAAGAACATCGAGTGGTAAAGTTGCTGACTCCTTCAGTTTAGCTTTATTGTTTTTATGTCGAAGGGGGTTGGCTTTTCTTCACAGTGCCGTCTTCAAGCTATTTTTTGGTGGTGAACTGCTTCGAACTTCAAATCTTTTGTTCTTTTTGCTATTGGTTCGATTGGATTGTAAAAACTCTGTTAATTGAAATTGAAAAAAAAATTGTGAGGCCATACCTTTGCTGTTTAGTGTGCGTATTTCCTTCACATAGCTTTCATGCTTATTCTGAAAAATCTTTTTCTGTGGAAAGTCATTCTTCTTTTTTACACATTTCATTGATTGATATTGGCATTCTAGTTGAAACAATGCCTTCTGCTGTCTGTGGTGTCATGTTTGGTTGAACAAAATCAAATTCTAATGATGATTCCGTGACTCTACTTGCTAAAAGGTTTATATCAGAAAAATCATTTTAGAAAGTCCTTATAGTGGTTACCTTAAATGTTTCAATAGTATTAACCAGAGTTGTAAGCGGTATGTGAGATAAGACACCTTTGCACAATTTGAAACTGCTACTCCTTCCAATATCCTGACTAACTTTAAAACGCCACTAATAGCATCTATCGAGAGCAATTTTCAAATAATAATCTCACCTAAATGAACAGAAAAAACAGCTTCTGTTCCTAATCTATATGACAATATAGTCTATAGTCTAGACAATATAGGAGGGCTTAGCAATAAAGACACAACTTCCTATGCACCACGTACCAGGTTCAAGGTTGCTTGGCAGCAGAAATAAAATTTGGTGCCGCACTATATGCTTGCTCAGCTTTCAATGAGAATGGTCCTGAGTCAAATTGTGGTAATAATCACAGACGAGCGCGTTGCTATACACTTGAATTGATTGGAAAGTTGAAAGCAATTAAGATTTTCATTTAACAATTCTATTCAAGGATGTATTGAAGCTTTCTTTCATATCAAATATGGTAGTGAAGGCAGAAAAATCAAGTGGAAAATAAACATACTTCTGATCCGAATAAAAAAACTATACTTCAAAACATTAATAGCATATTAGCTTAACTTTTCGCTATGTCTCTTCAAATATTGCCAAATTCAAGAAAGTTCATGGTACAGCTTCTATAAATTTTTAAATTAATCTTTTAAACCTCCAGGCAGATTGGTTTATGTTCATTTCCTGAAAACATTGATAAAAAAGTTTGAGGAGATCAATTCTCACAATTCTTTTTCAACTTCAAGAGAAAAAAACGTACAAAAAATAGGCATTTCGTAGAGAAATTCACAATTTAAAATATTAGTTATAAAAAATGCTGGTCTACTTTTTGTTTGAAAAAAATTGATAATTACTGATCAACTAACAACCGAATTGTTTTAAAAATGGTTTACAATTGTAATTACTGGTTTTCAAAATATATTGTTACTATTCAATGAAAGAAATTGAAAATAATTCACCCAGTTACAATTGTTCAATATATGATTTTTACCCAAAGTTGATCAAAGATTCATTCAAAACATGGAAGTTCGATGATAAAGTGTTAAAAAGTATGGTAGTAAATTCAAAGCTTTCAAAAAAATCCATCAATCTTCTGAGATTTAATTTATTTTCAAGAAGATTGAATCAAAGAAAATGTCTTATTTTAAAGCTGCTTCACTATTGAAGGTTGTACAAATAGGACCATTTTAATTAGAACTTTTGGACATTTTGGACAGTATATTTTTGACGACGATGCTCTTTCCATCATCATTTTCAAAAAACTGCTCACGAGTCTATATTTTTTATTATTTTCGTTGACACAGTAGGTCTGACTAGGCTACAGAGTCAGACCTACTGTTTTTAGATTTTTAAAACTATTTGATCTCAATAAATTTTAGGTATATTATCATATAAAACAGTTTATATTCGACATGTCTATTCAGAGCAATCATCAACATTAACAGCTATCCATTTTTTTCGAAAAATTGCTGAGTTTTATAAACAAGCTAAAATAAGCTTGAAAACAGGAAAACGATTTCGTCATTTTTCAGAACAAATTTTTTTGGAAATATGTTTTGAAAATTTGATAAAATACTTATTGTAGTATAAACTGACTGCCAGCATTTTTTAACAAATAGTCTCACAATGACAGCATAAAACAATGGCAAAATTTGTGCAGTTTGATTTTTGGAAAAAAATATTAAGAACTCAACAAACTCAACCACTACAATCCTTTATTAAAACCGTACATAGTGAAGAATTCATATTTTGAGTATAGAATCAATTTCTGGATCAATACTAGGTTTGAATGGTGTCGCCAGAGTAAACTAATGAATAACTACCACTGCGAATGTTTAATGAAAAAGTTATTTCGGATAAATGCAATGTATTCTCACCTTCGAAAAATTGTTCAGATTATTTTCGTTATTATTTTGCCCTGTTGAAAAATAACTCTGCAGAACTTTCAAAAGAGACCAGTTTTCAAAACTTGCTGGTATCTTCTTGTATTCCAGTCAAATGGTAGTTCGTTTCTGGTAGGCAGACAGATTTTTTTCTAATTCATGGGGATCTTAGTTTTCGGGGTCTTAGTCCCCCATTTATTCATTATCTTTTAACAGAGGTGTAATCTTGATACTGATATGAAAAAGGTTTGTGTGGCAAAACGCACAGTTGACATTATGTTCACAACTTTTTCACTGGAATATATTGATGATATTGTGTTTTTGAGAAATTTGACGATTTACTGTGTAAGTTAGCATCCTGCAAATTGATAACATCGATGCTAATGTCAATTTTATAAACTAAAGTATTCGTATATTATTTTTAAGCCAGTAAAATATTATCCGTTTTTTCTCAATTTTTCAACGCTTGAAAAAATAATTTTAAGTTCGGTTTAGCTAGTTTTGAACCAAAAAGAAGAATAAAAATGAATGGAAAATTACCAGTTTTTGTTCAAATTTCCCTCGTTATTTTTTTTTGGTAGCATCGTCTGTTGAGCATAAAACTCTACTTAAGATCTTAAAAATATCATCCGTCCAAATACTAAAATCCTCGTCTGTTTGATGTCAACACAGAGGCTGCTTTGACTCGGGCCGTATCTAAAATCAGATCGGCTTTGACTCACTTTAAGTAGACGGCGAAAATGCGTTGATGATTCAGTTTGATCACTGTACTCCGCCAGCTCGTATCGAATATGTAGTCAGAAAGTCGATGGCTACTTGTTCGTTATTCAGATACATTTGCCCCGATCGGGAAATTTAACCGGCACCACGGATCACAACACTAGCATTTAAAAGTGAATGAATATAATGCATGTTAACAAAATTGCCTGTATTGATCGTAAATATCTAAACCTTGCCTTTTGTGTGACCGAAACAATGTGAAACCTTGCCAAAATATCGAACAGTGATCTTGAAACATTATAATATCTAGTTGCGAAAGATAGAAAATAAATTATGCGAAATAGTGAAAAAGAAAATTGTTACAATATATATTTTCTTTAAAATGTACAATTTCCCCACATAACTGTATATGAATGTGAATAACTCGAAGTGATATTAAAACTAGATTTTTTTCGAATTCGAATGCATTTATTGCAGTCGTTCGTACGAAGATACCGATACACCTACAACCGAGTGGAACATTTTCCAGCGGAATTTCGGGGTAAATTTCAAACAACAAGAGAAAATTCATAGAATGAAAATGGGATCCGGAAACAATTCAACGCCCACCATATCGGGGCTATTAAGGAGACGTTATTCAGTGCCGGAAATTATAATGAGAAAGTAAGTACTTTTTTTTGAATTCCGTTAAAATGTTTTAGTAGTAGAAATTTTGCATATACATAATTCAAGAAGTTGTAGACCACTGACTTACGTCTATCTTTTCATTAGTGGGTTATTGGTTTCAAATTAACATTTCATTGACATATTAAGCTGTGAAAAGATTTTCAGCCAATTATGGAAGAAGAGACACACCTCCTGATGTTACTAGCCGACTTTATTCGTTTTAAAATGGTATTTGGTTGGCCTTCATCGACCAATATGAAATCCAATATAACATTCATGGACAAGCACGTGGCACCCAATAGCCGACATAATTCTCTAATATAGATACTCTAAAATAAAATATACACAACGCGAGTTGAGTTTACAATTGATCAACCATCAGTTAATTACAAAAAAAGAGACTTAACTTTTAATGCAATCACGCCAACATTCCAATGTACCAATATGTTTTTCAATCTCTCCTTCAAACAAACTGATATTTATTGGATCAAGGCTCGCAACAAAAATCAATCTATTTTTCTACATAATCCTTATTTGCTTATTCAAATTCGGATTTGTGTTCCAATATTCAATTCGCTTTGAGTTGCTAAGTAGCATCGATTCGATACGCAAAAAAATTTGCTACCTACGTAAGCAGGATATTTGTGTTTGGAATTGAGTCGTTGGAAAAGCAAATCAATGTGGTGAATAATTTTCGCATGAAATGAACTTTTGCTCGTTGGAATAATGGAAAATTGTTTACCACAAAGTGGATTCTTGCCAGTAAACAATTAATTCTAAGATATGATTTCCCTCTACTTTGATTCACCATCAAATGACTATTCATCATACGATTGTACTCCTTCCTTTGAGAAAAGATACATTGGTACTGTTTGGATACCGCCTGGCGTTGATGCATTCATTTAAGATACATACTTACCATGAAAACGCTTCAACTTTGAGTTCATCTTTTGCATCATATAAAAAAAATCAAATTATTTTACATTTTGAATCATTTTTTCGAAACAATTCATGCAATTCACTGCACACAAACTCCCTCAAAACTATGTGAAAATCTGCATGAATTGACTTTGGCAAGAGGCCGTGAATTCGCTTCGAAAAAAAACTTAATAAATTTAAATCACTTCATTCTTGGCAATGGTTTGTTTAACATTTTAATACTACATGTAGGTTGTTTATGATGAAATGTGTTTTTTTTTCATGATACGGTGAAATTAGTGTGGGCTTTAGATTTGGGTCCATCTGCAATATCTGCACAGTTGAAGTACTTTTTTCTAACTATAGCGAAATCAATAGCGCTTAAAGTAGAGAATCACCAGACAGCCTTGATCACATTCCAGTTTGAAGATTTTAGGATATGCGAAGGCAACTTTTTGCAGTATTTTGGAATAGTAGCTTTTGTGACCTTCCAATTAATGTTTCCCATCTCAATGGTGTGCAAGAAATGTTATCTATATCACCTGTTGATATTATGATTTTTTTTGTCTGATGCAATGTGATGTATGCTTTCCAAACATATTGCTGATATCGATGTTTATTTAGGGATGACTATCGAAGGCGGTGAAAGGTTTGACATTAATTAGATTGGGCAATTAGTGAGCATGTTCTCTGCAATTCTAATATTTCGCCACTTTCTGGTGAAATTGATAACCAGATTGCATAAATACACCGTTTAGAATGTTAGCTTAGCACTAATCGTTCTTTTTGACATGGACTTTTTTGGCGGTGAAGCACCTAATAAATACATACTTTTTTAGGTTCATAATAACAAAAATTCATCGGTCTTAAGCTTAACACACTTTACCGATCAGTTCAGTTAGTTTTTTCTATTGAACGAAAATATATTTGAATTTCATCCCACTTTGGAGGCATTGATATTTTTGACACACTTTGACAATAGAATTTAAGGCTCCAAACCACAACAAATTGAAATCCAATGAAAATATTTGCTAGTTTTTTGCTTTTGTCGTCTACATACACCCTTTAAAATTTAATCACAATAATATTCTATTTTCTGTATTCGTTTTCCATTAAGAATTCACCATTTCTCTGCTTCTAGTCACCTTATTAATAAAAAATTTCTAATCGAGTATATCTTTAAATTAAAAACCGATCAGTGCAGCAATTCACCATTTATTGGGGATCGAAATTCATATTATATTAAACATACATTCGTTTTTAGGCAGGATTACGACTAAACCCAATCCATAACATTTTTTAGGACTGTGATGAATTTGAAGTAGTTTTTTCCAACAGACTCTTGTTTTTTCAATTTATAATTTACCATGCTAATGGTTTCAGCTTTTTAACATTAAAGAAATTTTTTTCTCTTTCGTTAACAAAAACATAAAGTCGGCGGTTTTATTTTACCAAAAAATTACACACATCATCAAACGCAAAACACTGACGAAAGCTACAAGTTGTAACTGAAATACGGTTTGGTCGAAAAAATAAAAAAAATGGTAACAATTTTAACTAAAATAATACTCTTTTACCAAAATGCTAACACACATCTAGAAAAACATTTATCTTTTTTCAAATATAAAGATGCATTCTTCCAAAAAAATTAGCCTGAAGTACATTTCGAGCCTGTAATCACCCCACATTTTCATTTACACTCATCCTGATGAAGAGAGCATACCAGAAAAACAAAAGACCTCATCCAATTTTCTCCACATCTTTCATTTTCTTTCCAAGCCGCTTCCCTTGAACTTTTTCTTCTTGTAAAACTTCTACCGTCAAATCGCCCAACAAATTTAACGTAACATATTTCCCAGCCTATTAAGTTGTTGACATGAAAATGCTATTAAAAGTTGTTAATTTCCAGTCCTTCAATGTCTGCCGAAGGAGCTGAAGTACTTTTACAAGCGGCAAATGAGATCCAATGCCGTTTCCAGAGTCAATTCAATATTTAGATGTAAAAGTACATGAACGACGACCTTAACACGAGAAAATTCCAAAACTCATGCTGAGAAATTCCGGCTGAAGAGATTCGTCAAGCAACACATACTTCACGCTAAGTATGTGCCAAGAAAAGCGCAAAACATGTAACAAGGGATGAAAAGCAGAGCCAGAGTGACTAGGAACTTTCCGAGTGGCATGTTCCCATGCTTGAAGGCTTTCTGCTAACATTTTGTTAAATAGGGTTGAAAAGTTTTTCTCGTCCATTCACCCTTTCGTCAGGTGTAAACAGAACTATGAGCTCTCAGCATGTTGTGTCCAGTTTAAGGATAGTATACGACAATGAGAACTTATCCACCTGGAAAATTTGTGAGAATGATGTTAAATGGGGAGAAATTTAACCATTAAACTCTTCAATTGTGCAAATCCATCGAAAAATTGGGTTTTTCCGTAGCTTTTCAAAAGTATATTCATCGTCAACTAGTCTTTTATTTTCTCAAATATTGCATGAAAAATACATTGATCACAAATATCTATTTTATAAGGTTGTGAACCCAAGCAACCCTAAATTCCACTATCGCGATGAAAAGACTAATACCCATGACTAATTCGTAGATCCCCACAGTTCTAGTAAGCAGCCAATCGATTAAGTGGCTACATTTACAGTCAGTACTCCATGCTAGTAAACACAGCTTATGTACTTAGCTTCGTGCATTGAAACATTTCCCTAATATTCGTAAGCCAATAACACCCTTTGCCCTGCAACAATTACCCACAGTAATAGGACCAACAGTGAAAATCCTTAGCTAGACCGATAGCCTTCTTAACGGTCAAAGGTGAATTGAACTCCCTTGCATTTCGGGGTGAGCAGCATTTGGACTACACGCAAAGCAACTATTAATACCATCAGCTTTTCGGTCACTGACTTAAGAATACAGCGACAAAATAAAAAGGACACTAGCCGCCCAGAATATTGAATATGCATGATTTCTCCACAATGGGGAAGGATAATTATATGTACTAATTTACTAGGTCACTTTTTTCATTAAATATACTGGCATGCGAAATTTCCCAGGGCTTTTTGTACAGAAAAATAGCGTTTGATATGTTTCATAGTCGTTACGAGGCGGGCAGAGTTGTTGGCAGTGTTTGTGAAGTGAAGTTTATTTTCAAGCCAATTTTATTTATAATCTGCATTAACTGGATGGCAAAATTGTTTAAAACTATAAACAAATTGATTCAAACTCAGTTGAAGGCAGCAGCGAAAAGTGTACCTTAGACATGTTTCTCGAATCTCTACCTCAAATGAAAAATTTCTTTCACATAAAATGTAGTGTTGAATACTTCATTTGTATTCATGTGAAGTACTCTTTCTAAAATTCTGTGCCTGAATTATGTTTTTGTAGTTGAAAAAGACACTTTCTTCATAGTGCCAGCAGGTAAGCCTAAAAAATTAGTAAAAATGTCCATTCGTTAAAAAGTCCATACGTTCTTATTAATTATATAATGAAACCACCAAAAAATATCAAAGAAATGCACGGCCATGAAATAAACTATATACAAACCTCATCGGTTTATTAAACCGTCGCAAAAGTCCTTACATGTGAATAAATATGATCAATATGTCTTCCATCTGTTACAAAAATTGACCAAAACTCACGTGTATCAAAATAGATAGCAATTACTAGCCTAGTTAGCTTAAAAGTTTAGCTTAATTCGCTAACCAGAAATAAGTGACCACAAATGACTGTGAACACTATCTTATCAATAATTCGATTACCATTTCCTTTAATTTGGAAGCAGTAATCGTTCGGCAAATATTTATTTGAACTCTGCAAGGCATATTGCATTGCATGTGAATGAAATCATTCCATATTGGAAAGATGATAGAATAGTGGAGGTTAAACGACCCAAAAAAATAGGATTCAATAAATTCAAGTCCGTCATGGAAATTCATCAAAAATTGCTCGAATCTCTTCAGGGTTTCCAAGAACCGATTGATGTTAGTTCCAGCATTTTTCAAATATAAAAATTTTGTGTCACCTATGTTTTATTTTTAAAGAAACTACAGCTCTTGATATAAATATATGATAAAATTAATTTTATCTCATGCCCTACACTAGCATTAATTAATGTATACCTTCTTTCTTTCCCACAGACACAGTCTAGCTCAACAGAAATCTTACGATGAGAGTCCTGCCGCTACAGCTCCATCACCATACCGATCTCCAGCATCTGTCTATTACAAATCCCATTCAACAAGCACGCCCAGCCGCGCCTACCCGCTATCCTCAGGATCCGACTCGAATCTATCGCTTCGTCGGATCGAGCGAGGAGAGATGTCGATGCGCAAATCAACCCTTCTGAGACGTATCTGGAACAGGGAAATGAAAAGATACGACGACGCTCGATCAGGAAGCTGGTCACCCCCGATGCGTCGTTCACAGCGTCGTCTGCATCCTGAACCTGTTGAAAATCACCGCTGCGAAGAATGTCGCAAGTTCGAGGATGAGCACAGCGACGAATCAGAAGAACTAGTCGTGGGAGCATCACGAAAACGTCTACGATTGGTTTCTTCGAACGGAAAGGAAACACTAGATGAGTCCTCGGCATCTTACCAAAACACATCGGCGAACTACACTCGCACAACATCCGACACTGCAAATCGCAACAACAGTAGTTTGGAAAGCACATCTTCATTGTCAGCTTCAGAAAGCATTTCGTCAAACCAAAGGACCAGTAATGTACACATTTACATGACTCCCATAAAATCGGATGAGTCGAGTTCAGAGCCAATTGATCAAGGCCAGGACATGCTACGGGTAGAAATCGATTTGGACAACAGCGAAACAAATGGCAATGATGTACACCAAACTCACCCAGAAATCAGTTCGGATGCAAATCAAAATGAAACTCCTGTGACCAAAACGAGGATCAGCACAAACAGCAACGGAGACTCCCCTCTCGATCGGTTCATATCCAAACTGCTGATAGACAACTTGGCCGATCTCGCTGAAGAGATCAATGAACAGTTCGAGAACAATAATAATGTTTTGATAAATTCGTCCACACCCAAATCCAAAAGGACATCCGCACAGTACGCACATCCTGACCACATGAAGATCGTAGTGGACAAATGCGACAACTTTGATCTGCTGTCCTCTAACGTCACAACTGCCAGCGATAGTTTCAGTAGGACTGCAGAGTCGTCCAATGTTGAGAGGATCATCTACTTTCCAAGCTTTTCCTTGGAATGCAAGGACGACATGTCCAGCTACGCTTCCAACTGCTCAGATCTCGAGCTGAATGGTCTTTCCGGCGAGAATCTAGTCAAAGTGAATGCAGGAAGCACATATGCACAAAACGAACTCACATGTACAGTGGTTGTGCCGAGGCTTTTGAACAAGCTGCCCAGAACTGAATCCTTGGAAGCACAGCATTCCTTGAACTCTGCCGTAGATGACGGTCTAGAGGAGGAGAACGAAAACGATACCGATGACAGTGTGAGCTTAGTCGATAGTTTAGATGAGTTACAGAACGTCAGCTATAATAATGAAGTTCCGGTGGAAAATACTGCAGAAGACAGTGGCGATGTCAAGACTGAATTTAAAGATGACGAGGAAGAAAGCACACTTTCAATCTGCCGCGAATCCGAATCGTTCTTCGTCCCGATGGCCAACTGCGAATCGAATGAAGTTCAAACGGCAACAGTCGCTGAAACCATGCCAGAGAAACTTAAAGAAAGGATCAAGAGTAGACAGCGTGAGCTGGATAAAAAACGAGACGAAGAACACAAGAGAAAACAAAAAGAAGAGGAAGAAATGATGGATCCAAAACAAGAGGATCAAAATACTTCTCAAGAACATTTGATAACTGCAAAGAAAGATTCGCCATCCAAAGGGAAACAAATATCTTCTAAGAAATCAGAAAACGTCACAAAGAAGCAGCCTGGAAAAGCCAAATCAAATCTTCTTCGTTCTGAAATCGGCCTCCTGGAATCCTACACAATCGATTCTAAAGGAAACATGTTAATGAGGGTAACAAATTCCAAGACTGACCCCGCATCTGCCGCAACACCCAGTTTGAATTGTGTTCCCAAGAAAACGAATCCAGGTAAACCACCCATACAACGGAAGCAAAGTGTAATTGCATCCAAGCCTCCAGAAATTATTCTACTGCCACCGGATAAAACGGCAAACTCTTCGTCATCGTCAACGAAATCGAAGAGCCGTTCTAGGAAGGATATTCAGAAAATGACTATTTTCCAAGCTCAATCTGACATAGTCACGCCCGATTCGGAAAATGGGCCACGTCGCGTTTATCAGAAGACTGAAATACAAGATGGTGAAAAACACATTGAAATTCTGGAAATTGTTGAATGCATTGAAACCTCCTCGGACTGCTCGCCGGGTCGTCAGCAAACCTATCGAATGTCGACGAAATCTAGCTTGTCACGAAAATCGAAAATCCCGATTCCAATTTACAAAGTGGGAAGATCTTCTGGGTATCAGAAGGCGCTACGGTGTCCTATGCTGCGTGAGTCGAGTCCGAACAGCGTGAAGTGTATCGCACGCAATCTTCAAAGCAGTTCAACTAATAAGGTGGACCGCGTGATTGCGGAGCTCCTTATCGACGCTCTGAACCGACCCGAGGAAGTGGGAATCGAAATCGTCAAATCTCCGAAGGATCTATCGCGCGACAGATCTTCGTCCAAGAAACAGAGTGGACAGCGGCGGAACACCCCTCGCAGATCAGCCAACAGTACGAAGTATCAACAAGTGTTCGAGGTTATTCCAGAAGAGAAAGGCAGCGTGTCCGTGGATTCGTCTAACGACGAAATCAAGAAGACATCCTCGATGACAAAGACTGATGATGCAACCTCGGATCGCTTGAGGTCAACTAGTGATCTTTCATCGGACACCACAGCTCCGAAGAAAGAAGCTGACGAGCCGTCCACCGAAACGACCTCCTCCTCCGCCATTAATCCAAAGTCCTCGAGTAATCCAGGACGCCGAGCGGTGGATCATGCGGAACCCAACGCCTGGATTGGATTTTTCAGGCGTCACAACGACAGTTCCATGGACGAAGGTAGACTAATGCACTGTTTATGATGCTTGCTCGAGACCCTTTGAGGTCTCCGCCCTCGTTCTGGTTGTGCCAAACATAGTCAAGAGTGACCACCACTCACCAAAAATTAATTAAGAACTGCAGAAGATCAAAGCTCATTTCTGTAGGAAAATGCAAGAATGTATTCTTTGTTGTTTGTCGTCCTTAAGTCCAGTAATTTTTTTACGTTTCTCACAAAATAAGCGAGCACTTTCGTTATTGATTTGTTTTAGAATTTTTGTTGACTGACTGTGTTTGCAATGCGTTTTTTAATGATTTTAGTGCGTATATCGTTTGGTACCTAAGCAAAATATGTGATCTTATTTAAGTAGCATTAAAAAAGATAAACATAGTTAAGAGTATGATCGAATAACTCACGCCTGCAAGTATTCCATATTTAGAAAGAATTAGCTTAACATTAGCAATTATGATTTGAATATAACTTTTGTTGTATGTATTGATTTTTTTTACGTTGCGTACACACGTAAAAATAAAATGTATAATACTATCACACAAATTGTTTGAAATGTTTGTTTTAATTTGCTTTCCTTAGTGTTGTACTTGCACTTAACCATTGCGAGCATGCGGACATTTATGAAGCCATTAGATGCTGAGAAAGTCCTGCCTGATAGTATCAGTCCACTGCATGTGTTTTAGCTGTAAAAGTTGTTTGATATGAAGTAAGTAGTTGATTAGCTAAGACAACATTTATTGTGGTTACATTTCGAGTTGGCAGTCAGGATGGTTTGTGACTTGATAAAAGGATACCGAGATAAGTTTTGTATGAGTTGCATCATCGAAATTAGGGATGAAAAAGAAACCGCAAATCACAAAATTCTTTAAACGGTTTGCACTATAGAACATAAATTCGAAAGATTTTAATAGAAAAGTAAGTATGTCAAGGGGATTAGGAAAGATGACGCCGAAAAAATTTGCATGATCAGATTATACTGGATAGTTGGAAATACTTTCACAGTCGAATTACTAGCATCAACTAGATCAATTTCCCAATTTTTTCGAACAGTGACACAGTCAAAAAGTTGGTTCGGATTCTGAATAACACATCTCAATGACATAATCACAATTTTTTCCTTTAAATATCCTGATTCAATAATACAGTTTTGACGAAATTTTTAACTATAGTAATCAAATCTCAAATTACTTCAATTCATAGAAAGAAAGAGGAACATCCTTCTTCTTCATGTTTCCATTCACAAAAATAGTCATGCGATTAACATCCCTTGATATTCCTGAGCTCCAGCTACTCTTTTATTCTGTTTCTTCGCGGAGCCTTTCACGCGTGGAAAATTCGAACAATAGCCAGTTTAAATGTAATTATGAAAGCTTAGCCACGTTTTTTCGCAATTATCTACTACTTTCTGAAGAAAAAAATCCAGAAAAATAAAAACCATCAACAACTTCTTTCCAGATGATTCACTATCGCCATCCAATCCTCAATCTAGTGCTCAAACTTCATGCCAACCCACAATATCTTCACCAAGTACCAATGCAGCTGCAGCAGGAACGACAACACCAAAAGATATCTCTTCAGCCGATTGCATTAATAGTGCCGAGTCTGATAATATATTGAAGCTGATCGATCAAACATTTCAGAACAAGCATGAACTGAAACTGAAACCCACAACTAAGTCGCTAGCCGCTAAGGAAGCACCCGCAGAAAATATTTCAACAGCATCAAGCATTCCTACTGGAGCGACCTATGCTGCTACATCTGAAACATTTTCGAGCACGTGCAAATCCTGCAAGCTGGCAAAGAAAAGGGATTCGGAAGCGAATCGGCTTGTCAAGGATAAGAACAAGCCTACAGAAAAGCGAAAAACGCTACCGCCTCAATCCAATAAAATAAAGAAAAGCGATACAGTATTGAAAATCGAAATGATACCATGCTCGGAGAGTTCTAGCCAGAGCTCATCCACCACGTCATCAACATCAGCCGCGGCAAGTTGTGGCTCAAAGGAAAATGGGAAACGTGCACAGCAAACGGGAATAGGTAATATCCTCCAACCCGATGCCTGGCGCGTTCAATCACCCGACATATGCAAAATGGCTATACCTAAACTCAAGGACAAGCGAAAGTATGATGAGGAGGATTTTCCAAATGCACTGTCTACCGGAATAGACTCTAAGTCCTTCATTGTAGTCGAAGACAACTGCAATATGAGCTCGTCCCGTCTAAATCGCTCCGCAAACATTCCTACGACTCCCTCCACGACAGCCGAGTCAATCAACCCGATCCTGGTAAATAATGTATGTACAATATGCTGCTTTTGTAATCCGGATTTGCACAAATCCGTTAAAACTGCCTCCTCCGTTCCGTGTCCTTATTGTAATCGCAGACGTACACCGACCAAGCGCGAGGAAGAAACCAACACTGAGTCGGACTATTTTCTAAATCATCCTTTTTATCAATCGATGACGAAATCCGATCACACGCATATACGGACCCGTTCTAGGGACTCCGACGTAGTCAGCACAAAGTGCACAAAGGTCAATGAAAAAATCAAAAATTATAATATCCCTGAAGGTGCCGACGACCAGAAAACGAGCTGCAAATCAAAAGCCCCAAGGAATAATCTGTCTCGCCCGAAAAATATTATTAATCTTCCAGCCAAATCAGATACAAAGGCAATGCATAAAACTGTGCATGACACCATCAAATCAAAGGACTCAAAATCAAAAAATGCTAGTCCCGATAGACGCGCTTTCCGGTTGCCCAGTCCATACACCAACTTGTCGTCAACTAGCTTCGAGCGAACTTCTAGTCCTAGTTCTTCGTCGGATTCAACATGTCCTACAACACCTAATCGATGTCCCGTTCTACCACCGGCACGAAGACAACATTTCGGGAATAGCAGAAACAATTCAATGGAAAAAGACCAAAGGAAGGGGCTGAGTCCTGATGGGAAAGTTGTTGGTGTAAATAATAATGGAGTTGTCCCGGATAGTGCGAATAATAATTTGGGGAGCAGCAACGGGAAAGTCAATGGACAGAATAACGGTAATTGATTTAAAAAATTAAATTTCATTATATTTACTATTGAACCCTAAAACAAAAAGTTCGTTCAAAGTTAAATCAACTGTCGCATAAAACATATTTTCTATCACAGGTTCGATTTTGAGATCCTTTTCAACCATTTTAGCCGATAAAATATTTTAATTTAATAATTTTCATCCTTGACTGTTTGTTTTCAATCCATTTAATGAAGTCTATTTTACAAAGTTTCGTCTGTAATCATGATGGAATCAGGCAATCCTTATATGAGGTAATCAAGGGTACATATAATCAACAGGTTTCCACCGAGTTACGGCTATTCAAATGAGGGCAGTGTATTACGGGGAATTTTCAGGCAACGATGATGAATAACATGAAAAAAAGACAGAAGTTTGAAACAATCCACAGGAATCTATACATCCAATTTATTTTTAAGTTCCATGGTTCAAATGCTCTTCTTTGCCTCGTTTTGCGTACACCCATAGTGGCTACAATCTTTTTGCATTGCCACATCAACCTCTACAAAAGGATGAAAAAAATTTGAAGTCTATATTCAAACTATTTAGAAAAATTTTGCTTTTTTGATAAACCGTTTTCAAGATATTTTTTGATAAACATTTTTTCGTAAAACTACAGAAAAAAAGTTAAAAGACGGCAGGAATGTTTAAGGATACAACTTCAGGTTTTAAAGTAACCAAAAAGAATTCATTTTCCAAAACGGTGTAGGTTTTCAAAATATTTCTCCAGAAATTTTTTTCTGTGAGCTTTAACTTGTGCCAAACAATTTTAATAATGAGTGATAGAATAAATGTTAGAAATGCAAGGTCTATCATATTCCCCGAAAGGTCTACGAGGATTTGAGTCTTGGAGTAAAGTAACGAATGGGAATTCAGTATATAAATTTTGTAATCCAGCTCCTTACAATTCCTTGTATGTTTTCACAGTGGAGTATTTCAAAAGATCTTCAGTTACAAAGTTAACTAGTGGTACATAAATATTCTATGGTGAAATCCCATATATGCCGACCGATATGTTCATTGTTTCTTAGTTTCAAATAACGATGGTTTAACGTTTGTAAATGAAACGGTAATGATTGACTCGCTTGAATTTCCGACTGATTATACAGGCGGACTGTGTAGATTCATTGGTCTTACATCAACGACGTTAGTTGAGTGTTTAAGGCGCGGTGGCTTTGGTGGCGATTCCTTGCGATGTTTCTGTGATCTATTGATGTAAACATGATACGGCAGCGGTACCGATCACATGCACTGCTTGGATCTCTTCATATGTAGAGGATTTTTTGTTTGTTTCTAGTGTTAACGTATGTGATATAAGTTATATTTTTTATTTTAAAATGTCTCATCATTTTATGACCATTCTTTGAAAAGAAATTTTTTTTTTTTAACAATTCGTTATGCCAAAGAATATTTTAAAAACGCTTAAGTTTATCTCTTAATAAACCATAAACGGCTTTGCATATTCTCTATCCAAGAGTTTTAGATCGTTCATATTTGGTGAAAACACAAATACGTCTTAAAGAGTCTATGTAGGACAAAACCATTTATGTAAGTTTGTAATGAAACTCTCAAAAAATTTAATAAAAAAAATATTTGTAGTTCAAATTGAGAACACAACATTTCTTTTTTATGATTTTCTTAACATTTTTGAGTCGCGGATTATGTGTTAAACTGAACATATTTCCGCAAAAACTAAAGCGATACGCATATAGGCATATAGATAGTAGTTTGGAAGGTGTAGAGGCAACAGTGTTGAAAGAGAAAAAATTTTGGAAAAAATTTGTTTTCCAGTTTTTTTATTAAATTAAAAAATCGCTCTACTAAAATAATTTAATTTTTTTTACAAAACATGTTAATACGCTTTGAATGACACCACAACAACGTAATAAAAAATAAAGGAAATGAACAATAGTACTCTTTTTTTAATTATTCGAAACCACGATTTTTCTTTGCTTAGAACTCTTTCAAGCTTCTCACTTTTAAATCATTGATTACTGAAAATTGGGAAATTATTTTTAAAAAACGCTGTTTTGCAATTTTACTTGCTAAATAGAAAAACGATTCAACAGAGTTGAATGAAATTTAAATCGAATCCTTAAAATGTTAATACGCCTTGATTGCCGCTTCAACAAAAATGATACCACTTTTCTTTTATGATTTTTCGCCGAAGAAAAAATTAACATTAACCTACGTACGTGCTTATACGTTACACACTCACACACACACATATAGACTTCTCTCCAAAAATACTTTAAATATACTCTAAAAAACTTAAATTGCATAGATATGATGAAAATTTCAATTTGAATTTTGTAGGTACTTTTTCGTATCTAGCAACTTTATTATTTCTGAATTCAAACTAAGCGAAATAAACTACGACGTCATCTTTAGAAATTCATTTACATTTTTGTTGCCTTTTGAAAAAAAACTACTTATCGAGATTCCTTAGTAGCAGAATTGGTACATGAAAGAGCGATTTTCATAATTATTAGGGACTAAGTAGCTTTTTAAGTCTGAGTTCGCCCTTTCAATTTCGAAGGTTCTTCCACAAAAGTTACCCATTCTAGTAGTATTTAGGTGAGTGGTGAGTGCTCCTTGAACCCCAAACGAAAAACACAACGATTTCCACAAAACGACTGTAAAATTCGATGTTTGGCTTACTCGTAGGCGTACTCTTCGGCTTGAGTCATTATTATCCCGCAAAGATTTATTTTCGGGATTTACTTCCATTCAAAATGGACGAAAGGTTGACCTCCATATTTTGGCATTCAAATAACATGCAATTATTATAACAATATTTTTTAAACCCACATCAAATGCTTCAATTGCACTATCAGAATCCTTGAATGCTTTCTCGTCATTCAAACAGCTTAACGGATATCGTGATGAAAGCGTTGCTCAATCAATACGTTCGATGCTTTTGTTTTTATTTTTATATATGTATGGGTTGCAAAAAACTTCGTATTGTTTACCCAGACAAGTGGTAAATATCAAGGTAACAAAAATCGAGGGTAGAAAAACAATAACTTCTATGCGACAATGGACACCGATTCGAAGAAATCGAGAATACCTTTGGTTAACGTTCGTGTTGTGTTATTCTCAGTTATTATGTTTGAGTAGGACGATTGCCATTTGTTTAGTTTATTTGTTCAGCGGAGAAGTTCATTTTGGGTCAAGATATATTGGGTTATATGTAATAACTAAGGACTAGCTATAAACAGACCGGAATCAAAGCTCTTTGATGAAGAAGAGACGATATGAACGCGTTTAAGGATCCAGTTTATTAGTAGCGCTGTAAGACTATGCTAGTGTTGGTAAAATTTCATTTTCCTGCTGATTCGCAAATCCTGCTTCGAATACTTAATTCTGTTAAATTTAATTTCAGTTACGAGTCCGAAAATTGATGAAGAAAAATATCCTCAAAGCTACTATAGTTAAAAACTTGATTTTTATTGAAATTCAATTATAGAGTTCATAGCTTCATTTGAACGGTCTTCATTGGTTTGGACTATCAACCAATGAAATATTCAATTAATTACAAAATTTAGTCAGAAATAGGAGTAATGTAGCAAAAGAGGATACCAGGAATCAAGGTTGAACTATCAAATATCAACTTTGATTAACAAATTATAAAATGTCCTTTTTTTAATACCATACTTGAGTCGCTCTTTTAGAATTTTTAGAAAATATTCACGATGATGTCATGAAAGTATAATAACATTAAAAAGCCCAAATGTAAGATTCCTTAAATTCTTTGGAAACCATCAACGAAGATATGTATTTGGGCTTAACTTGAAAGCTGAGCATGCAAAATTCAATAAAAATTTAATGAAATGGAAACTCAGTGTCGGTTTTAATCGAACAAAACTATTCTATCGATTTGATCAACTTAAAGTACATGTTAAAAGTAATAAGTTAAAACGAAATTTATTTTCGGTCGAACATGAAAATTTAGTTAAATTGTCCGATGATGAACAACCACCAAAAATTGGGGAATGTTGTTTCCAAAGTGGATAATTGCATTATACTTACACCTAACCATGTAACTAATCTTTCCCAAATGAAAAATGCATTTGAAATCTTAGTTTTCTTTCAAAACAGAACATTTTCATTCTGAAGAAAAATAGCTCGGATAAGTTCAATAAACGAAAAAGCTCACTTTTGATAAACCACAGTAATCGAATCAGCTTCATTGCCTAAATATCGAGATTCCGTTTTGCTATTCAATTTTTAATCACTTTTGTCTAATTTGAAAATATATTCCAAAAACTAGTTTAAAATATATTCAAACCAGCTGATGCAAAATCATTTCAAGAATATTTATTATTGAAATGTTACTCCTTATATATATATATATATATATATATATATATATATATATATATATATATATATACATATATATATATATATACATATATATATATATATATATATATATATATACATTGAGAGAGAGAGAGAGAGAACATTTATGAGATTACATATGATATACTGAAGTTGGATAAACTTTCAAATACTTTAGTTAGGAAAGCAGGGTTTGAACTTATTTTCGACGATTTCTTGACATTTGATAAACGGATTGTTCTTAAATCGTGTAATAAAATGTTGCACATATTTTTTCATATAATTCAAGCCAGTTAATATTTGGAAGCATTGGACAATGATGCTCCCTATGAACAGTTGCAACCAAATCTTTTTATTTTAATAAAAAATTATATCCATAATTCAAACAGTTAAAAAAACATACCTTATACCTTAGGAGATTTCATACTGTCGTAAAAATTAGCCTAACTTTGAAGTTGGCAATCCTGCTTCATGAGATAAGAGTCCACGCAAAAGTCAGCTTGCCAAACCATACTGAAAACAAATGTCATTTGACATTGACAATTCATTGTAAAACATATGGCAGCTGTGTCAATTAAAAGTTCTATCACTCTTAACTCTTTTATTTATGTTTATCAATAAGTAAAGGGTACTTGTAGCAGTCCAATTGTTCATTTTTAAATGCTGCAATTAAATGAATCAGTATACTTACATCCAACATTTAGACAAAAATTAATCAGTTTGAAAAATATGAATAGACTGCTATGGTTTTTAAAGACCGCTTGTCGCTAACGGTGATTAATGAAAAATGAATATTTTAGCATAAAATTAAATTTGACTCCTGTATACTAAGTACATTCATATGTAAATTCTAATGAAATATGCTAACACATAACTTAAACATCAATTATCTACATATTTCGCTGCTCTGAACCAGTATAGACTATCAAAAAATCGTGATCATTTCCAATATATCTTACACACACATTCGCAAAGAGAACAAGTAAATATTTACAGAAAGAAAAACGCAAAAATCAGTAAAGAAAAATCATGCTAGTGCGCACATATTCCAACGAGAGATCCAAAAATTTTGCATGAATGATATTGGATTTGGCATATTCATTGATACAATGTTGATGTTCAATATTATCAAGTCCAGCCAAATGTGTGATCTATTTAGCAAACTAATTTTTGATCTAAAATTTACATACGACATACATTCAGAATAACTACGATTGACTCTTACAATGAATTTACTTCAATCACCGAATTACGCAGTCAGGGAGTATATTGAACCACTTTTTTTCGTCTGTAGCATGAATTTTGATTTTGGTGTGAAAATTCCAGAAAATTAGCAAGAATCTAATAACGACGTACTCGTGTGTTTGACATGCATATTGGTTGATTCAATTATTAAACTTTGATGCCATACAGTTTGGTTCTTTAAATATTCAAGATTAGACCGAGCAGATTTTGCCGGACTTCTAAAAAAATTCCCATGAAACGACTAATCTGCTTATGATTGGAGTATAGTAGAGTTAAAAATATTTTCTAATTTTCTTAAATTTATTCCCTGAACCGTGTTCTTTTTTTATTTATTATACAAATGAATACATATATAAATTTAAGAACGCAATGCTTCGAGATTGGGTAACTATTGCCTTGCAGGACATGGCTTTTAAGTGTTTCACTGTAAAGAAAAACTCAGACATTTTATTTAAATGCATATTTTATTCAAGCAAATAATAACCACTTATATTTACAGAGATAAAGATTTCATTGTGAATAAATAACAAAAAAATATTTTCTCAGAAACTCAATATTTAAATTAATGTATTGAACTTTATCGCCTTTTTACTGATGAATTCTTTTTATATTAGTTTATTTGACTAAAATACAGATACCTTAACAATAAAAGATGTTTACAGTCACCACCACTAATTAGACGTATTTATGAACACCCGCAGGATGGTCTGTAACGGTTGCTGGCTCCTTTAACCAGGACATGGCTCCTGATCTCGAAATGCGGCTGAGTTTCCCCAAGTCTGGCGCAGCTATCATTCCATCACATAGCCAGCCATCAATTTTTCAACACCAAGCCGTGGATCACATCACCTCAGATCAACGTGCTATTCATCATGAACGGATCATCAATGGCAACAGCATTTATTCTGAGAGCCACTATCAGGACGAAGATCTGGTGAACGATAACTATACGCGCAATAACAGTCTCCGGGCAGCGTTGCCGCCCCCAGGGAATCCGAAAAGGACCTTGACGAGAATCGTTTCAGGTTTGTCTAAGGTACCATTACATTTAACCTGTTCATTGTCGTTCACCAACTACCACCGTTTTATTTTCAAAATGCCATAATTTGGGGATGCGAATTTTAGAGCGAACTCATAGCCAACGTGATATCAACTTTCCGGAAGTAAGTCCAACTTTACGCAACAACCATACAACCAGGCAGATGGCTAAAAAGGCGATCAAGGTATTGAACAGGATTAATTATCTACTTTATTGAAATTAGGTAAATTTTGATGATAATCGGGTGAACGTCATTGATTTAAGATGCACTTTTTTCACAACTTTTCATGTATTGTTGAATAAAAAGAAATTTGACTTCACTCTGCAATTTGAACCTATAAAATATTATGCGTGGAGATACTGCACAACGCAGATGCGCACTTATTATAAGGAAGTGTGTTAGGTGGAAAAGCTCTTGCAAAATTCAACATTCCTACAAAAAAACGTTATTTTCATCAAAAATTTATAAAAATTGTTGACAACAAAAAAATGTTGATATTTTAAAAAAGATCCAATACTGAAGTTAATAATAATAATAATGATTGATAGCGCAACTACCAAATTGTGCTAGGACCTTGAGATAATGTTCTAGGTGCCCCATTTATTCGACCAATGGTACACTAGGAATTAAAGTGTTCAGCAACACGCCCGGTTCTGAATGTTAGCCTTGATTGAACTCAGAAACTTATTTCCAGCTGAGTGAATAGTCCGGCATCAAATTCCATTCCCGGAAACTACTTGTAAGAAAGCATCTTCAAACCTGATACTCGGTGCATAGGAAGCAAGCACTCTTATTCATTAATCCACCCAGACTATACTGACACCGTTTTCGAAAACCTTCAACAAACATTATAATCTCAATGTAAACTTCCTGAAATAAATTACATTAATCTTATTGAACGAATGTGAAGTGAAATGAATTATATTAAATTTAAAGAAAATTTCCTAGGAATTTTTCCTGTAAAAAAGAAATTTGAGAATATATCTTACGCTAAATTGCGCTAGCTTACCATCAAATCTTTAGAAATAACTCGGAAAAAATGCTGGAACAAACTGTACGTTGAATTCGCAATGTTATTTTGAAAAATATTATAAAGTGGAAGATTTTTTTTTGGAAAACTGTATGACTTAAAAATTTATGGAAAATTTCCTCGAGTAAAAATATGCAGAAAATTTTATGAAAAATATGTTTTCATGTCATTTTTTACAAACAAACGGAAGAGTCGTTTAAAATATTTTCTGTAAAATTTACTATTTATGCAGTTTAAATTATTTTCCAGCACATATTCACAAAAACCTCCCAAATCCTTTGATGGTCTTGAATTATTTTCATAATTTCTTAACTTCCTAGAAATAAATTTATGATAAAATAAGATTTACGCATTGTACCCAAAATATTTCAGGAGCTTTTTAGGTCCTATATTTTTAAAGTAACGGATTGAAAGTTCGGCAAATATATTTTAAAAAAGCGATAATTTACCAATTGGGGTAGTATTTTGTGATTGAAGGATCTTTTTGAAATAGTTGTCATTGCCTACATAAATATCAAATACAAATATTGAGTTGCAGAGAAAAGATAAAGTCGAAATATGTCCATGATAAAAAGGTATATTCATATGTAGCTTAGTTTGGCGTAATTCAAAAAAAGATACTAACTTTTTATAGTATTTAGTATCCCTGATGTAACACCAACTCGCACAATTGCATTTAATTTCTACATAATTTTGAACTTAGCACCATTTCAATTATTTTCCAGCAAACGGAATGTAGTGTAGCGGTTGCATCGGCTACACGAACTATTTCCAACTTTGCACGAGGACGTCGAACCATTTCATATCACACTCTGAACACAGCAGAGTCGCAAAGGACCAAGAACAATCGGAATCGTCACTTGATACGTGACAATTCATTAGATTTGGGTACTTTGTCGTCCGGTCGACGAATGTCCTTCGAGAGCCAAACCCCATCGGCCGCGGATTGCCTGGAGCTGTCTATCATGGGCAATGCTATTGCTCCCGAACAAAAGCCACGTGTCCTCACCATGAGCGAGAAGGATTTAACGAGACGACACCAATCCTGCTTTACCAGGAATCGTGCATTTTTTACATAGAACTTATGTCCAAGCATATATTGGTACAATTTACGATGTTCAGCATATACGTATTTAATTGTGTTTCAATGTTGTTTTATTCACTTACGTTTAGATACTATAGTACAACTGTTTGTAATAAATATAACCCAATTTTTGATTGTAGAGAATATGCGAAAAAAAAGACATTATTGTAAGCGGGAAACAATTGAATTAAATCATATAAATAATGTGATATAATCTGTAGAATTCAATTAAAATAAAAGATTTTAGTACTTTTGAATGCATCCAAACTGTTTAAAATATGGCATTTATATAAGTATTTTTTCCCTTTTTTGTCCTAAATAGTCCGTCCTTGAGAAAAAGGCAAAACGATCAATGTTCTACTATTTAAAATAGGTAGTTAAATAGGCAAATGGCATTCGCTACAATTTTTTATATCTTTATATGCAATGTCCTTTAAATTTGCAATTTTTCGTTTACGAATAATTTAGGAACTCACATTTGCCAAGCTTCTTGTTATGAATGTTCGAAATATTAATTTTTGTTTTGGTTTAGTTTTATTCTTTGCTGGTGTTCCCAATCACATGCAAAATTTACGTATCAGAAAAGACAAATCCTTCTTTCAAATGGGACTCAACTATTAAGCTTGTGTATTCTAAAGTAGTTGAAAATTGAAGACAACAAGACTTTCGTCTCATTTACTTCACGAAAGTCTAGTCCTGACACGAAGCAACGAGCGTTTAGTGTCGTACAAACAAGTTCGTTCGGCCTTTGAAAGACTAGAAGTTCGGTGATTGCTGGCAGGCCAACTCAGTTCGGCCGGTACGTGATCTCGGTTCGTTGCTCCCTAATCTTCGCCTACTCCAATATTCAGAAACTCCAAAAAAAACGCCCGGACAACAAAAATAATTTCGAATCGGTTAACACAATTCGAGGCATTTCATTTCCTCTAAAAAAGTTTAACGTGCATGTTAACCATTGTAGACTACCTTGAGGGGGAAAATCATAGTACTTTACTAGGACTTAATCCGGAAAATACGATCTCTAAACGAAAGAAAAGATAAAAAACGAAAAAGCAACCCCTAGAGTAGAAGCACGGTATCGCCGAGTGTCAGCGGGGCCGTTAGACATAGATGACCTTGCTTGGGCCCTTCTAACATGACTATCCGCGTGCGACACCGAATCAAAATTGCGACCCCCCGACCCCTTGTATGATTTTTGAGTATATCACAAACGAACTCCGCCATCGCGAAGGGTGATATTTTAATTATTATCTCAATTTTTTGTGGAATCGATCACATTTAAAAACCAGGTGCCGTCTTAGCGGCGTGTAAAATTGAGTCTTCAGTTTTTTACTTTAGTTCGGCGATGTTCGAATGATAAAATTCATCAATTATTAGGGTAACTTCCAATCAACTTCTCCATTTCAAATTTCTTTTACTTTCCATCTGTTCCAGATTAGCCGAAATTTCAAGTTGGTTTCAGCTACCTCTTTCACGTTACGTGTACTAAGAGTTGTCCCGTTGCCACCCTATAAAGGTAAGGTGGCTTAAGCAGCAAAGGCGCCGTAAATATCGCCCGTAGGCGCAAAGTTGGTTCATTACAAGCGCAAAATTTCCACACTGCACGGGCTTACCAATCTCCAGGAAGCTTAGCTATGATCCTTGCTTTCTCAATAAAGTGCATTGATTATAAAATACGTTCGGTGCCAGTCATACAGTGCAATATTTGCCTCCAGTATCGGTGGCGCCTGTAAGCGGAAAGGCTCGTTAACATGTAAATGTTTTACAGTTCGTTTGTGCTAGACAAGTCAGTTGATTTATTTAAACCGGTTATAGAGTTATATCTAAACACATTCACGACCAGCCAGCTTGGCAAGTTTCTATATCTGAGTACCAGAGAAAACCAAAGAATTCCATTGGTGATTGTCTTAACTTGTATCATTCCGGCGAGAAATTGAATAAAAATTCAAAGGTACACTTTAAAAACCATATATTTATTATTCACTTAATGGTTACAAAAATCATTTTTCTCAAATTAGTTCAATAGATTTCAATTTGTTTTTTTAATGGATAATGCATTATATCAAGATGCACGTTTTCATATTTATGCTTCTGCCCTTATAATCTACAACTATAGCGAAGTAGTTGACAAAGAACTGACATTATCTTCACTATTTTCCCTTATTTCGTTCGCTGTGCTACACAAGAATTATGTATGCAGAAAACCCATCAATGTTTTATACTAAGTTCTTACAAATCCAAGGGTTTTTTTAATAGGTTTTAATGTGTATTTATATATTTGCTAACTTGATGATTATAAGAATTTTTGATGAACAAAAGAAAACATAAGAGCTTTACTGAACGCCAAATGAATTGCATCCAGAAATTAATTCGATGAGATAATAAACCTTAACTTTAGTTATAAAAGCAACACAACTTACTTCTATAATCAAAAATACGATGAATGATTTATTAATAGTCTGCGTCTAAAAATTATATGTATAGAGACTATCTGTAACGATACCTAATTAGCATTTCACATCTGTTTCATAGTATGTATATTTTCAAAAATCCTCTCTTAATTTAAATTTATGCTTGTGTCTCGATATTTTGTCACTTGAAACAATCCTCTCGTCCCCTCAAACCTGCCGAACATTTGAAATTAATTTCCTTCATCCAGAAATCAGAACAGAATCACAAGCACATTCCGTGCGATCATAAGTCAAAGTCTGGAGGGATTATCGACATAGAGGCAACTATATTGGCGCAACTAAGTAGTGACCTAAATTCTATGTAATATATATATACATACTTCGGTAATATGAATTGCATCTACATTTTATCATATATAGAAGTTTCTTTGAGAAAGGGATCACAGTAAAAAACAGTTTGCAGACTTTTAAACTTTTAAAAGTGAATCTAATGTAGAGGCAATCCCAGTACCCCAAGTATATTGACATTCGTCTATCGACAACAGAAATACCATTAATTACAGAACAAATATTGATCCACAATCATTTATTACAAAAACGAAATAAATAAAATCAATTTTCTAGAAGATTCCATTGGAATCTCTTTATATGACCGCAAAAGCTTCGTTGCATACGCGAAAAACAGATGATCGTTAAGAGACAAAGCGGCAAAACTTGGTTACCCGATGAAGAAAATCCAAACCGAAAAAAGTGTAGCTGTAAGAAAACTAGCGTGGCTCCGACAAACTCACGGTTATTTCGCAAATGTTTCACAGTAAAGCCTTTCCAGTTGTTTTCATCCCTAAATATTGTGTATTTTCAAGTTCATTATTGTTACAACAATAGAAGCAATAGAGTCAATTAACTTCGGATAACACAAAAAATCTTAATATAAAATAATCATTTTTGTGAACAGGCGCTCATTAGCCTTAAAGCTTTAAAAAGAAATTCAAGTCTTTTTTAAGAGTAGAAAAGAAATCAGTTCAACGTGAAAAAAGATCCGGAAAAACACCATCAATCGCAGAGAATACAGGAAATCGTGTGAATATTCCTGCTCAGTATCGCTTTCCGGTTTTCCCATCAACCTGTTCAAGAATGCGCGGCTCTTGTAAGTGTTCAGTGTGCAGAATTGTTGGTTTTGTCGATATCTGTTTTTATTAGTATTAATAATAAGTGTAAATTATAGAGATGTTCTATGAATTGCTCTCAAACAACAATTAAATATTTCTAAAAACAAAGTAGAACATAACTGTTGTATAGTAATTTTAAACAAAACCGAAATTCTTTGATTTAATAGCCAATAATAACTTATGTCTTAGAACTGCTTTGCTGGAATAGAGTGGGATGTAGAGTCGTGAAATACATGTGTTTGCTGTCGGCAAATGGATGTCATCGGCTGGTCGCATTGTCACCGACGGCATCGGTTGAAAGCCTTCTTCCGATGCGGGGAGGGCTGGCGAGCCGGTCCAGAAGTAAACCTGAAATGTTAGATGGTAGAAATGCGTCAAATTAAATCGCCATGAATCATGCATTCTGTCTAAGGAAAAGTTGGGAACTTATTTGACCCCTAGACAACCTATTTATGCACCGCCTATCGAAAGTCGGGTTCATTCTTATAAATTAAAGTCACCTGTAAATTAGTCGCAGCAGATCTTGGTTCTGTTCAGATATTTTCAAAACTTCGTGCAGTCGACAAAAATACAGGTGGCATCAGCACATATTAAATTTATGCGACGAATTATTCAACAGTAAAGGATAACTCCGAAATTTGTAAGGAACAGAATGAAAGAACAAAAAATTAAATGGCGTGCAACAAGAGCTAACTCCGGTTTTCTATTTTCAGCAATAGAAAGCTGCCTATTAAAATTTACATTTCATTTAGCTCCGTCAAAAATGTTGTTTCCAGTTATATTTCAAAACGCCTATACTTGGTCCGCACATAAGTAGTTCCTAAATATGGATATTGTGTGATGCATTTCAAGCTATGGGCCACAAACAAGCAAATGTAGAGAAAAGGAAGGAAATATTACAATTCGAATTTAAGCAAAAGAACATCATCTTATGTGCCTCCAATTTCCTCGTTGAATATGAATGCAATACAGTACGTTCTGAGTTCACATGACGATGGCAAACTTAACGCAAAGGCTCAATTTAATTGAGTAAGAAAACAGATTCTAATAAAGGACGCGTTTCCATCACAAAGCAAGGAATGAAAAATTATTAATGTGTTATGAACATGTTCTACGTGACAAGAAAAATAATTCTGTCGTCATAAGAATTTCCTTGATTTCGTGAAGCCTCCAACATCGAAACAACTGAGATTAATTTAAACTATCTGTGTGATGAAATAAAAAAATACATATTACTGTTTTGGTTAGCCCTCAGTTCTTATTGAACAACTTTTGGATGGGTTTGTGTGCAAAGCTCAACCACGGCGTACACAGATGGACACTCGTCCCATTCACAGCGGATTTTCGGGGTAACATTGTATTGTTTAAAAAAATTAGAATTGCACTATCAATAATATATTCACCAATTCCCACAAAACTTTGCTTTTCTCATTTGTACATAATTCATGTACTCAATGCAATTTCAAGCATTATATAGTCCAGTTAATTCAAATATTTTGGCAGTAAAAATATAAACGAATCACTCACCAAATCTTGCCGTTCGACATTGCTCATTTTCTCTACAATACTCCAAAGCCATCTCTTGAATTTCACCAACTTATCAGATTGTTCGTTTGATTCATCGTTGAAAGTTGTGTATGAAATGAGCGTTGCTACATTGATGTCCCCCACTCCATTCAGCAATAGTCTTAAATCTTCGGCGGTCAAGGAATACAACGCACCCTCGGGCAAAACATCAAAGACACCATCTCTCAATGCCTGTCGAGTTGCATGGGTTACTAATCATAAATTCAATAGCCAAATGTAGCAATCGTACCTCTAAAGCCTTCTCCTGAGTCTTAATCATTCGATATTCCGCATACTTGCGAACGTAGTCATAAATATTATTTTCATTCACTTGCACATCACGACCGCCGGTGACTAGCTCCACCGTGCCACCACCTTCTTCCTTGCAAAGGTCGATGCTGAACGTGATAATTGAATAATACGACGCATTAACATCACTCCAGTAAACAACTAACCAAAAATACTTACACAAATGACACTTCTAATTTTGATAGCATTTCAGCTCCCTTCTCTGATTGGGAATCGTGCACCAACCGTCGCAACGATTCATACACGGTTGGATCGAAGAACGCCAAATCGTGGAACCTTATTTGCCGGTCCAACACATATTTCAGTACATGGCGTTGTAAAAACAATGGAAACAGTTCATTTTGTAGTAAACATAGACCAATTAATCTGCAAAATGAAGAAAAAATACCTCAATTTCACGCTGCACAACTAACAGGCAACAAGTTAACTAACCTTCCAATATTCCTAAATGCATTTATACGCTCGAAAGAACCATATCCTTGTCGGGGACTATAGAAGCCTCTCTTCCCAGGCGAATAGAACAGCGGCGCGTTATCTTCTAGTTGGCAATGTTCGAGCAAAACAACTGGGTTCATCTTTTTCGAACCATTTGAGCCTGAACCGGAACTTTCTGCAATGATGACAAATTAAATTGTGCTACAAATTGAGCGGTTTTTCCACTCCAAGTCACTCACCGATTTCTAGTTTTTGTTTGTAAACGATAATGTCTAGAGCTTCATATACTTTTTGTCGCAACGTCTCTTCAGATGCAAGAATTATCAATAATTGTGCTGGCGGTAGCTCCAATAGCATTCCGGTTATTTTAGAGGCATGAGTAGTGTTGACTGCCAGCACCTATAAATAATTGTGAAAGTTACAACATTTCGATCACAACCAAATTGATCTCTTGCATATCGACGTACCTTTGAGAACAGACGCTCTCCAAGCTGTTGCAGGTGTATTGATAGATGATCGTTTATGCTTGGGTTTACTGGAACGCCATCAAGTGAAGTGATCGGTATGTACGGCCTGGCCTCATAATTCAACGTTTTCCGACTGTCCCTTCGCCACAACACTTTGCTGCCAGTTCCTCGTCTTGACGACAATGATCCCGAGTCGCGGCCGCTCGCTGCACCACGATTCCTCAAGATACTTGAGAACGATCCACCATATTTACTAGAACCAACTTGAGCCGCCTCTAAATTAGGTAATTTCTCGTTTGCTAGCAGAGCTTCGGCCACAGATGTATAAAAACTTCGCGCGACACCCGACCCTTCGCCCGGCTCATCTTTGAACGTCACCTTCACCCGGTTGAATGTCAACGGGGGTTGTACGCGTCTGCTCTGATTGCCAAATTGTGTGTTCAGCTCTTTGAAGGTCTGTATCAGCAAACTTGTGCGATTGCGTTCGATTTTCGACAGGTTTAGATCACGCTGCTGTCCGTTTCTGAGCTTCTCCATATGCCGCCGGAACCGCGATTCCTTCACAGGAAATCCACGCAATTCAGAAATTATCGATTTGGGCTCTAAGCCAACATCCTCTAGGAACACGCGACCGAACAGATCGAGCGAAAGCTTCCAACGGCCGAGCAGCAGATCCCACGACGGCGACTGAGCTGTTGCCGGATTAGGCCGAAATAGGTGACCACGATTCGGAAGTATTGGAGGCGGAGCCGAGGGGGTGGTTTCCACGGTAACATGCGCCGAAATCTCTTGCGTTTCCATCATTTCAGGCTGCTGCAATGTCTCGACCGTGATTGAACATGGCTGCAATGAAAACAACATTTAACAAGTCGCTTTTTCAACTAAATCTATTATGAATGAATGTTGTGCAGATAAATCAAAATTACGTAAAACGATTCCCCCTCTGCTATATCTAACTAATAAAGGATTGCAACGAATGGTTTTCGTTGCATTTCGTTGGGCAATATCTGCCCCGTATCTGTCCTCGAACACAACTCAAGCGTACGAAGTCATCAAAAGGCAACTACAAACTTGTTCTACGGACAAATCGTGTAGATCACACCATCTCAAACTATAATCTAGTATCAAATGTCCGATTTTTCCAATACAACCATTACGACTACATACCGATGGGCCTGCTCGCACGATTACGCTTTTGGACGGCGAGTCAGAGGTGCCCGCTTCCGACGCCATGTTTCCACTGGCTACAACTGAACTCATGCCCTCTGTTGTAGAGGGAGGCGCTGATCCAGAAGACGGAACGTTTACAGCACTTTGGCTGTGATTGGGTGCGTCGAACACTGAAAACGATTGCGGCAACAAAGACATTGGCATATCTGTGGCGACGCACTCAGACAGCGAGTTCTTATTGTTCTTTGCCAGAACCGCGGCGGTTACCGATTCTATAGCGGCTGCAACTTTTCGCGGCGTCACTATTATTTGCGGACGTACCGTCTTGTCAGTATTTAACGTCGATGCTTCCTGATTCACAGCCGATGGCTTCGAAGAACTTCGTCCGTTGTTCGCCCTTCGCTTATGACTTAGCACTATCATCTGCTCGAGTATGTCGTCGCTGTCGTCAGAGTCCACGTCCATTTCCATTATCTGCTGCTTCGCTTCGTTCGCCCGCGACATGTTCTGTGTTGTTATGGACAAATCTTGCGGGCCTGACAAAAAAATAGGGCTCATTAGAACGAAGTCCTGGAAAGAAAACTCACCTTCTGGCTTTGATTTTGACTCGTCCTCATATTGATCAAAATAGTTTTTCTTTTTCAGCTGCACATATAGATTACCTAAGTTACTTTCAATGGGCTTCGATGGTCCCGCTGCAACATGGTCTTCCTTTTTCGTCTCCACTGCTGTAGGTTGCAGATTAACTTTTTCCTCGCTTGGCTTCGCTGTTTCCTCTGCCAAGTCCTGATCCATAGGCACATCCGTCGCGCTGGGTTCATGCTCCGTGGCAATCTCTCGTTGGTATTGGTTACTTGTACTTGCCTCATACGATCTACTTTGGGCGGTAAGATGCTCATAGCTTGGAGACAGCCCAAGTCGAGTCGGGGGAATTTCAAGGGGCGAGTTCACGCCTGGCTCACTGCCGTTCGTGGGTATTGTAACCGGCAATTGTAAATTTGAGAACAGTTCTTCTCGCTTCGCGTTTGGCTGCAGCAAGTGTGGCTTGTCTGCCAACGGCAAAGACACATCGAGTGGAACTGCAAAAGGATCCGGAGCTGGGCAGCCTAGGCACAATGTGGATTCCGACCTTTGGAAAAAGCTGTGGCGCTTGCCTAGCGTTGAGCCGTTCGATACATCGACATACAGCAATTCAGGTTCGATATCCAATGGGTTGCTGGTTTCATCTTCAATATCCTCGTTTTCGTTCTCATCCTGATCAGCCCACAGCGTCGCTTCGTTTTTATCGCCGTCCGACGTATCGTTCCGCATGTAATAGATCATGCCGTCCAGCACATAAGCAATATGTCGTAGTGCCGTGACATCGAGCACAGGCAGAGAGTCACGATGCTCGGACGTATGGGCGCGCATCAAGGACAAGCAGTACGTGAAGAATTCGCGACGTGAGGCTTGCGTGTAAGCGGAACCTAAAACACAAAAATTACATGAAAATCTCCACGTTATCTCTATTACTCCACAACATAGAAAAAATATTAATTGTATTATTTCTTCCTGTTAAAAGTTGCCAATATGCTTTTTTTTCGATAGGAGAAAGAAACATGTTTTCCGTGTATCGCTGCCATTACCGCGACAAAAAAATTATCTTATTTTTGCTAGTTTGTTCTTATTATTCAATGTTTTCAAACAAGACCTACCGTCGCGGTCATAGCTTCTTTGATTATCTGAACCTGAAAACCCAACAATACGCGGCGTTGTTGTATTAGATCCTGACGCACTTTGCGAGCTATCGCCTTGGCTTCGGTTTCTTGGTTGTCCTCCTGTAGATCCTATGAAGATACATATCGTTAACATATCATTATCATTCGACGTAACATTGTTAAAATTATCTTGGGCAGATTATTATACTCATATTTCATCCATTTGATGGATTACCCCCAAAAAAAGAATAAAAATATTTCTTATTCGATTCTGTTGCATTTCATATAAAGATTGCATTCAACAAATTAGGTATTGTTGAATTTAAAGTGAACCTTTGTAAATAATACCAAGGATTTCAGGGAAATAACTTGGCGAACACCTACCGAGCCCAGTTATACCAATGGATGTGGTTCCAGTGTTCTGCGAAGTTGTGTTCAGAGGATGCAAGGGATGGGACGGATCAGTGGTGTTTGTAAGCGAAGCTCCAAACTTCAATTGAGCCTCAGTTGCATCCATGACTGTCAGCATCCAATCCCAAGTGGGTCTCAGTCTAGTCTCCAAATATTTCTGTCAAGTGAAATAGTGCATTACTAATTCCTGCAGAAACTATAAACAGCAATGCATACTTGAAGGTCCAAGAGCTCATCGTATGATACGCGCAGTTGTTGTGGTTGTGCATGCAGAATCATGTCGGAGAGTTCGTCCAGCAGCTCGGATATCTGCCGAATGACTATACCGAACGCGCGCGCCAAGTTGCAGGCGGTTGTCGCCATTGTGTGAGGTTCTTGCGATGCAGCGGCCACCGCTGAACTGGGAACTGTTGATCGGCGTAGCGCCATTGGATCAATGAACACTAAACTAGAGCCGCTCGTTAGACGAACTGACGAACGATTCGCTTCGCGACTTCGAATTGCCCACTGCATCGATTGGGGAGCAGTGTTATTGCGTTGATTGCCCGAAGTGCTGCGACGCTCCAACTCATTCAGACCGTAGCCTTCTTCAGAATGTTCATCGGTCTCGTCATCTTCGGAGCCATCATCGTCCGGTGGGGAAGAATCGCCCGATTCTTCTTCAGGGAAGATAGGCATAGATGCAACACCTAAACGTTGTAGAAACTTTATTCTTCGATTTACTGTTAATCGATTTTAGTGAATCTACTCTATGGTTTTTATAGTTAAATATGATTACTAACATAAATCTATAAGGATTTCGAATATGCCAAAGCTGCAGATAAATCAAAAGTGTAAATAATTCCAAATCGAATTTTTACAACGAGGTAATGGAGTTAACGTTGAAGGATAATAGAAAACAATAATTTCGTTCGACGGTAGATCCAAATGCACTCCTATAGGAATTTTTAAAAGATGCAACATTCCTTACGGCGGCGCATCAAGAAACGTGTGTGAAAACTTCTCTCAAGTTCAAACAAAAATATGTTAGTATTGCGATTTCAACAAATAACCAACGACTTCATTTATTGCTATTCGTCACCTGTATCTGAGCCTGCAGTTGCCCCCGTTTGCACGCTACGCTGAGCATCTTGTGTACTTTGATTATCGTCTGAATCTGATTCAGTCTCGGCCTCATGGAAGTTATATTCGGTATCACTTTCACCTTCCTGCGCCACATCCTCATTACGCAATGGATCTTGTACGCTTTCGTCGGCATTATTGCCCACACGATTGCTGGAGCGATTCTCGCGTTCCATAATGTCATCTTGTTCAGACGCTTCGCCAAGTCCCAATTCTGTAAATAAGATTGAGAAAGTTTCGACAATCACACAGACCCGAATCGAATAAAAACAATTGCGCAGTTTACCATCAACTTCATTATCCATTTGAAGCAGACTGTAGCTGATGCGATTAATCAGATTGGCATTGTCTTCAGTCGATGACGGAGCAGCGATGTTGCGAACGTCTGATTGTCGCGATGTGGGCGGAGCCAACGGTTCCACACTGAACAAGTCGTCCGAATTCTGAAAACAGACACTGTAAACGATTTTCGTGATTGTTATAAGTTTCGAACTTACATCACCACTTGTCGCCATCGCGAACGGTGCGGTGGGCCTCACCACGCCCAATCGAACGGGCGCTATAAGCGCATCCGCAATCTCAGACAACTCTTCTATTGCAATTTTATGTAATACTTGGAATACTCTCCGGCAGCTCTGCAGGTGTCTTGTCTGTGACGAATTGCATTTCTGCTTGTCAGGCTTGGGAACAGCCTCGAGACTAAACACGACAAAAACTCGCGCCACAGAGCGAACAAATCGTCGTGCAACTTTTTGAGCCTCCTCCGTTCGACCGGGCACTGCATCGTTCTGCAACTCAGTTACTAAGGTAGTTAGGAGCGTCTCCAAATGCTCCACATTGCACTTCACCAGCAAACTATGCGTAAATTTATCTAGCAGGGTTGTTCCTTGTTGCGACTGTAGGATACTCTGATTTTCACTGTCATCAATATTCGGCGTGGTGGCGTTTTGTAAGATCTCTTGGTCCGATCCGGTGATAATCATTGCTTTGATGGCTGGCCAATCGACCAGGAGTCGTTCTAAAGCCTTTCTTGCAAACCTTGGCGGTTCTAGATCGTGCTCGGGCATATCAGCGTCTGTATCAAGAGTGGGATTTTTTCTAGAGCTGCCAGAAGCATTTCTGACACGCGATGTTGCTCGGTATTGCCGTTGTTCAACCATTTGTCGCCCAACAGTCTGGATCAGGAACAGCAGAATCGATTCTCCGCGAGAGTTGAATTTTTTCACCAAATCCGTGTCGGTGGCCAGCTTACAAAGCAGAGCCAAGCGTTTGGTTTGGTTGCCAGCAATCAATGCTTTACACTTGCACTTCTCCCAACAGTCACAATAGGCTGTGGGCGAGGTTCGTTTCAACTTGCAATCATGACCTTTATGGCACACTTTTGCACATTCCGTACAACAGCACAGAGATCCTGCGAGATAGCAAACCAGTAGATTTAGTTAGAAGTAATATCGTTTTAAATAACTACCTATTCCTAAGGTCCTTTTTAACACCGTTACCTCACTTACCTGTCAATCCACATGTTTTACACTCGAAGATATTCTGATTGATATGATCAGCACCGGTCCAGGTGAACGAACAAGTGTCGTTGCAACAAATCACATACAACGGCGATTGATCTGGAGCTGACCCTGTCGGGAAGATCATGGAATCCCGCAACACTGGATCGCCGTTGGCCAGCGAAATAATTGTGTTGAACAAAATTTTCCCAGCTTCGTAGGCTCGACAGGAAACTGCTAACATGAATGGAGTCTGCCCCTGCGCATCCTTGGCGCTCAACAGTTGATGCAAGTGTGGTTTCAGCATTGAGCTCACGCACATCTGCTGCAATATTAGAGCGGCGTTTTCTCTGCGTTGCACAGGATCTGAAATATAGGTATTCGCCGGGGTCGAGTGTTTTGATAAGTTTGTGGATTGTCCTGTGAGGCTGTCTTCGTCGCCTGAAGTAGGATCGTACTCTGGCGGCCAGTATGAAAGCGGCATAAAGCCCGCATCATCCACAGCAGAAGATGGTGGGTTGGTAGAAACGCTTCCGTCGATGTGAACCACACGATTCATCATTTCGCGCAGGCAAACCTGTCGGGATTCACGTCCAGGGACATACGCACTCATGGGACCGATGCAGTCCAAGCCTGACGTTCCGGAATTGGAGCTGATGTTCCTGGCGGGCAAAGATCCTTTTTCATCTGTGTCCTTGTTCGATGTAGGCGAACACATAGAGACGCAAGCGTGGAATATATTACGATTGCCATCGCAGCGCTCGTTCAAAACAGACGAAATTTGAGAGCGCAATTCGTTTTCTAGTTGCGACAATAGAGCGACCGCTCCCTTCAGATCACAGCGAAGGATCCGTGGCATCAGATGCTGCGAGTCGGTCATGAGGGCCAACACAGCCACTTGCGATTTCAAGTTAGCTCCAACTGAAGATAGGGAAAGCGTTGTCATCGCAACTGCTTTCACAGGCGGCAGATCCAGCCATTGAGGGTCCTTAATGGCTTCAACACAATCTTTCGCCAGAGGGTAAATTGTGCTGTTCCCATCTCTCAACAGCAGAACGCTATTCTCAGTGCAATCGCTTGCACAGGTCAGTGCCACATTATTAGGCGAGTGACCAATGAAGGCATTTATATCGGTTGGGAAAATACTGTCCTGCTCTTGGCGACCATTATTCAGATTGAACAAATTGTAATGGAGCTTCCCTCCGATCTTCATGATGGCATGGATGCCTTTTGTGTCTACAGCAAGTGTAAGGAGCTGAGTGTTTGCGCTTTCGGTGCTATTCGATGTAAACAAGACTATACGACGTGGCGATTTCTGGAAACAATCTGGCCCTCGCGATGTTGTACCGGATTTGATAACCTGCGAGGAATATGATTAGAAAATAAATAAATGGAAGTTTGCAAGGAAGTTATATCGAATGCCAGCCGCAGTGGTTCATTCATATCACTCACTTGGATGTCATCACGCTTCAGCAAACGGCAATCTTGCCAGTCGTCCTCTTTGCTTTCATTGGAACCGCCAGCGGTGGGAAAGCGGACAGCTACGAAGTCTCCATCCACTTTCAACACCTTTCCGATGGGTCCATACCGGTCTTCCACGAACACTACATCTTTAAGCATCCAAGATTCCTCATCTTTTTTGCCATCAGTATCCTCTTTCGGGGCCATTCGCTTTGCTCTTTTGTGTGACGTCACACTACCGGTGTCGCTGCACGTGCTAGATGCCGGAGAAGGTGGCGGTGGCATATCCAACCTGTCGGCATTTTCTTTGTTGTTGCTATTGGATTGTTTCCCGGACGACGCTTGACTTGCCACGCTGCTGGATTTCAACATGTCTTTCAAGTCGCCGGAGGTGAGACTGTTCGACGACTTTTCCACGCTTGAAGTCGGTGGATAGGCGCTCAGCAGTTTAAAGCGACATATGTCGGACAAGTCCCAAGCTGAGTTCAACAGTTGCCCGACCTTTGGCACTCCATTGGAGATGGTGAACCCGATCGATCCCATCTGATACATCGGGCATTTCTTCATTATCACCTGACTGCCAACCGTCACCTCCGAGTTGTTGGCAGAGGACGATCTTACTGGCTTCCTCGCCTTCGCTCTGTACTTCTCCCACAACCGTTTTCTTTGCCCGAACGGAAGAACACCCCACCAGTATAGATTGTTGTTTTCTGTTCGCGCGACCGTGTACAGCGTACACGTGTATAGCGACAGTATCGCTTCCTGTGCAAATTCAGGAAAACTCATGGCCGCGTGCTCAAGCTTCGCTCCTGCGTAACCCAACTGTTCATCCATCCACGTGGCGACGCGGTTCGATTCCGTCGACACTGAGCAGCGAATCGAAGTCGCTGATATGTGAGTAATTTTGTCAAACAGATTCAATGCAGCCGTTTTAGGATGATGAGTGTTTGGCGACTATGAAAATGGAGTTGTAGAGCCGAAGCAAACTATGCATTCATTTCTTGAGCCGCTTACCTCGCCTTTGTAGGATTCAGTATCAGTCCAGCGCCATTGATGCAATTCACCCTTGGTCGAGACTCCAATCAGCTCCGAATAAAGACATGCAATTTGTGTGAATCGAAGTGAGACATCTTTCTCAGGCCACGCCTCCAGCTCATCAGAAATCCATAGCGGAGGGCCAGTCGTCGTATCTTTCTTTTTCGTGTCTGTGGAGAGATTAACCTAGTTAAGCAAACTGCAAACAATAATTGCAGTATCCCCAGACTTTTTTCGCCCTAATAACGAGGTGAGCAGCATTTACCACAGCTCAAAATGGAATAGAAATTATTGAAAACAAATCTTTTTGGAAAGCGTTGCTGTTGTGACAAAATTATGAAAGAAATTCTTTATACAAGAAGAAAGATGCATTGTACTAATGAGAGTATTTGGTTTGAATGACAGTGATCATGTGTTTGAATAGATCTGAGGATACGACAGAGTCCTTACAAAATGTTTAAGATATTCATAACATAACAAACCAGTTTCTTTGTCCCATCCGGACTCATCGCGACTCGCGAACCAGCGTCGCGGTCCGTAGTATTGACGATCTCGCCAGCGGCTGAAGGCATCACGGTCACTGGCCGACACGGACGCGCCCGACCCACCACTCGAGACGCCGCTTGTTGAGGACGTACCACCCGATCGCACAGAGCCACCATCCGTTGCGCCGCCCGATGTCCCTGCACCGCTGTTGCCGCTGCCTCCACCGCCGCCGCCGCTGCTTGTCTGCTGATTCCGTTCGCTGCGTATACGGCTAAACAACAAGCTTGTTTCAGGAAATTGAAACAATTTACAAAAGGTTAGTTTTGATATGATGCAAGCAAAAACAAAAGGAAACTCGCGCAAGGAGGTCAACAGCGCCCACGTTGCGGTTCAGCGTACGCGCTGCATGTTCGCAGTAGATTTGTTTTCCGTTTGTTTAGTGGCTTTGATGTTTTGACTTGTTCATATTCATGATCATGGAAAAGCATACAATCCAAACATAGCAACACTTTTGCGCCTTTTAAGCGAACAACTACTGAATTACGCGAAACTCCATTCCCGCCTTTAGCGCTTTAGTTAATTTCTCGAGCCAAAAGGCCAAATAGAAAGTATGCAAAGCGTCATACGGACTTAAAACTTATCAATTAGCTTTAGTATTGGATACAAAGCAGCGTTACAACTTTTTCGAAACAATACTTGAACTGCTGCGATGGCAATCGTTGCTCTCTGAACATTCGGTCGGCTGAAGCTTTTGTGGTACGAATTGTCGTGAAACAATTTAAGTTTTGTATAGGCGACCACGAAAACTTGTTGCTTTTGCCAAACGCCAGGCAAGTCAATTGCAATTTCAAGCAACATCAACGTTATCGATCTGAACGCCAAAAATACGCGTCTCAACGATTCAACTCAGCCATCAGATGGCAATCACAACTTTGTCGACAGTTAGTAAGTTTTTTTTCATATTATAAAACGAATACACAACACCAAAACAAACGAAAAGAAAGTATTTACAGAAAGCCGTCATAAATCTACCAGAAACACAAAACCAAGATGCAAAAGTGTCAAATATGAAAAACTATTCGTTCTTCAGTGGCAAAGCGTGAAAACTTCTTGTACCGAGAGAAAACAAAGCCCGTCTAGCTAAAAGTCAATATGCAAACAAGTGACTCACTTGCGGATGCTTGAGTAGTTACTAAACATCTCCTCGGAGAACAGCCCGTCGGCCGGATCAATGATGACGCTGTTGCTGTTCTCGCCGTGGAAACCGCTATCCAACAGGGAGATCAAGTCTTCCGGAACGTAATTGTCGCCTCCTTCATCGGCGTCCTCACCTTCTTCATCGTCCCGCGACAAAAGATTGTTCACGGCCAAGTTCACGTCCAGGTTTGTTCTCTGCAAAACATAGATTATTGATAGTTTCTTCGCCGCATGTTTCGTCTGAATAGAATGCTGTACTAACTTGTAGCTCTCGAATGATAAGATTTCGACTTTTGCCCTGAAGAACCATTTGCGCCTGTGAAACAAGCTCTTCGGGCACATAGGGCGCGGGGACTGTTACAATTGATCGCCCCGAAGAACCGCCGCCGATAATAACACCTGTGCTACGCGACCCAGAGCTGCCGTTCCCACTTCCTCCACGCACCGTTGTACGCATAACTCTCGCCCGGGATCGTGCCAGTTGGCGTGATGATGTGCCCGGTGAGTTTTTCGATCCACCCGGTGCATTATTGGCTGATCCGCTGCCACCTCCACTGCTCACAAAAATACAAACATTTCCGTAATAAGTTTCGAGTCTACGTTTCATGCAATGAACTTACTTCTTTGACGGTTCCTGTTTGCTTAGATCCAAACGTTCCGGGATGACAGAGAACGCAACTCGAAATATTCGACCATCCTCCAGAAGTATGGCAAGGTGTCCTGGTCCAATGACCACTTGTTTAACGGGCACTCGTAATGCTTGCAGTGCTTGCGGTGAAGTTGATCCATATTTGTTAAGTTTATCAGCAACTTCTCGTAACCTAGGCGAAAGATGAGTGAAAAATGTTAGCTTCAAATTGGTGTTGGAGACAAATGAAATTTAAATAAGGGCATCATCACATGTCTCAATATTTATGTTGCTCCAGATTTCACTTGATCGAAGACATTTCTGTCGCGTTGACTAGTGAAGTTTGTACGCTTTGATTTTTTATTTATTTAATACTATAAAGGGCTGTTTTCTAGATTGCTGAACATTGTTTGAAATTAATGCTGGTTCTCTCATGAGCCGAATATTTTTAGGAAGATTATTTCGCATAACAAGAGAAAATTGTCGCACAGCGACGTACAAATTTAAGTTGCAGATCAAAAATGTATCAACACTCCGTTCAAAACGTTCTCCGTTGGAGCAGTGGAACATGTTTTTTTGCAAAATTTGACTTCATTCATCATTCTCTTACATTTCTACATTATTTTTTGAAACAATTTGTTTACTCAATAGCATTTTTTTAGCTACGAACAGATGATAGTCGCTGAGGGCCAGAACAAGCGAATATGGTGAATGCGGAAGCAATTCTTACTTCAATTCGTGCAATTTTGCCATTGTAAGACCATAAACTTGTGACGTGATGCTTTGTCTTAGGGAAAGAGCGCTTTTTTGGATGTGAGGCTTTTTTTAAATTTCATCCCTCAAACGATCCAATAACACTATGCAATATTGGCTATTGATTCATTGATAGATTTTTTTCCCTCAAGGTATTCAAAGAATAAAATATTGAAATAGGTTCGGAGTGGCAGGATCGCCATGAAATATACTTTGTTAGATGGGGCCATTATGTTTTTTAACTCCCAGAGAGAGGAGGGACTCACCTAATTATCGGCGTCTAGCGCCAAAGCTGTTGACATGCGTTAGCTGCCTATATTTCTAATACAGCGCAAGCGCCGCAATGAACAATTCAAAAGAAAAGGGTGCCGATGTAGGCAGTCCAAGTTCTCTAGTATGAATGTTAATGTATTCGTTGACTATCATTTCTTTTATTCTAAAATATTGCTTATGTATAACTTACTAACTAATCAAATATTGTTTACATGTTACTGACCTAAATCTATTTCCAATATTTTCCCATGGTCAAAAATGCAAGTGCAAGCAATAAAGTGTAGTTTATTGGCTTCAAGAACCTTACTGCAGATGTAAGCAATAAAATGCCAACAATTGGATTTGCTTTCATTGTTATGCCATGCTGAACTCGTCCTTAGTGCACATTGTTGGTGTTCAATTGTTTTGCTGAGTCGCTCTAATTTCATTGTTTATAATTGGACTCGGGGTATACCCACAAAGCCTGACTCACAATGTTTTGACACGTGCCGGGATATCAGATGGCAATGTATGAATATTGTTTTGTTTGTTGTGGCTTGTATTACACTACAATATCATCCGCATCAACTTTTTTTGTTCCAGTGTGTAGTGGTGGTCCCATGTTTTATCTATTTAGTACATATCGCTTTGCGTAATCTTTTTTATTGCGCTTAAACACTTCCAAAAAGCCCTCTGAATCATCAACACGATATTGTTTTTGGTCCATTGTGAGTAACCGAGTTACCCAATTCAAAGAAAACTCTTGCATGCACAAATTTCGGTGCAAAATAGATTCTACACTGACTATCCCCATTTTTGTCATTTCAGCTTTCTCACGAGCTGCTTTGCTGGGTACCGGGGCATAGTGATATACCGGGAAACTGCGAAGCAAATGCACTAGCGAGACCTGGCACTGAGCTTCAGGATTAAACATTTATCTCCCAAGTCGACCAACCTCTAGCCTCTATAAAGCTAGGATTTAAGCAGTACTATGTGGAGGCTGCAAATAGGGCCTGGCTGCTCGAAGAAACCTGTAGCACAACCAGGCAAACTTGGCAAGCACTGTGCACCAAGCGGCTCCTCAACACAAGCCGTGAAACCCTGAGTTCCGTCGTTTCCGTACTGACGGGACACTGTCTGATCGGCAGACACGCAGAAAGATTGGGTGTCCCTTTCAATGATTTCTGCCCAAGTTGCAGATCAGAGGATGAGGAAGAAACAATCAAACACTTTCTGTGCGAATGTCCAGCACTCTCCCGGAAGCGCATCCAAACCTTGGGCTCGCCCTTCTTGGACAACCGCACGGAGGTAGCTGATTTGGACATTGGCTGCATACGAGAATCTGGATGGTTCTCGTCATCCCGCAGGTTCTAGTGCCGCCCTTATCTATTATTATTCTGTGGTACCACAATGGGCCTATCGTGGCTTAAGTGAGCCACCTTTGGATAAAAGGGGCTGCCACTACAACCAACCAACCTATCTCACGAACAATCATTTGAAGGACTTCCAAAACAATTTCGACGATTTTTTAAAAATGTTCTCTTGTGTAAGAGCGTCATTTTGGGCGTTCGCTTCGTTCAGCATCAAAGGTTTTAGTACGACAGCGTTAAAATTCCACATACCAATCAACAATAATGAATTTACCTAGGGCAGAAATGCCATAAATCTTAAGAAGCAATTTTTAGCTACAGTGGTATTTTTTCCGCTTACTTAAAATAAGAACTTGCTTCATTGAAAAATATCAGTAGCGTTACAAAAACTTCAATATTTCGACAACTAATGGTCGAAATGTCATTAAATTTTGACGCTTGTTTTATGAAAAATGGTACTATCTAGCGCCTTCAAGGATTTCCATCCATAGGTCAAATCGAGGACATTTTGAACGAAAGTTTTGATTCACGTTTGAAGGGATCAAAATTTATTGCAGTCGAAAAAGCTATGAAAAACGCAAGCGAGCTAAGGTGGATTTTCGCCCGAAGTTTTACTATTGCGGGCGATGCAAAGAGGTGCTTTCAATGTAGTTAAAATTTCGCACTATTACCTCACGTGAAGATCTAGCTGACATCTTTATGTCACCCTCCCCAGAAAAGCGGTTCACTGTTCTCATTGCATCTATTGCAAAACGAGAAATAGAGTCGTAAAAAAATGTGAATAATAGAATTTTAGTGCATCTTCACACTCAAACCTGCCGAAAAAAGAAGCCCAGTCAATCAAATAGCGATCTAGCGATATAACAATAGTCATTCGCTTCACAAAAGTTCAAATTTAGATTTTTATGTGCTTTCTGGGATGTTGAAAGACTTCAACAAGGAAACTTCAAATAGAAGATCTGGAGAAAGACAGGAGGAGCGAGAGAAAGTCGCATATTTCTGCTAAAGTTATTGTCATAAAATTGAAGCAACACATTGCCAAAGATTATAATCATTTCGTGAGAGTAGCTTAAAGAAGCGAAAGTAATACCTGCATTTAAAGGCGGAACAGACCCGTCCAATTACACTTCTTAACTTCCCGAGTAAAATCATGGAAAAAATATTATCTTCTCGAATTAAAGACTACTTAGAACAGAACCAAATATTGAATGAGAACCATTTTGGCTTCCAGGAAGGGAAAGGTACAACAGATGCTATTGTTGAATTCGGAAGACACATAAAAACACAAATGGATAGAGGTCCTTACCTCGCATATATATTCGATGATTCACGAAAAAAAGGTTTTGATTCGGTAGTTCATCACATGTTACTACAAGATTGGAGGAATTAGGAATTTTTGGTGTAGCGAAAGATCTGGGTGTTTATTACTTGCCAGAAGGACCACAAAAAATAGGCATCCGCAATAATTATAGTCAATCAGCGCGCAATAGTGTTCGAGTACCTCAAGGGTCTATCCTAGTTCCTAATCTTTTTCTGTTATATATACGAGCACTCTATCTAGCGCAAGAGAAACTGCAAAAGTAGTGATGTACGCGGAATGGTAACTTCATACAGATTAACCATAAGCGCAAAAAAAACGAAATCCATTCTTCTCAAATATTGAATAATGTACCTTTGATAAAAACTGTAATATCTAATCTAAAAATAATTGAGGTCAAATAGACGGAAAACTCTCACGAACAGCACATATTCATGAATTGAGGAAAAAAACACGCAGCTATTGATGGTCTCCTACATCGATTCAGGTACCTTCCTATCCATACTAAAATCCAAATCATTGGTTGATTGGTTGGTTGTAGTGGCAGTCCTGCCTACTCGGGATGACTGACCTGAAACCATGGTGAAAACAGGGAATCGGAGAAGCAAGGTCCACTTTCCCTGGCGTTGGCCCATCCCTTCGTAGTATTGTGGAGTGACCAATGTTCTCTTCAAGTCAGAGTCGCAGAGCTTTTAATCGAACAGCAGAGCACTTGGCCTGCTGTTCGTAAGTAGCTCTGTCGGAAGCCAATTTAATAGCATAAATAATACCTTTGTCGAAGTAGTCCGTAGAGCCCCGATAATTGCGATAGCCGCACTCCTTCTGACCTTGTTTAGCAGGCCACCAAATAACTGCGCCATACAGGATTGGTTCCACTATCGCCGTATAGAGCCATTTCCCAATAGCTCTTTTGCAGCAGTACATTGCGCATGTAGCTTTGCGTGCTCTTTCTGCTATGTTCGCTTTCCATGCGAGTTTAGAGTCCAGAATTAGACCTAAATATTTGACCTGATGAGATGGGTTGAGACTTATCTCATCAAGTTTACGTGGGACAAATCGTGGAATTTTGTACTTTCTTGTGAATAGCCTAAATTCCGTCTTCTGCGGATTAATCTTTAAACCGCACTCTTTGCTCCATTTGGTAAGAGTACCTGGGGCAAAGTTTAGTCATTAAGGCACGAATAATTTCGAAAATTGCATATACAGAATCAAACGAGAAAGCATAACATACTGGACATAGCATGAATTATCACCAAGACTATCTACAATCTTCGACAGCTGACTCCTACAGCCGAGGTGTATAAAATAGCCAAAGTACTTAACTTGGATGGATTAATTTACACCAAAATGGGAAATTCATACATAAAAATTTACAATACGACGAAGGGAAAGCAATCAAATTAAATAGAAATTTGAGAAAAAACGACTATATGAGAAACAAATTAATAAAATTTACTAGGACATAATGCCTGAGGGATCCAATCAACACTGCAGCTAATTTCTATAACGACATGACGCATAAATTAAAAGAAATAAACAAGTTACCATCCTGCGAAACAGCACTAAGGAAACATCTTCTTGAAAAGCAAAACTCAGCATTGTAATATTTATCGAAACTCAGGGCGCAGACAGGTAAAACGAATGAATTTATTTGTATATGCCTCAGATCTTTATACTAAACTTAATGACGAAAAAATTCAGTACTATCCCTTATACCGATTTCCATCGTCTGGGAAGTACAAATACTACAAAACGTGAATAAACATATTGCACACGAAACGTGCAATCAAAGAGTGATGGATAGAGTGGTTTGAAGGAGACTGAGGTGATTTTAGTCGGTAAAACCCCGACATGCCGAAAAGCAGGATCGACTTTACCAACTTTTGAAGATTTCCACTTACCAACGATGAAAAAAAACTCACATGATCAAAAATTAACGATAGAATCTTTCGGCATTTGCGTAGTTTCGCCAACGGAACGAAGGTACATTTATTTTGATCCACGATACCATCGATTGCTTCAATGCTCGAAACTTGGAAAAGCAACTAAGGTGGACGATTGATGGATGGACGTGTCACTTAATTTAAAAGGTGAAAATGAACGCAACATGGTTGAGAGGCTGACATACTATTGCCATTTTCAGAAATTGCTTCAACATCAAAATTGGGAGGCAAGCTTGATGTCCGCTTACACAGAATTCATCAATCAACACTTCTGCTAATTCCAATCATAGTCCTTAATGAACCGTGCAGTAAGCCCGAAGAAATCTGCTTGTTTTGTGAATTGGAAGGAGAAGTTTCTTGTTTGATCACAATCAGCACTTGTAATGTAGCAAATCCCAAGTATTTAGCATGCAATAAGAATGGACACCTGTTGACAAAATGTGATTGATGGAAATATTTCGCTACAACGTAGAGAAGCATACCGGGAGATGGAGTGTAGCCCCTTCTGTATGGTTTCAACAAAGGCGAAAATAGCTATTTTCTCTGTAGTTTGAGGGTTTGATAACGGACTGATCTCTTGCATGTGGCGCCAAAGTGTCGTCAGTTTTGTTTTGGGTAGTTGAACAAAGATTGTCAGGACAAATCAACATCAAAAGATATCGTTGTAGCTTCATTGACAAGAACAAAAGGAGCTAGGCTCGGATAAGCGAAGCCCCGACAGATTAAGTCTCCCTGGCGATCCTGCATACTGCTATTATGCAGGACTGTGATTTCATCGTGAATCTGGTTAATGTAATTATTTGCTTTTTGTGATCTTTCCTAGATTAGAATTTCCCCAGCTTTGTCATAATTAGCAGCGCTCCATGACTCATGAAATTTGCTTATTTCTGTCTCGGCATGCACTCACAAGCCGCAGCGAGTCGGACTTTCGACTCATGTGCAGGGACTTTGCGAAAAATCGAATCCCTGCGCCCCCGCCGAGCCAATTACGCCCATCAGCTGTTGCCGACTCCGCCGCTTGTTTACATCCCATTTCGGCCAGTGGCACTCCTCGCAGTCGCGAAAATCGCGAAGTTTCCGAAGCAAAGCCCAACGGCCGACGAGCCTCGTCCCCGTCACGGACCTGATTCGTTCTGGACGCAAACCTGATTGAATCCTAACCAACAAACGCCTCGGCCGCCCGTCCCGGCGAGAACGTGTGCTAAATCCGATTTCCACTCGCTGCCGCGCCGCTCAATTCAATGCCCTCGCTCCCCGCGGAACAAAAAAAATCAACAAATGAAAATGTCATCGGACGTGCGTGAATGCCAGTGCCCGCACCTCGCATTCCTTCGATTTGCATATATCGACGCGAGCGCCTGGCACTCCGAGCTTTGCCAGCCACGCAGCGCCGCACGGAGGAAGCATGGAACGCAGAAAGCGGGCCCAGTGCAATCGCCGGAGCGCTCAAGTCCGTGAGCCGTTCAGCCATCTTGAGTCTCGTGCAGGCGCTGCGTTGGGGCGACACTGGGCCTGCGAGGTGCCACGAAGGAGTCGCCATTGCCCGGCGGGCGCTTCTCGAACGCCCCGCAGTCCGATTCGCCACCGGCAGACCACTTCGCCTGCGACACATCCTCGCGGAACAATGGAAGACGGATGCACAGTTTTCAGGGCAGCCATTACGCCATCCGCTCCCATCCATCCATATTGAGGCGGCCGTGGAAAATCCGCACGGCTCGCACCGAGCACGTTTTGGCCGTCGAGCACACTGCCACAAACTCACCTCTCGTTTAATTGCTCGTCGGTGCCTGGAATTGGGTGCACTACAAATTGAAGCGAAGACATTTCCTCGCGATTCCACGACTCCGCACGCCGATTTTCGCAATCGCCCGTGCTCTCCTCGAACACCACGTAAAATTGCGTCTCTGCGATAACCTACTAGCGCAATTCTATCGTCGTACAAAACATCACTGAATTATTCTCGATTGATCGATCGATTCAACAGATTTTCTTTTTTCCTGAGCGAACAAAAATTTCTTTCCGTCGACGAAATTGATAGTTCGCGATCTGTTCACAATTCGTACTAGAACGCTGAACAGCCATTTTGGTGGCAGCAAATGGCCTAGCCGAGTAGGCCCGAATGTAATACAACAGAACTGACACGACTCTATCCCTCAATTTTTCGAACATCCTTTTTCGTCGAAATAGAACAAGTTTATTTTTTATAAACATCCGAAAACTGGAAAAAAATTATTTATATTGTATTGAATGTAAACTTCTTCTTGTTACATTTCTGTATAGTAATATAATGTCTCAGTTATTACATGAATCACTACTCTCTTCATTAAGCTTATTCAATCTGAACAACCCCTTCAGATTTAATTAGATTAAATCTCCATCACTGATGAGAACAGAAACTTAGTCTGTGAATACAGATACACTACGTCCTAAAACTTAGCAGTAACACTGAAAATCGAAAAACTGCTTTTGACAAGGAGAATATTTGGTGCTGATGTAGCAGTACGAATGTGGTATGTATTTTCAATTTCAAATTAGGAAAACTGTGTTCAAAATTCAAATTATATAAATTTTTGCCAAATAATAGCATAAAACTGCATTGAAGATTTTCAATCAAATTATTTCTATTTATTGGAATTTTCGTTTATAAAATCTAAAAAACTATAAATAATGCATATACAACTTTTCACATATGACGTATGCAGCGAACGGCGACGGTTAAAGCGCCTTTATTTGGAAACTAGCAATTTAGTAATAAAATAACTAAGTAACTTTGGTAGATAAGTGAACAATCTGTAATTTGTAAGCATTAGTTTTTCCTGTAAAGTCAAAAAATTCAGACGAATTCTGGAAACATCAGGCAAAAATTATTTTAAGTCTCTATAAATGGAAAAATAACAACGTTCAAAACGAAAATATAAAATAAAAATTAAGCTTTAAACCAACTTTTCATACAAAAAATTACACTTGAAAAAAATCCAAACAAATTAAGCCAATAGAATCTGCGACAGATGCGAATTTCCCGCTTCGCCATTATTCAGTTCTGGTTCTGCACCGAAATTTATTTGTTGCGCTTTAATTAGTGCAGTTCAAAAATGAAAATCAAATAAATAAATGTGATAAAGATGACAGAAACTTGATAAAACTCAAAATTCCTATGATTTATCAATATCGGTCGTGCAGTCCATCATTTTTTATTTACTCTATTCAAAAATGAGCAACGGGAGTTGGGCGGTTATTATTAAAATAACCGCTACCTATGTTTCTCTGTGATTTTGCCTTTGATTCCGGCTAGTACTTCACCAAAACAACAAACGCATTGTACTAAACTGAACAGCTGGTGACATTGCTTGACTTTTCATTGTGTTGTGTCGCCGTTAGAAAATTCTACTTTGACAGCGTCGCGAAGTGGTGTTTTTCGCGGTTTGGGAGCTGCAAACCGAGCGACTCGTGTAAAATAGCGTGATTCGCCCGCGCTTCTTGTTTTGTAACGCCCATCCCGCTCGGTGGCCTCTCGCAGAACCACACATGCAGTGACAGTAAGTAAGATTTCATTTAGTCGCACTTGATTCTAAATTGACGGCCACCTACGTCCAAGAGCCGCCGATCAGCTTTGTTTCGACCGGGTGTCCACAAATCGATAGCCTTACCCTCGCAATAGCTTAAAATCCCAACTTCTTCCGAATCAACGCACTTGGCGGCTACTTTGTCCGTTCGCCTGCGTCCCGCATCGCAGTCACGTTTTGTTTACGATTTTATTTGAAGATTTAATTATGACGAAAATTGATTTTCATTTTCCGCTCGCCGATAGCGATGTGCGGGTAGCGCAAACCATTCCGAATTGAGGTATGTCGCGTGCCTAATTAACGGCGAACACATGGCAGGCGGCAATCCTCAGGACATTGGGAGATGTTTGGTGGATCACCTTGGCGGTGCGTGTGGATCACCTTGGCGAAAGTAGTAGCTATGCAATTTATTATGCGCTGCCTAGCATGGAAACGGATGTTTCCGCAGCTACCGCGATTTCATCTACATTTGCCACAGGGCCCCTACGTCATGAGTAATCCCGAGAGGAGACTTTTATGCCAGTCACCGATTGCGCGCGAACTGCGCTATGGACATCCTCCCCCAACTCTGTTGTGAACGCTTGACTCATATGGCAATTATGCTAGCACAAATCAAAGTTTTTTCGTCTTTATGGCAGTTCACTGATGCAATAAGTAAATAATCAAGAACTCACTGGGAATGCGTTGAAATCCAGTCTCCATACTGAGGTTAAACAGCTTTTGGCGCGGCATCACGACTAATCTTCGCATTTACACGCATCTGTCTAAGGCTTTTGGGTTATATTAATGCATAAGATAAAGATCGATGACTTTCAGGGGTCTTCACTCACAATCAGATGGTTTTCTTCCTATTCGATAAACTCTGAATGCATCGTCTCATTCTGCAGTCATGCCTCCACTTCTTTCAATTCAACATCAGATGCTCCCCAAGGATCTATTTTGGGTCCTCTTCTATTTTTACCTTTCGTTATTGGTCTGCCTCAATTCACTCAGTCTCCCCGCCTCCTGTACGCTGGCGATTTCAAAAATTTTAGGACAATTAACTCTGTTATCGATTGTCGAACACTTGACGTGATCTGTGTGTATTTCAGTCATGATGCGACCTCAACAATTCAACAATTAACGTTGGCAAATCACGTAAACTTAAATGTTTTCCTAAAATCAATCCTACTGTTTTTCCTTGTTCTTTAACACTGCATTACCCTCCATGCTGACGAGTTTTTCGCGACCTAAGGGTAGGTACACACGGGCGTCAAAAGTAATCGTGACGCTGCGTCACGTTCAAGCCGATAGGAAGAAGTACATATACACAAATGAAGCGATGCACACATGCCGCGGACACCTATCGAGCGTTCGCGTCATTTCGGATAGCTGTCAAGTGTGACGCCGGTTCTGTGGGACGCAGATAGCTATCGCCTATCCGCGTTCCACCATTTTCATTAGCGTATATGGGGCAGTGCAGTGAAGTGAAGGCAGTTGCAGCATTGCCAATGTGTGGGGAATTCATCAAAATGTGAGGAGTTTGGCCTATGCGAGGAATGCTATGGGGGGTTTTAATTTTGAGGAATTGTGAGGAATTCACATGAATTTCTCGAACTAATAAAACTATTTCGGGACCAAGGTTTTCATACTCTTTCGTCTCGATTTAGTTGGAAACTTGCAGTTGTGGATGTTTTTTTTTAGTAAAACGTTAGGGTCATTAACGATACTCTAGTTTTTTCTAAGAATATTTGCTTGTTATTTGCTATAATTTAATGTGAAAAATTGAGGAATTTAAAGTGTTTCGCGAGGAAAACGTAGAAAGAACCTTGGCAATACTGGGCAGTTGTGATCAACGGTTTGATCAACTGTCAACTATTTGTCAAATCGACGATAGGACACTAAGGCGGCCCATTCACGTTCAATAATATTGCGCAATATTTATTATCAATAATATTGCACAATATTATTGAACACACTCTAGCACCACACATGTTCAATAATATTAAGTCAATAAAATTGATATGGCATCCGGGTTAGTACTTTCTTGAAAGGAACATGTCAGATGACGAAGTTTTGGCATTATAAATATAATATTTGTGACCTTTCACGACCGCTGCCAAAATAAATCTGAAAAATATTGCGCAATATCACACACACGCCGCAATAAAAAAATATTGTGCAATAAAATTTAAGCTTGCTCAATATTTTGTTCAATCATTGTGCAATCGTCAATACTATCCCTAGACGTTCAATAATATTGTGCAATCATAAATATTGCGCAATATTATTGAACGTGAATGGGCCGCCTAAATGTAGGTGTACACTGGCGTCAAAAGTAATCGTGACGCAGCGTCATTTCTATCTGCGTCGTTTTGGCTGACAATGCACACTTGCCTCCTATCGTCGATTTGACAAATAGTTGACAGTTGATCAAACTTAAATGAGTCGCTCATTAAGAACATTGTCTAACGCTAAATTACAAGTGACGCTGGGTCATGTGTGCACTGCCCAATATACGCCAATGATAATGGTGCAACGCGGATGGGCGATAGCTATCTGCGTCTCACAGAACCGGCGTCACACTTGACAGCTATCCGAAATGACGCGAACGCTCGATAGGTGTCCGCGGCACAGTATAGGGACACCCAGTAGGTAATGTTTCATATATAGGCGCACTATCAAGTACGGCCCGCGGTTCTACGGGACAACGTCAAATGTTTGTTTACATTTAGCATGTGTTTGTTTACATTTATCATATGTTTGCTGCATTCAAGTAAGAGAACTTCAATGGTTTGCTGCCATTTATAACAAAATGGCAGCTATCTACTGGTGGGGGCACTGCCAGAGCTCGTATATGCACGTTTCATGCTAGGCGTGAAAAACGCCGTTAGAAACTTCGGTTCATTGAATTACAATGGTGAAACGTCTTTGCTGACACAAATTTCATTTGCTTTTGACAAATTGATTGAGAGAAAAAGCCAAAATGCCTGAAAAAATGTCATGTGTTGAAGTGAACGATGAAGTCCGCGAAAGTGCTTTGTGCCTCTGCAAATCTGGCAGTGCTTGGCATTCCCCAGCTTTGCAAGCACATGGCCAGCACATGGCGCCATTTCTTGGAAGGAAAATACGAGCTTTTGGGCTTCGATTGCATACTGGGTCTACCTATACTGTGGTCCGCGGCATGTGTGCATCGCTTCATTTGTGTCTATGTACTTCTTCCTATCGGCTTCAACGCGACGCAGCCTCACGATTACTTTTGACGCCAGTGTGCACCCACACTAAGAGTCGTGTTCGACCGCAAACTAAAATTTGAACACCATATTGCCAATTTTATGCTTAAAGCGTCCAAACCTTGTGGACTCTTGTTAAGAAATTCCATTGCGTTTAGGAGAACTGAAACTGATACTGAACTATTCAATTCTCTTGTTCGCAACTTGATCGAATACTGCTGCCCAATTTGGTCTCCGCACAATAAATGTGACACAGAAATAATTGAATCGATTCAGCGCAAGTTTACTCGTAGTCTGTTCTACAAATTAAATATTCCTGATGCTCCTTACGATGATTGTCTTAAATATTTCCAACCTGGTCACATTACAACAACATAGACTACATTTAAATGAGTCTCTTCCTGCATTTTCTCGAGATTTGAATTTGCAACGAGATTCACTCCCGTCACTCTTTTCGCCCCTGAAGAAACATTACAATTTCGCTCTTCTAAAACCACATCTAACCTACTATATTACAACTTTCCACTGATCCGCTTACGAAGAAATCATGGCTAAATGCAATTTGGATTCTTCGGCCAGTCATTAAAATTTGTAAGTTTAAATAAAGGAATCATAATTTTACCTCTTAAAAAAGAGAAACCTCTTAAATTTTAACTCAACGTAAATTTTTATTCATGATTGTTCGTTTTCACCTTTATTATATTTATTTTGGTAATTCATACAATTAATTTGATAAGAGCTAACTAGTCTTAGTTTTAGTTTAATCGCTTCTATGTGATGGATCCTTCTGATTAGTAGCTATTGTTAACAACGCCATTAACTTTCCTCACAAAGTTATGTAAATGCTCTTAGTTCAAGTTTCCGGGCACTTTGAAAGGTTCTGTGTGCTGCTGCTGTCTATTTAAGTATTTCCTTACTTGGACTCGTTCCGTGGCTATCTCAACAATGTTATGTACGTTATAGCTTTTGCGATACGCCTTCCAACTATGGTAAAATATTGTACCTTTTAATGATTTTCACAACTTCCCCATGCAAAGTTGTGAGTGAATTTATTCAATGCCCATAATTCTGTCGTTTGTTCGAAAGAGAACTTTAAACTACGAAATTCATACCCCGTCTCCTCTCCTCTCTACCCGGAACCACCGTCTCTTGGAAAAATTCCTAGGTTCCGCGTCCACATTTACGTCGCATGTGAACACGGAATTGCAAATAATTTTGTATTCTTTCTACAGTGACTTTCACTTAAGAAGTTACATATGTAGGTCTTGGAGGGAAAAAATAAACAACTTTTTCGAAAAACTGTATTTTAAAAAGCAAAAATCTGTTTTATTTAAAATTTACACACATAAAAAAATTTCAGCTAAAAACATTGAAAATTGTCAATTTTCCTGCAGTTTTCTTCGTCCGACCTTATTTTTACAGTAGGCAAAATATTTCGGTGCAGGTTCATCTCAAATCAAAAATCCAAAATTTTTGTTATAGTTTATGCCTTTGGCTCATGCTTGAACGAATGAATTGAAAAATATTAAAATTTAAAGTTTTGAAATGGATTTGAATGAATCTTCGTCTTATATTTTTTTAGCATTTTTCCGATTCTCATCGTTTTTAAAATATTATTTTTCGTATAAAAGAAAAACGAGTCGACCGAATGAAAATCCCTTCGTTCAAGCACGAGTCAATACTATAAAGAGGAACTGTGCAAAGTTTCAGCAAAATCGGTCGATTCGTTGTCGAGAAATCGTGTCTATCGCACGGAAAAACATAGTTTGGAGAAAAACGCGTTTAAAGTTGTTTTTTACCGCGATTTAATGAATTAAAGTTATTTTTTGGCGACTTACATCGAGTCGTTGTTCAGAGCATCCTTTTGATGTTGTGATGTTTGATGAAAAAGAAAGGAGCTGATTTTACGCGGTAGAACCGCGCTGCATGCGTATAATACGCTTAGGTAAGGCAGAGCGCACGTACCGAACGCGCGGCATTCAAATCTCCATAACTCCGGTAACATTGCTCAAATTTACTTCAAATTTGGTGTGGATACTCTTGAAGTACTATACTTTCAATTCGATCGATTTTTTGAAAATACAAGACCTACTTAACCCCTTAAAATGGTACATATCGGTTTACGTACAAAACCGACTTTTGTTACCGCGACGAACGCAAGAACAACCAAATATATTCTCTGTGATTCGCGTAGAAACACCAATAAAACAAAATCATCGAAACGAAGCAGTGCGTATACTTTCCTTTAGCTAAAATCTAAAAAAAACCTCAACAATGAACCTCACAACTAGAGTGATACAGCAGTTTTTATTCTTGCTACTTAGCAAATCGTATTGCCGTTGTTTTGCTGTCTAGCACTTTGTTGGCAGCCCCTTGTTGCGGAGAACCTTATTTAGGCGTTTCGCCATTGAATTCATTAGTGTTTTTTTTTCGTCGTTGGGAGGTGGAAATCTTCAAAAAATACCGATTTGCTCCTACTTCTCGGCATGTCGGATTTTTACTGACTAAAACCACCTCCGCTTCCTCCGCCTCTCACTGTATCTCTCATTGCTTGCACTGTCCGTGTGCAATGTAATTCCTGAATGCTTGTTCATTTATTTGGTACTTCCCAGACGATGTACATCGGTATAATGAATAGTACCAGTATCTCAACAATTTTTATTCAGGACAACGTCAAATGTTTTCATTTCTTACAGACTCCGAGAAAATGATGGTTACAATGCTGTAATTCAAATGGTTTCTAAAATTAAAATTGCTACATGTTAGAAACTAAACATAGTTCTGTAGAGCTGCTCTAAAAATTGATTACAAATCTATTACACTCCGTGTTGCGATGAAACTGTTTACAAAACGTAATTTAATTCTATCAAACGAAACTCCCTTCCTTGGATTTCTATAGATCTATTTAACTCAACGATATTATTTTCACAGTACGGTGACAATATGAAATTAACATATAAAACGCTTCGTTTCTGCGTCGTTCACTATTTCCAAGCCGCAAATACCTTCTAACAAAGACTGGTTAACATTAGTTCTCGATAGTAAATAGAGCCCAAACTCATGTAAATGAAGCGACTTTGCCCTTCGAATAAAACACGGCATGATATTCTAAACCCCATTAATCAAATTAGATTTTTCATTCGCAACCAACTCACACTCGCACAAATTATATCATTTCCTACGTATGCATAGGCTCATCTATCACGCATCGACCTCCGCGCTATCTTATCAAAAATCCCAGTAATTTTCATTTAAAGAAAACGTCAAGATAATCAATGCCCCAGTACTCAACGATAATCTTACAAAATATGTTTTTTCTCTCTTCATTTTAGGTGTTACCGAAACGAGAGCATTGACGTCAATTTCAATAAAAAAAGAGACAAAAAGGCGCACGAAATTGTTCACAAGTCGTCGCTACTTAGGTAAAAATAATGCTTGCCTACGTCATTGCTGACAAAGTTTATCTGGCATTTATATTCTCACTTAGATGAAAATTCACTTGATATTTTCTTAGTACAAAAAAAAACTATGTAATTCTACACATTCTTACGCCGAGTTAATTGAATTTTGATTATCACAACTATCAGTTGGTGCACGAGACGAATACCGCCCGGCAAATCCGTTTCAGCAAGTGAATGTCGTTCTGTTGAATTGTAGTACATATTTGTTGTTGACGATAGCGAGTGTAAGCCATCCGCAAAGTCACCCGGCGCGAACATAGAAACGCAAACAATATCTGAAATAGTACAAAAATAAATTACAAAATAAATATACTTAAACAAAAAGTGAGGCGAATACAGAAATACTGAAAGAATGCCGGCCCAAACCCGTGGTCACATTAGCAAGTATTTGCGAAAGCGTGAAATTAAGCGAGCATCAGGTATGAGACGCCAGTTCGGCCAGGACCAGTAAATACATAGTTACATTTAATTTTGAATCAAAACAAGATTTCCGAAGTCATAGTGGGCAGTAACAATTTATTAATCCCCATGAATTTGAATGAATACTAATCGCTACACGCATTTAGTTTGCAGATTGATGCTAATCGTCCAAAATAGTGCTTAAAGAATACTTAGTGAAAAGTCGTTTTGCTATCTTAAATGGTGTGTAAATATTTGCGTTTTTCGTTTTGCTTCATTCACACATTTTTCTCTTGATTTACCCTTGTTAAGGTAGTGCACGATATGTTTGTTGTCGTCTATAAATTTAGAGTGTATGGATAAATTGTATTGTTTTGAATACCGTGAAAAATCGCAGGGAGATGAAGCATTGTTTTGTCTAGATTTGGAACATGTACAACGAACACATAAATATTGTGTGCGTCAAAGATGTGAGTGACGTGTGCGAGTGATTTCCATTTCGATATCATAAATATGAAGTTTCATGTAGCCAACAAATCAATTAAGAGGGCCAAAACGCCGATCCATGTATATTATTGCATTCTGCACACCAACGTTTAACAGTTTTTTCATTGAATATTGGCCGATAAATTGTTTAAAATACTAACAACAATTGAATAGCACTGTCACTTTTTTGAGATCCAGATGCAATCATAAATTATTCAGCCAACGGTTGCACACGCTAACTAACGCATTTAAGTGCGCTAATTCCTTAAGCTCGACAGATATTGATTACAGCGTATTGATTTTAGTTTAGGCTCATCTATCCTGATTTCTATTCTGCACTAATACATGATATTGTTATCTGTTTTCAGTTCTACGTGTCCTTGCCGCTGTCATGGAAAATCAAGCGGCAGCCGCATCAAACGTGCACGACGGCAAAGATCCAGATTATCATAATGAATTCTATAGCACGGGTCGAATCGGCCGACGGAACGCATTGCCCGATATTCTAGGATATAATTGTGCAACGACAACAACGGCCGATTTGCCAATGCGATTAAGTGCTCTCACGACAAACGACACGCCGACGACATCAAGTCAAGCGTCGAGTTCAGCTGGACCGTCAACGGGGGCGGGATCGAATAGCGCAACCAACGTAACGCCGTCTTGCTCAAGTAGTACACAACCCATAGCCGAGGCGATGAACACAACTTAAGGTAACAAGCAAACTCACTCAACAAGTTGCTACTGCTGTGCAGATTTAAATTTAGACAGTTCGATTTTAAATAACTGACGACAGCAGCAAAATGTTTTAAAATTTAGCACGACATAAGGAAGAAAGTGATGGTCCTCGATTGATTGGTTTTGAGGCAAGTGTGACTGTAAATTTAAGTAAATATTTATTATTATTGAAATTTGATAAGACTACGGCGATATTGGGAACGAACATTTATCATTTTAGTTTGTACGAATCGTGTGTATTAATTTATTTGACAATTATTTATATTTATATACATTTTCTATGTACAATTAATGTGAAATATGTTTAAAACACGTAATTAATTTTGAAATTCGGACGTTTAAAATGCTGATTATCTATTTAGGCGGCAATATTCTTATCAATTGAGATATTTCCTATAGAAGTATGTAACGTTAAAAATCAAATATGGTGTTATTTAGGTCTAAATTTACGATAGTAAAATGATCTGCGAATAAGCGTAACTCAATCAAATTCATTACCCAGTTTTGTTTCTTATACTGCAAACTTAATATTTTACGCATACAATTGTTTCGGAGACTACGTGCCTCCTTGATCAGTACGAAATCCGAATTAAATTCTATTATCTAAGCTGCAACTATTTAATTGGTCCATCTTCACCATCGACACTGAAATTTTAGTCCGGCCTATTTTCGGATATCATAGCAGCGGCAGCCGTTGTCCGGTTAATCTAAGTTAAATTTTTTCATCGATAAATGCAACGAATTCCTATTCAGTCTAAATGTATTTTCTTGCAAATTTGATATAAAGGGACTTTAGTGCTGGTTTCTGATGCTTGTTTTTCCACACAAAGTTGTTGAACTCCGCCTAATTTGTATGCCCGTAAGCGCCAGATTCAACTGCGATTTTATTTTCGCCGAAGAAGTCTTTTTTGCCGGAACCACTGATAAAATGCGTTAATTGTAAGGTTTTGTAAGAATAGGTTCTCAGTAGTTTGCGCTTCGTCTGTCGTATTTTTTGCTACTACCTGTCAACGTATGAGATTTAAAGATTTATTTTACAACACACAATTATGGTTCAGCATCGAGATTCTTTTGTATGCATCCATTTGGCTGTTTTCTTCGTAGTTCAGTTCCTTACCGTATCCTTGTTGGTGTCAACAAATGAACAAGTGTATCATGTTCATTTGATTGCTTTGAAATACAGTAACTTGGTGTTAAATTTTCTTGGCGCTACGAAGTTGGTAAAGTTGGTACAACGGAATCACTGAAGCAGCTTTTTACAATGTTTCAGTTTCGAAGTTTTCAAGTCTTGTGCGCGAATTCGCCATGAGTTTTAGTTGAGGTGTGCTTTTTAGCTCGTTGTTGAGCTAGCCACAAGCTTAGTCGATTCGTAGATACACAGAAGTCGGAACCATATAAGGAGTGTATCGAAAAAAATTGACCTTTATAATTATGTCTCTGAAAGTAGTATTAATTGCTTCATCGAACTATTTTTTCTTTCTTTTATTATAAGATAATATTAACTAACAGTTACATAAAAATTCAATGAATTTTTATTTCAACGAAAAAAAAAAATTCGGACCTTTCCGTAACTCCACGCATAAGGGTCCGTACAACGGTGTCATCGATCATCTTATATGCGTTTCTCCACGTATTTTGAAAATCCTCGGTTTGGAGGGTTAGCTACTTTCGGTACCACGGAAATGTTGTTATTCTCATACCGCTTCATTGTTGATCGAGCATAATGACTTGTCGCTAAATCAAGCCAAAATGCTACAGATGCGTCGTGTCTCTCGATAAATGGTTTTAGTCGCTTCTCTAAACACTCTTCGATGTTTACTGCTGAGTTGATGGTACCCTTCGCTACAAATTTCTCTGATCTGAGACCACGTCGACATATTGCCTGCCAAATCATATGCCGCTTGGGAAATTTGGTGCTTTTTTGGTTTCATGTTTTGAGCTAACACAACCCTTTGATCCTACTGTATAGAAGTCCTGACCAGGCAACTGTGCGAAATCGGCCTTCACGTATGTTGCATCGTCCAACACAACACAATCGAAATTGGTCAGGTAATCCTTGTATAACTTTTGAGCCCGATTTTTCGCTTCTTTCTCCTTTTCCTCGGATCGATTGGGTACTTTTTGGATTTTATATGATCTTTAATTATAATGCTTCTTAATCCTCTGAATCATTGCGTTCGATGTTTGCACTTTTTGAGCCATATCTCGATGGAATGTGTTAGGACTCTGCAAAAGTTTCCTCGGATGGACCTTTTTTACCTGATCCAGACTGCTAGCAACAAGTAGACCCTTTTTGTACTTTATAATCGTTCGTTTCACTGTTACAATCGACGAATTGTTCTCCTTTGTAGTACCGAATATTTACGAAGGGGATTTTCCAGGTATTTGCACAAAGTTAAACTACGCACTTTTTTTGATTTGATGACATTTTTCCAAGAGTGATCTTACAGTACGAATGGATTAGATGTTCTTTTTGTCACATTACATAGCTAATTTTGCATACCTGATAAAGGCTTAAACTTATCCCAAACAGGAGCTGTGCAGGAGAAACTAAAGGTCAATTTTTTCCGATACAGTCCTTAAATATGATAATTGCTAAAAAATAATCATTTGTTAGGGTCTTTTCAGTCGTACATACCCTTGTTGTTGATTTGGTCGACAATGTTGTTGAACGCGTGCGATATACAATTGTAGCGCCGAAAATGAAGTCTCGCTACTTTGCGCGTACCCATGATTCCTTGCGTTTTTACATGATGCTGAATCAGTGAATTTTTCATAATAAATTGATATGGATGACGGCTTTTAAATGGGATGTGCTTGGAGTACAGCAACTGGTACACCGCATAAGACTGGTAAATTAATTTAGTTGAAGAGGTTTGGTAGCAAAATTATTCAATTTGTTTAGTTATGTGCGCTCCAATCGTCCGAATTCCTCTTTGGTTAGTTGCAACATTTAGTTAGTGGTACATAATCTAAAGTTTGACGTACCTTTCTTTGCTACTGAACATAAAGTTTTCCTTTTTGAATAAAGGCTCGATTTATGTATAATCTTTATAATCTGTTTGTGCCTTCGAAAATTTCAAGCTGCACATTCCAAAACTTAAAGAATATGTGGTGTGTAAAATCAACATACTTTTGTATACTTTTTTGAAGCTCAAGCGACCCATAAAGTTTTTATTCGAATTTTATCCTTTTGTTTGCAATTTTATCAACTAAAGACACAGTATTAATTAAATTAGACATGCTTTCATTACGTGCCACTCGTCTGAAATAAAATTCTTACTGAGAATTTAATACTTTAATTGAGGAGTCATTACGTTACATGTCCAAAAAAAATCTCAACCTGAATTTGGTTTGTAATTTTTATATTTTCTTTCATTAGTTGCAGTCTAAATAAATTCTTTACAGGTCAATTAATTTTTTCGAACTGAAAATGATGTCTAACATAAAAGTAGAGACCAAACTCAATTTGAATATTTTTTTTGGTGCTGTGTTATGGTTTGGATGTGAGCTTCTCAATTAACACGAGACTTGGTAAGTATAGGACGTTGGTTCTCTATTTATTTTTCGATTTTCTCGGGAAGTGCATTCGCGAATATCCTGTGCTTCACCCGAAATTCCCGTCGCTTAACGTTACGCTAATCTTATTTGTAAAAAATGGTGATGCTAGAATATTTAAAAGATGCTTTCAAAATAATTTTCAGACATAGAAGCCAACACAACTATCTTTCAAGTGCATTTCATCAAAGGTATTAACCCATTTAACAAGCTTAATACAATCAACTAACAAAAGCATTCAGTACAAATTCATGACATAAAATCAATATATTAACTTTTGGCCATTAAAAAAATTCACAATATTTTTAATTCAGCATTTTAAACGTTTGATAATCGTTCTCCATTCAAAAAAAGGCTCGCGTCAAGCCAATCCCATACAAGGATTGATCGTGATTATTTAACGAATTTTTCATAGTAATTTATTTTCAAATTATTTCACTTATGGAAAGCCCATATGAACTATTTTTTTCATAAAATTATTTACTATCACCAGAATGTAAGGACGATACAAGTGTGATAAGCACAGCTAACATGTATAATTAAATATATTTTATGAACTCATTTCATTCATTTAGGCGAAGTATGTTATGCGATTTGTTAAGTAAAAAGGGTTTTTCGTCATTAATTATTTCTCTTGATCAATTTGTGTCGTATTTATCTGAAAATCAACACTTTTGCAAATAAAACAAATATATTAACAGTTGACGTAAATAGCACACTCAGTTTTCACAATTTTCAACGACCAATTGAGACAACAAATATAAAAAAATAAACGTTACAAATAGAAATAAGCGTTAATATAAACTGCATAGAGGGTTTTCATTTTAAAAAATCCACTCTTTTGTTAGTTATGTTGCATTCAATTTGAGAAACACAAACGTAACAAATGACAATTATGAAAAGGAATTTTAAACATTTTTTTAAATGTTTGATGTTTCTAAGCTTTGCATAGTTTTTTCCGAATTAAATATTAACATTCAAAGTTATTTAATATATTTAGGATGAATAAATCAAAAAAAAATCTCATAGAGATTTACGAACTTCTTTCGAAAATATTAATTTGAACAATGAAATTTGGACAACGTAAGTAAATTGATCGAAATGAAAATCGAATGAGAACATGATTTTCTATGTTCTTATGATTTTTATGATTGTTGATGGTGAAAAATATTTGTAAAAAAAAATCTGAATGAAATCAATTGCAACATTTTAACATAACAAACTCTTTTAAAAATTGACATGAAATTCTAGTGTTAAGGCATGTATGTTTGAATTGATTGATAAATCATTCTGAATTCAATTAGTAACATTACGCAGATATTAATTGTTGATTCGAATTGATAGACAAAATATCAATTGAAAAAAAGAAGCTAAATAGAATTTTTGAAAAATTATTAACGATATACAAATGTATAAAAGCATAAAAAACCATAAATAGTGTCAATTGGCCTCACGGTGGTAACCAAACAAATAAATAATTTTTTAATGCAATTTATCGGTTATTATTTGAATGACAGTTTGTGGAAGACATTTAATTGAATGTGTGAAGATAATATAGTTCAATAGGTGAAAATATTGATTGAAGAACTCGCTCTTAAAAGGTTCTTTGGACAAAATTGAATAAAAAGACTTTGCAGTGTAAGTAGGACCAAGAATGTTTAGTGGTGTGCCTTTTTTGGTAGATTTTCAAATTATTGAAGGCTCTCTGAACACACGATTCCGATTACCAGACCACTGCAGCGTCTTTCAGGCAGAGGTCATTGCGATTTACAAGGCAGTAAACTGGCTGAGAAATCAGAAAATTTCTATAAGAAATTTAAACATCTTTTCTGACAGTCAAGCTGCTACCCAATCACTATCCAGCGTGCATACTTCATCTAAAATTGCTATGGAATGCCGCTCACAACTGAACGCGATGTCGCTTCACTGTGAAGTGATTCTTTGTTGGGTACCGGGGCATAGTGATATACCTGGAAACTGCGAAGCAGATGCCCTGGCGAGAGCTGTATACACTTAACCCCGAAGTCGGCCAACCTCTAGCTTCCATCAAGCTAGGATTTAAGCATCACTACGTGGAGGCTGCGAATAGGGCCTGGCTGCTCGAAGAAAGCTGTAGCACAACCAGGCAAACATGGCACGCACTGTGCTCCAAACGCAACAAGCGGCTCCTCAACACAAGCCGTGAAACCCGGAGTTCGGTCGTTTCCGTACTGACGGGACACTGTCTGATCGGCAGACACGCAGAAAGATTGGGTGTCCCTTTCAATGATTTCTGCCGAAGTTGCAGATCAGAGGAAGAGGAAGAAACAATCATACACTTTCTGTGCGAATGCCCAGCACTGTCCAGGAAGCGCATGCAAACCTTGGGCTCGCCCTTCGTGGACAACCGCACGGAGGTAGCTGATTTAGACATTGGTTGCATAGCCGGCTTCATACGAGAATCTGGATGGTTCTCATCATCCCGCAGGTTCTAGTGCCACCCTTATCTTCTGTGGTACCACAATGGGCTTATCGTGGCCTAAGTGAACTACCTTTGGATAAAAGGAGCTGCCACTACAACCAACCAACCAACCTTAACGTTGATTTTGTATAGTGTTAAATGATCGCTTGTATGCTAAAGTTCACAAATATTTTGATGAGAGAAAAGGTTCCCTGCGTCATTGATTGGACTAACCAACATTTCGTTGTAGGGATTAATCAAAATTAGGTATATGCAATTACTGTTTGGGTTAGGAGTTGCGGCTGTTTGTAGTAAATCCTGGCCATAAAATCCACTAACTCAATTGGAATCATTGCAATCGAGGAGATTAATTGGGCGAAGATAATATTCATTTTCATCTGCCTTGAAGGATGAATGCAGGCGATTGAAATCTCCTAAAACTATTATTTCTTTTTCATTCATTGCATATATCGTGCCTTTGTCGGATTTAGGCGGAACGTAGATTACACCGATATAAACGAAGCTTTTTGTTGAGGGGAGTTCGAGTGATTCTATGTTGAAATGCTTTATATGAGGAGGCATTGACAAGTTCATTGGATGGAGAGCTGTTCACCGTAATTGAAACAAGGCGGAACTCCGTTTTCCTTCCCTCTTGTTTATCAAACATTACCAGTCTGAATTTCAGAGCCTCACACTTCGAACTATGCACTGATAATGACGCGCCGAACCTATCTGCAAGGATCACCTGACAAGATCAGGCAAATCATGCGTGTATCACATATGCGGGCAGCGTAAGGTGTGAAATGCCAAGCACCAAGGACAAGCAAGCCGGCTTCTTTTCCAGCTCCTAATGATTCATTTTCAGGATATGTGCACAACATACGCGCTTGTGAGAATGCTACGCTATATTCCATATGGAAATTCAAAGACATTTTATAAGGTTTAGGAAGAGAATTTGCCTGGATGTCACATTCGTACATCTTGATTTTAACTTGCCTCGAGTTACTCTACATATTCCACCTTCTATCGCCTCAATTTACTTTTCCTGGAAAAAGTCTTATTTTTGTGATGATAGCTTCTACAAGCCTAACAAGGTGGCACATCCTTAATTGATGCGCGATATTTATTGGCAAAGTGACCTTGTTTTCCACACCTAAAACATGTAGGCGGTTTAAGCTCGAATCAGGTTGTTACTTTTTAAAGAAGTCTGCTGGTCTGCTATTCCAGTCGGTCCTTTGGTCCGGAGTCAGATTAGAGGACGATGTACACTTAGTCAGTTGACTTAGATACTGTAAAAGCTCTTACAGAGATGAGTAATTTCCAGATTTCGTTCTATTTTTTGTAATGGGATCGCTTATTCTTCCTATCAGACAGGATACCGCATATGCTCTATGAATTTAATGCGCATTCAATAGAAAAAATTTCTCGCACAAATGTTTGAGGTATGATTCCTGTTTTTATTTTCTTCGATTCACCAGATCCATTCACATTGCGTGAAAGTAATTTTTTGGCGGGAATGTTCGTCGTAGCTTCTCTTTCCACATTCCTCACGAATAGTTAACTGAACCAAGGCTTTTGGATTAGGTTTCTACTAATCTACGTGAATTTTCTAACGCAAAATATATGGACCCCTTCGGTCCACGGGAATATCTGCCGAAATTCATCCACCTTTTAAGCCAGATCACGGATGACTGGTTACGATCTTCCAGGAATAAGTTAGGTACTTTATTCCTTTTTATGGACAGACTGAGTTGAGTCATATTGCTTCGCTGCATGACTACGATGATCCCTTCCGCTAACCGATCAAAAAATTCTTTAGTAGCCATCAAATTCCGTCTACGACTCCTCCTTCGACAGTATTCTCGACCGTTTTCAAAGTCCGCAGATGAGCTCCGTCTGCGATTATTATTAGCGCGTCCAATGTTTTCCGTGTTACCAAAAATATCCTTTTCAACACTGAATAAAAACTTCAATCGATATCTATTACCTATAAAGGCAATGTCTTATAATCCTACTGTAGTGGATCTACACATATCTACACAATCAATCAGCATTTTACTATAAACTAAACCCACAAATTAATAATCAATGAGCAATCGTAGAATATACAAATGCATAACTTACGATCACTTTGTAATGCTCACTTTGCATACTCGTTTCGCATTACACTCACACGAAAGTCAATTCATGTTGTCACTAAAAATAGACATATGAACGAATGTTTATACTAACCCATTGCGATCGCTCTAGACGAAGCGGCGCCTAGCATTGGCATGTGTAATGTACACACAAAGTACGAAACCTGAGTAGTCATTACTCATGGACTATTATGAGTGTTGCATATTACTCATGGACTATTATGAGTGTTACATTTCACTCATGGACTATTATGAGTGTTGCATTTTTAAATTGGGTCATATGGAAAAGTGCTGATCGATATTTTGATTGGTAGAATGAATTTACCATATTCAATTCTTCCAGTTTTAGAGTAGGGATTATGTATTAAGTAGAATAAAATATTAGAGTAGGGATTATATGTTAAGTTGTAAAAAGTGTATAAAAGGAAAGTGTACAAAAGAAAATATAGTCATAGTCTTACTTTTGACTCGTTTTTTAATTATCTACTATTGCCGTAGTTTGGCAATACGCTCGAGCCGTAACTTGGCTTTAGAAGCGCTACAATTAAAGCGTAAGCAGTCGCTAAAAGTAAAACAGAATAAAAATATCGGCTAGCTTGGATCTTGAATCCTGCGCCAGATATGTGGCAATTAACTTGCCGCGCTAAATCCCGGATCACACTTGAGGAATACAAGATCCGGCGTTCGGCGTCCAACACCGAGAAGGCATCTACTGCGACGAACTATCATTTAAATGCAAATCTTTTACATGGCGATCCTGCAACCGACGATCCTGCAACCGACGATCCTGCAACCGACGATCCAGTAAACTTCGAACATCTGAAGGATGATATACCGCAGTACTCAGGCTAATATTTTTATTGAATACAAACAAACAATAAGTACAACTATTGTTTTCTTAATAATAATGGCGTGCCTATATCTTTATAATAATAGTCAAAAAAGGTATGCAAGGAAGATAGTAGATAGGAATATCGGATTAGGACGAAACAATGTATAGCTGAAAGAAATTCTAATTGTCCTCACAGATGTCGGTGGAGAAGATAAAACAGATATTGTCTGAATTACAAAATAATTTAATAAATTTAAAGAAAACAAAGACCTATACGGTCAAAACTCTTAAAGAGAAATTAGAATACGCAATCGATGCAGAAACTGTAGGTAAAAACCTTTTTAACGACATTAAGGAAGGCAATGAGATAGAACTAAAATCGACATTTTCATCAGTTTGTAGAAACCTAATTACAAACCTGATACAACGGCTGAACGCTGCAAACATATTGGTAAAAATTGAAGACAATATCATCTACACAGAGATGGCAGAATTTAACATAGAAAGTGCAATCAAGATTATACCCACATTTGATGGGAAGTTCGCTGAACTAGAGACATTTTTAACTATAATCAAATTAATAGAAAAAAAATTATCGGCAGAAGGTAAAATAGAGTTGCTGAATCTAGTTCTACACATTAAACTCAACACAAATGTGAGAACAGCAATAAACATTTCATCAATTACTAGTATCAATAATTTAGAAACAGAGCTACGACTCAGGTACAAAAATAATAAAACAGTACCCCAAATACATACACAGCTCGCAAGCATAACCCAGAAACGCATGCCCATAACGGCATACAAAGACAAAATATTATCTTTAATAAGTGATTTAAACCAATTACAAATTGGCACGTTAGGTGCAGATGTAAACCAAGCTGCTAAACAAGCAATACAGAGCATAAACGACACATATGCTCTTACTATATTCAAGAATGGTCTAAACGATCAAATTAGGGACACTGTGTTCGCAGCACGACCACAGACTTTCAGTGAAGCTATCACATTGGCCACTGAAATTGAGAACAATGAATCTCAACCTTCAACAATTATGTACGTAAATAAAAATAACAAGTACAATAATTTTAATGCCAGAAGACATAATAACCACAATGGTTATTATAATAGAAATGACAATCGTGGAAGTTCCAATCACCCACGCAATAATTTTAATAATAACTCCTATAGGACATATAATAGATACAATGATAGGAATTCTAATCCTAACAGAAATTTTAATAGAAATAAATTTGATAATAATACAGGAAGATATAATAACAATAATAACAGATACAACACTAGAAGGGTAAAATTGATAAACAACCAGGGAAACGTGACAAGTTCCCGAGAGGAATTAGGCAACCTCCCGGAAGAAGCATAGTTTTTGAAGCCGAAACAAAAAACAGTAATAAATACACTCTAGAGAATAAGGTATACAGAATAACGGGTATGAGCACAAACTATATAAAAATATATAACAAAAATGAACATAGATATCTACAACTATTAATAGATACTGGAGCCGACATCTCCATATACAAAAGTAATAATTTAAGTTCATATGATATACAAGCACAAAACAGGTGCAAACTCACGGGCATAACAAACGAAACTACAATGTCACTCGGAACTATCAAACTAAAATTCAACATTGAAGATATCATTATATCAAATACATTTCATGCGGTAGATGAGAAATTCCCTATCGAAACTGATGGCATTATAGGACGAGACATGCTAATCAAGTATATGTGCAAAATTGACTACGAAACGTATACCATATCCTTCAGTACAAAAGACAGAGATATAGTGTTACCAATGTACACTACAAAAGCTAACATGGCACACATAACTATTCCCGCAAGAACAGAAGCGATAATACCCATAGACGTAGACAGATCGGAAGACAGCATAATACTAAACAAAGAAATCGAAAAAGGGATATTCTTAAGCAATTGCATAATTCCAGCGAAAGGTATATGTCATGTGAAAATACTCAATACTAACGAACATGACATAACTCTGAAAAACTTTCAAACAGAGGTAGAACCACTGAGGAATTATGACGTATTAAAGACAACTCGGAAATTTGACAAAAAACGATTAGACGAACTATTAAACGTAATTAATACCAACAGTCTCGATGAACAAGCAAACAAGAGTTTGCAAGAAATTATAATGGAATACCAAGACGTTTTCCATCTGGAAGGTGAATACCTCACAAAAAATAATTTCTACCAACAAAAACTGAACACTTGCGACGAAAACCCAGTCTACATAAAAAATTATAGATTACCACAAACTCAGAATGAAGAAATTCTTAGGCAAGTACGGGAACTAAAAGATAATGATATTATCGAACAATCCACAAGCCCGTACAACTCTCCATTATTAGTGGTACCTAAGAAAAGCTCGGATGACACCAAGAAGTGGAGATTAGTCGTTGATTTCAGAAAACTGAACGACAAACTGGTGAACGATAAATTTCCTTTGACAAGGTTAGAAGACGTCCTAGACAAACTAGGTAGGGCAAAATACTTTTCAACCTTAGATATGACTAGTTCGTTCCACCAGATTGAACTGGAAACAGAATCAAGACATTTAACCGCTTTTTCCACCAATGATGGACACTATCAATTCAAAAGATTACCTTTTGGATTGAAAATATCATCAAACAGCTTCCAAAGGATGCTCACTATTGCCTTAACTGGTCTAAGTGACTCAGCATTCTTATACGTAGACGACATCATGGTTTTCGGATGTAGCATGAAACATCATAATGAAAATTTAAGAACAGTTTTACAGAGACTTCGTAAGTACAATTTGAAGTTAAATGCAAATAAATGCAAATTTTTAAAATCAGAAGTAGTGTATTTAGGACACCTTATTACAGCAGATGGTATAAGAACAGACCCTGCTAAGCATGAAGTAATTAAAAATTATCCCATCCCAAAGACCGCGGATGACGTGCGAAGATTCGTAGCTTTCTGCAACTATTATCGACGCTTCATACCAAACTTTGCAGAAACGGCAAAGAGTTTGAACTCTCTTTTAAAGAAAAAAGCACCGTTTGTTTGGGAAGAAGAACAGCAAAAAGCATACGAACTTTTAAAACGCAAACTGATTTCACCTCCTATACTACAATACCCAGATTTTGAAAGACCCTTCATACTTACTACAGATGCGTCAAATTTCGCACTAGGTGCTATACTATCGCAAGGAGAAATTGGTTCAGATCTACCAATCTCGTACGCGAGCAAATCCTTAAATAAGCACGAATTGAATAAACCTATCATAGAAAAGGAACTATTGGCGATACATTGGGGCATAAACTTTTTTAGGCCATATTTATATGGACGGAAGTTTATAGTCGTATCAGACCACAGACCTTTGGTATCATTGTTTACACATAAAAATCCATCTTCAAAACTTACTAGAATACGTCTAGATTTATCGGACTACGATTTCGAGATCATATACAAAAAGGGTAATATAAATACAAATGCGGATGCGCTGTCAAGAATACAAATGAACACTGAAATGCTAAAATCCATGATACCTCCGACAAACGATGAAAATATTAGCAAAAAATTATTGGCGATAACAAGAAGTAAAACGAAAAAGGTACAAAGTGAAAATAAAAATACAGAAATCGACAAGCAAAGTGGCAACCAAAACGAAGAGATTGATCACCTCCATGCGTTTGATTGCACTTCTTTGTCAGATATTAAAGGGGCGATGAAACTGAAATTTTATATGCTAGCTAGCAAGAAATACAAGAGAAATGATATATCTATAACTAAAGAGAAAGATTTTATAGTAGTGCGCTACAGTGATAAAGTTGTTGAGAAACCAGTTTCCTTCAACGATAAGCTGAAAGTTCATGATAACAACAATGATAATTCATACACGAAATTAGTTTCTGTCATGAAGAAGTTGTTAATATATTCAAAGAACAATAGCATAAATGCACTATCTTTATCTTCTAATGATAATATATTCAGGTACGTACCGAGAAATGAATTCAAGAAATTATTTAATGCGTTGCAACGGGAAGAAAGTTATAAGTTAAAAATATTAATATACAGACCGCCCATAAGAATTCAAGACGTCAAAAAGCAAAATGAATTAATTATTGAGTACCACAATTCGCCACATGGAGGACACATAGGAGTACATAAAACATTGCTAAAATTGAAACAGAGATACTGTTGGAAGGATATGAAGAAAATGGTCAAAAAACATATAAACCAATGTGAAAAGTGCAAAATGAATAAAATAACTAAGCACACCAAAGAGAAAATGATAAAAACCGAGACTCCATCTACTAGCTTCGAGATCGTAAGCGCAGACATTGTTGGCCCGTTGAGAATTTCCAACAACTACAGATACATTCTCACTATTCAGTGCGAATTAACGAAATTTATAACTGCCATACCCATAGAGACTAAGGATGCTACCACAGTAGCAAAAGCTATAGTAAATAAATTTATCTTATTATACGGTCATTTCAAGATTCTAAAAACGGACTTAGGGACAGAATTTACAAACAGTCTAATGAAAGAAGTATGCGAGTTACTACATATAAAACAAATATTTTCAACCCCTTACCATCATGAGTCGTTAGGTGTAATAGAAAGGAACCACCGCGTATTAAACGAATACTTACTGTCCTTCGTTGATAACAACAACTGGGACGAATGGATACCTTTCTATACATTTTCATACAATACAACTCCACACATTGACACAAATTATACACCTTACGAACTAGTATTCGGCAAACTATCCTATTTACCAAATGACATTTTAAGCGATTCAGAAGAAATATACAATTTAGAGAATTACAGAAATGAATTAAAAATTAGATTAAAAATGTCTCTAACAAAAGCAAAGGACTTAATTGAAAAAGCTAAAATGATTAGAACAAATAAAGAATGTTATTCAAAACCATTAAACATAGAAATAGACGATCTTGTTTTATTAAAAGTAGAGAACAGAAGAAAACATGAGAAACCGTATAAAGGTCCATTTAAAGTACTAAGTAAAAATAATGTAAATACACTATTGGAAATAGATAATAAGAAAAAATGGATACACAATAATAGACTTAAGATTTTCAAAAAAAAAAAAAAAAGGGGAATAACAATGAATAAAAATATAATATAAGACATGTAAAAATACCTAAAATAAGTCTCGAGTTTGTACCCAAACTCTCACCTCAAAAGGTTAAGGGTGTAGTGGATCTACACATATCTACACAATCAATCAGCATTTTACTATAAACTAAACCCACAAATTAATAATCAATGAGCAATCGTAGAATATACAAATGCATAACTTACGATCACTTTGTAATGCTCACTTTGCATACTCGTTTCGCATTACACTCACACGAAAGTCAATTCATGTTGTCACTAAAAATAGACATATGAACGAATGTTTATACTAACCCATTGCGATCGCTCTAGACGAAGCGGCGCCTAGCATTGGCATGTGTAATGTACACACAAAGTACGAAACCTGAGTAGTCATTACTCATGGACTATTATGAGTGTTGCATATTACTCATGGACTATTATGAGTGTTACATTTCACTCATGGACTATTATGAGTGTTGCATTTTTAAATTGGGTCATATGGAAAAGTGCTGATCGATATTTTGATTGGTAGAATGAATTTACCATATTCAATTCTTCCAGTTTTAGAGTAGGGATTATGTATTAAGTAGAATAAAATATTAGAGTAGGGATTATATGTTAAGTTGTAAAAAGTGTATAAAAGGAAAGTGTACAAAAGAAAATATAGTCATAGTCTTACTTTTGACTCGTTTTTTAATTATCTACTATTGCCGTAGTTTGGCAATACGCTCGAGCCGTAACTTGGCTTTAGAAGCGCTACAATTAAAGCGTAAGCAGTCGCTAAAAGTAAAACAGAATAAAAATATCGGCTAGCTTGGATCTTGAATCCTGCGCCAGATATGTGGCAATTAACTTGCCGCGCTAAATCCCGGATCACACTTGAGGAATACAAGATCCGGCGTTCGGCGTCCAACACCGAGAAGGCATCTACTGCGACGAACTATCATTTAAATGCAAATCTTTTACACTACATTTGCTAAAAGGTATCATTTATGTGATTCGTATAGTTATTTTTCCCATTGATCTTAGCAAGGAAAATTATTCGGCAGTTCCAGATTGCGACGGGCACACGGACTTCAGGCTTCAGTATCCTGATGTTCAGATTATTGTGAGACAATTATTTTATATGAAATGAAAGAAAATATAACTTCAAACACACAAGGCAAAAATGAAAATGTTGCACGCGTCCGGTCGCCCTGCAACATAATATAAATAATATAAACCAATATTTTTGTCAAAATCCCAACTATATGACCAAATGACTACGGCACAGCGTTGCCAGACGTCCCGATTTCGGCGGGACGTCCCGATTTTTAGATCAAAATTAAATGTCCCGCGCGGGACAAGCTCAGTCCCGCTTTTCGGGGATTACTCGATTGTGCGCCGCGCGGTGGTGGCGCGGGTGACACAAGCAAGTGTGGCCTGGCCGGCCACCCAGCGCGAGATAAAAAAGCGCGCGCGAGAGGAGTGCAACAGTGACATATACTCTATACTATAAATCACGCACTATTGCATACGAAAAAATACAAAAAAATTTAGGCACATAAATATTGGATTTGATTTAGTGCTTGCGAAGGGAAGCATTGAGCAAATAGTGAGTTGTATGCATAATTTTATAACATTAAGCAAACAAAAGTATATTTTTCTTTCGTGTTTTTCCTTAAAATACTCGAGTTAACGTATTAGAATCGTTTAAAGATGCATGAAGAAACCGATTGTGTTGTTTCGGATTGCTCGGAATCGGAAAGCATCGCACCCAAGAAAAAAGCCAAACAAGGAAAACATCGCCTAACGAAGTACAGTGCAAATTGGCAGTATGATTATAATTGGTTGTGTGATGTGGAGTCGGATGAGCATAAAGCTTACTGTAGACTGTGTAAAAAAGAGTTTAGTGTTTCTCATGGTGGGTTAAACGATGTAGTGAAGCACTCAAAAACAAGTACTCACTCGAAAATCACGAGTTCTCACGCTGCAAGAAATATAACCAGCTATTTCCAGAGACCAGGTACTTCGACATCTGATCGTGATCTCGATGATATTATGTATAAAACGTCAGCCGCAGAAATTACTTCTACATATCACACTGTTAAACATTCGTTGAGCTACAATAGTATGGATTGTTTTCAAAAGTTATTGCCTCTCATGTACGCCGATTCTAGGATAGCTAAGAATGTTAAATGTGGTAGAACAAAGAGTGAAGCAATAGTTTGTGAAGTATTGGCAAAAGAAGCTTTGAAGGACGCAATTCAAAATTTAAAAGATTTATTTTTTTCGATTTCTACGGATGCCAGCAATAAGGGAAACCGGAAAATGTTTCCGATATGTGTGCGATATTTCAGTTTTGACAAAGGCATACAAAACAAATTAATAGATTTTGTGGAGAGTAATGATGAAACTGCCGACCAAATAACAAAGGTACTTTGTGAAACATTGGATAAACATAACTTAAAATTATCGCAAGTAACTTCATATGGCGCTGACAATGCAAATGTCAACTTTGGTTCAAATCATTCTGTTTACACGAATCTTATTGACAAGAATGAAAAAATATTAAAAGCTAACTGTTCAGTTCACATCTTGCATAATATGAGCAAATTTGCATGTGATAGATTAGACATCTATCATCTTAAAAATATACGGCCATTTCTCACATTCAGCTAAACGTCGTGCGGAATTGATGGAAATATTTGAAACTACGGAAATGGAGTGGTTCGAATTATTGCGTCACGTAAATACAAGATTTCTGTCTCTCTGTCCTGCTGTTGAAAGAGTATTAAAGGTTTGGCCTGCTTTGAAACGTTACTTTAATAAGCCAAGTTTATGCGCGAAAGCCATTGAAAAGATTTTTTACTCGGAAGCAGAGGAAACCAAAACTCTAGCCTATTTGCATTTCGTTCATAATGTGATGAGCGCTTTCGGCACATTAATGAAAGAGTCGCAGGGAAATGATATTGCCATAACAGAAATGCATGAGTTCATTATGCATCTTCCGCTCAAGGTTGACTCAAAGACTAAAGGATATTTTTTTGGCTACCAGACGAAACAGATTTTAAATAAATTGGTTGAATCTGAAAAGACCAAAGCCATCGAAGACTTCAACAGTTTTTACACAAATTGTCAACAGTATATAGACAAACGTTATAATTTTTCGGATGAAAATATTTTCGCCAAACTAAAATTCATAAACCTAAACAATGAAGTTAGTTTCGAAATGGTTCAGAATGCTGTATCTATATTAAACTTGACAGGCAATATTTCAGTAGATAACTTGTATGAAGAATTTAACTTGTTGAAATCATCCTTGGACATAGTAGTGGGAAATTGTAAAGACACAACTGTACAGAAATGGCACCAGCTCTTTAAACAGTTTCCAAAAAATGATACTAGGAATATGTTTAAACTAGTGTCCTTCTTATCAAGTATCCCAACATCAAACTGCTTTCCCGAAAGGATTTTTTCCCAAATGAATTTAAAATGGTCAGATGCCAGAAATAAATGCTCCGTAAATTTAATGAAAGCAGAACTACTCATCCAGTTCAATCTAGAACTATCTTGTGCAGAGTTCTACATTTATATTAAAGAAAAAAAGGAAACTTTAAAACAAGTTACATCGTCACAGAAATATGAATAATTCTTCCTTAATTATATTAAATAATACGGTTTATATTTTTATTTCTCTTAAGACTCAACTGCCTAACTATAGGGTAAACCAGACAATTATCGTTAAAGTAACGTATTTTCATTAAAGTACATTTTCTATGGCTTTTTTGCTATTTATTGTCATGTAAACATAATTTAAAACTCAAATAAAAAGATAAGGATTTGAAAACTACTGATTATATACGTTTTTTACTATGTCCCGCTTTCGACGGAAAAATCCCGTTTTTTTTAGTCAAAAAGTTTCAAAATCCCGCTTTGTCAAAAAAAAATTCTGGCAACGCTGCTACGGCAACCCAATGTTCTGCGATCCTATGCATAATAAATTAGCTGATACAAAAGAAAGCGGCTCCGCTCTAATGGATCGGATCGATTTCGTTGTTTGGCTCCAATCAACACAATTAGAAGAATCAATACACTATGGTATTCGCCCGTCCGATTGAAAAACTGCAATTCTTGCAAGAACGCGACGATTCCATCGAATAAACAAATGAAATCCCCAAATTTTGGCTTATTGTAGTGGAAGTAAGTCTCAATGATAGATACTTTTGCTTTGTATGCAGTAAAATGCAGCGCGTTTTTGGGTTTGAAATGTTACCGACTGAACGACAATGTATTAATCTTATGTAAATTGTTTAAAGTTTTAATCCATTTGCATTCATTTTTTTGGTTAAATGTAAACAAATTGGTAGGGAGAACTAGAACAGAAAGAAATGTTCATGAAAAGGGAGAATATCTATGAAAGAGAAAGCTGCCATTAGACTATTAACGAAATCTAATCAGCCTTAATGCTCTACGAGTCTTCTTTTAAGAAAATAAGCGGTTTTATGGCAAAAAGAAAATCGTGTAGGAAACTTCGCAGCCTAAAACGTTTAGTTGATCTCGGAGACACTCCTCTTCGGAAGATTGCCGTCAAAACTGGAAAAAAGCGAGTGATTCAAACACAAATCTTCAACCGTGCAAAACAATTTAATAATACTTTCTTCTTAAACGAACATCCGGTTTAAGACTATAAATACAGTCGCAGTTGCGTCAACTCCCTTTCGGACACCTCATCGAGGGTCACATGTCCTTGGCTTCGAGCGTCACGATCGCAACATGCTTGGACATCTTCCACGAGAAGTACGTGTTCCAGCCCAAGGCGATCGTCTGCGCGTACAGGACCTGGTAGTTGAGCGGGACGAACGTGAAGTTGACCATTTGCGCCGCGGGCCACAGGCAATAATTCGTCAGCATGATGTCCACGTAGTTTTCCCGGACACGATCCACAATCGCCTGTCCGCGATATCCTTGAATCGCTGTTATCGCGGTGGTGATGATCAAATTGAAGATAGGCGCGAACAGGAGTTGGTCGCAGGCCATTTTGTGGATCGCCCGCTTGAACTGATGCTGCGTTTTGATGTGGCGATCCAAATACCCGTAGAAGAAGCGCAGCGTGGGCCCGATCAGGAACGTCCCCAGCAACGTGAACTGCCCGGTCCGAACGATGTCGAGTTTGTCTAATGTTTTCTCCTCGACAACAAACTGTGCCAAAAGATCGCCGGCGCCCATTATAATTCCAGTTTGCACTGCCTGCGTCGCGTACGGATGATTGTCGAGCGCGTATTTGTAGCCGACGCGGAGCTTCGATAGCAATTCTTTGAGCACCATCCTGTTTGGCAGCCGTTTTGATACAGATTTTGTGAAAATTACAACGCGACAACCCGGACTTTCTTATCTACATATCGGATTTGTTTACAGCCGTCAGCGAAAAGTCACTTTTTATTTTTGTTAGAGCTGGTAAACAGCTGAGGATGTCAGTTTGACACTTTGCAGCGGCGATATTCGCCGCGCTTTCTCGAGGCGCTCTGTGCAGCGCCGGCATTTTCGCAAAAAACGTTAGCGGAAAATAACTTTCAACATGTAACGATTAATTGCAATCAATTGAAGTTGATTTTCCGAGGAGTAGTTTTAATTAGCTAAAATAGGTGGAAATTGACAAATATTATGTCGGGTTATTAAAGTTTCCAAAGTTTGTACGAGCTTGGTTAACGAATATAGAAACAATAACGATGGCCATTATTAATTCCGAAATCGCCAACTGCCCTAACCACTATTCATTAACGCTGATGACACTGTTCTCATGTGCTCAGGCAAAATTATTCTTGAAATTGTACAAAAAGTAAACATTAATCTGGATAAGTGCTTTAGCTGCTAAAAATCATGAACTCTGGGAAAAGAAAATATATTATCTTCAAACAAAAACTTACTGAAAATATTTTCCAGGAATCAACCTGTTCAATGATAGATAGAACGCCTATAGTCGGAGTTGACAAAATACCTCAAGAATTCAGCTTAGAAAGCCTGACTTCCATGGAGAGAGTAATTTATATAGAAAAATCTATACCACATTGAACAAAGCTTAATGAGAAATGCAAGTAATATAGTCAACGCAGTTGCTAGAAAGTATGTTTTTTTAAATTGAATTTAAATTAAAGCAAAATTTTGCACAGCCTGATAATAAAATAAGAAACTTTACAGCCATTTTGTTTCTTTGAATCCTGCAAATGTTGATATGTGATATTATAGTTTAAAACATATGTTTTTTTATTCAATACCATAGCATCTTTCTACATTGTCCTATGTTTCATTTCTCCTTCTTGAATTAAAAAGTATTTATTATAAATAAATTAACGCCGAAGAAAACAATGTGTTGCAACCAAATTAGAATACAGCCCAATTAGCAGACTGATGATTTGAAATATGTGTAAATAAGAGTAATGTTTTCAAATTTTGAATAAGAGAGTTTCAAATTGAACTCGTTGCATAGTTGCGCATTTTTTTTTACAAATATTTCCACATAAATAAGACGTTTTCTTGTTACCAAGAATAAAATTAGTAAACAATAACATCCACACAATAAAAGATAATTTTAAGGTAAATATCTTTCCAATTCAAAAAAAGACGAAAAATCAACTATTTTTGAGAATGAATTTAAAAATACTTCATAGTATTAAGATTTAAAACAGCTTTGAACATATATGCTTACAGTAAATGTTCTTAATAATCCATGATAAATAGATACTTAAGGGCCTTTGTAATATTATCGATCAACAGTTTCCAAAATATTAAGTTGCCGCAATAAAATCGAAATCAAAATGGCGATTCAGATGAAGATTCTGTAAGATCATCTTTTTTTATTTTATACTCAACATATAACTACTACGAACTTCTCAGAAAAAAATTGGTTGCAGAATTTTTTATTAATTCGACTGGACTATAAACTGAACCCTCTAGACTGACCACACTCCAGAACTGTCAACGCAATTAATTGTCAAACCGTTTAAGCGAATGAACGATGCAAGCGATTATATTGTGGCTTCCAGCTGAAACTTCTACGGATGTAGAGATCCTTTTGCACACATCCTATCAACAGTTTGACGAATGACTTGCTCCGATGGACAATTAGGGAATGCAAATCGACTACCGATTTTCAAAGTAAACTTTGTATATTTTTTGTTGATTATTCCAGCCCAAATTTATACATGACTTATTGTCAGACTATTTTAAATAGTTCAATTTGACAATATTCGTTCCAAAAGTTCTATCAAAGTTTAATAATACATTCGAAGGAATGAAGTGGGCAATAAATGCAATTCTTTGGTTTTATTATTTTTTAACTACAAATTAAAATGGCTTTGCCTTGTAGACTATTCTGATATTCTGAATTTTATAGACATTTTGTCATTAAACTTGCCCCGTTATTAAAACCAAAAAGTTCAGAAGTGCCCCGAAATAGCCGCCATACTTCCCAAAATGGAATCCATCCGACAAGTTGGTGGCTCATATTTCGATTGTTTTAGGAGCACTTAAAATTAAATAGTGTGCATCTCTACACTTGATCATATCAAGCAAGAAGTGCTCGAAAATCCATTTGCCTCCAAAATATGATCACGGATAAAAATAGAAGATGAAACGATGAATAATCGTCATCATTAATCAGAATACTAGAGGACGCATTTCGGATACATGTGGACATGAAGGGAAGCGCTTCGACAGAAATAAAATAAAGTGATCCGTTAAAATCGTACTAAGGGAAAATGAAGAAACTTGAAGTGGAGATTTCTTTAAGAACACACTCTCGTCCATGTGGTGTTTAAAAGATTCCAATAATCGACGTTTTATCACGTTCCGCTTTCGAAGGAATGGCTCCAATCATACACGCGGCATTTCTCAAGAGGGAGTGGTGATTGTGTGGTCTATAAATCATAGATTTAAATTATTTTTAAATTTTTTATCTGCATTTTGATTTGTTCTTAAAAAATTAAGATACTGGAGTATGGATACTATGTAGCTAAATATACTTTCAAACTGTTCTTGCATTTTTTCTCACGCCAATTATCTTCAAATCGACGAGATAATCAGAATCAACCATAAATTTTCGCTCGATTTTGTTTAATGGCTTCGTAATTCGTTCAGAATGTTTGTTTTTTGCTGGCCGGCGCGGCTCATAATTCAATAATTTAATTTATATCTAAATTAAAACAGAAAACAGTGAAGCGTTCGTATGATTTCTGTTGGAATAATCGGCACGTGGCTCTAATCAGGCGTGGAGAATTCTTGGGTCCCGGAATCTGGACGGCACGAGCGTAAATTTATCAATGGAAGCTGCTGTAGATTGAATTTAATCTCCGTAAATAGGAATAAAAAGCGTATGTATGTATATGCCGATAAAAATAGATACCATCTAACAATGAAATGAAATTTGGTAGTTGGGGTTTGAAATATTCCGGGCAGTACATCAGATATTTGGGTCAAGAAGTGAATTTACTGTTTCTGGTAACGTAAATATACAGAAGATATTTACCAAGAAATGGCTACCATCTGTGCGGTATTTGGTAGTACTATTCAAGATATTGTTTAGCTTTATGCAACGGTTTTGGTTGAAAGATTTTGATATGCATCCCACGAATGATTGGAGTAAAATATCTGTTAGGCTGGATATAACTTATGTTTACTCAGTGTTTAATTTTTGTTGTTGATTTAGGAGGGAGCTAGGAGTGACTTAGTAGTAGACTCTAGCTACCTAAAAATGAATTAGTTTTTGGACAAGAATCTAGATTTTCTTAGCTCATATTTTGCAAGATATTAATTTCACAACTTTTTCTTTGCAAATTTCCTTGGCAAATGTAAAAAAATTCTAGCAAAAATTTGTAAGCAAATTTTTCAATAATTGCCTTTTCGGCAAAGCGAAAACAACATTAAAATAATTATTTCATGGCGTTTAAGTTCAATAATAAATATTGTTTTTGACGATAGTATTTAAAGCATTGAAATTTTATTTATGGAAATTTGTCATTTATCTACTATTTTTTCAATGGAACTAGAATTTCGAAAGCTACTGTGAATTTCAGTCAAAACTTTTTCCAACAATTTTTTCAAATCATTGAAATTACAAATAAACGTAGAGTGACTCAAAACTTTAATCCAGATCCGATTGTCATCCAGATTTTTTTCTGCAGTTTAGTCGAGCATTAATTTTTTTGGATCCCTGTCAATCTTTCTTACAATTGCGTGACTGTTCATTTAATAAATTAACTCAAAGTGACGCCATAGGTGGGGCCAACGTCAATCCGCGTAAGTCGGCGTACAAATTTCCATAAAAATCTATTCAAATTTGTTGAATAAGGAACTAGGTCTTATCAAGGTCTAGCTTAAACACCTTTAGGTATGAAAGGAAATAAAATTCATATATTTTTTTATTATTTCAATGCACAATCACATTACACTTGTTGAGTATCATGTTTATTCAGTTGCAGAAAGTAAGCGCCTTTTTAAACAATTTGATTTTTTCAAGACATGCAGATTATTTTCATAGCACACTTGTAATTTTTCATTCCTTGTTTTGTGTTATGGCTGTTTAAAATTCGTGTTTCTGGTATGTGACTTGCTAAGCTGGGTTCCTACAGAAGACTCACTTATTGGCGCCTCCAAGTCTCGTCTTGTTGTGTGGACATGCAACATCCTAATTTTTCCTTCAGATGAGATGATTGGGAATTTACTCTCCAGCTTTAAACACGTTTTTGTCAAAACCATGTGTTTTGACCTGATTGACACGATTTTGAAAAATTTATGTGACCGATTAAGCTGAAATTTTGAGGCATAATTCAATACATATACAGCTTCAGTTTGAACTGAAGTATCAGACATTTTTAACACTATTTAAAAACAATTTTATTTTGAAAAATAGGGTTAAAAAAATTAAAAAGTCCCCTTTTTTGTTCTGGTTTCGACCATAGCCACCTACTCATATTTCAAAATGCCGTTAAAAATTTTTTTGTTCAGACATATCTGACTCGAGATATAATATTTAGTTTTAATAGAGCTCTGTTATGGTCGCCATTTTGTCACCATGGTTGGAAAAAAATAAATAATTTTATTTTTGGAAAGTTCAGGATCCATATTTTATTTTATAAAAGTTTCGAAACATTCAAACAAATATTTTTATAAAAAAAAGTGTTGACATTTCATGCAATAAACCCACACTGCCCCCTTAATAGAACCGGTTAGTTGGGTGAGTCTTATTAAATTTTAAATTACTAGTCATGAATTAATCACACTGTCCGTTGCATTTCGATGTGCATGTCATACAAGTTAATTAGAAATAAAAAAGCGTCTTGATGCTTTTTAAATAAGTGCAAGACAAAAGTCTTGCGTCTTTATTCTATGACTCTAGATTACAAAAAGAACTTAGTCTAAAGTGCGCTTATCCTATTTATACCCTAAAAGCGCTGACTGCGCGTCTAACCGATTCCCTTTGTTCAGTAGCGTGTGTCTTATGTTTACTTCCTAATGCGCTGACTGCGCGTCTGGCCGATTTCCTCTGGTCATGCTTGTAGTAATGCATCGTTGCATTATTGAATGGGAGTGTCGTGTTAACTCTTCCCCCTTTGAAAACGATGGTCCACTATCGTCAAAAATAACGTAAGTTGAATCTTAGCTGAGGTGTGCTGTTAGTTTGAACTAATGATGTCTTAACTTTTTCTGGAGTCTGCTTTTTTGCTTTTTCTGGAGTCTGTGTAGAAGAGGAATAGATTTTAATATTTTGGTTTTTAGAATACAATTTCCAAAATTTAGAAGTATGATTACTATCACACTGGCGAGTCCATAGTTGGTGAATTGGTAGCTATTCCTTTCATATTGTAGAAGACTGATTCTTTTGGAGTTATTGATGTGAAGATCAGTCGTAACTTCCAACGATAATGGTTTAAATTCCTAACCATTCTGGGATGTTTGCAGAATTGTAAGGAGAATTTGTAGAGCCGATTCCTCCTTCTCGAAGTATGTTCTTTAATTTGCCTTTATGGTCGCATTGTCAAATTTGAACAAAAATGAGCCATTTAGATTGTATGTGAGGAAACCAACGAAGTTGTTTAGGAATAAAATTCCAGGAAGAATGTAATCGATGGTTGGAATTTTCTCGTTGCTGATTTTATTATAATTCGTGTTGACGCTTTTCATTAAATTAGGGATACAAGATGTATTGCTTATTTCTAGTAAATTAGAATCTTTACAAATAAAGAAATGATTATAAGTTATGCAATTACAGTTTCGAAAATTGTATCTGGGCATTTAATGATTTTTTCAAATTGAATCGCGTTAACTAAATTTCCCTTTTTTACTGGTTTTGAAAACATTAGAGAATTTACATTGCCAGCCAATGAATTGCATAGTTAATATTAATAAGTTCCTCTTTCGCAATTTTAAATTTAAATTGAATTTGAAAAACAATGTTGTTATTTGCTTGACTACATTTTTTAAGTAAATCTTTAATCTCGTTATTTATTTTAGTTATCGTATTTATGCGGCCATTGTACAACTGGTTTATAATGACTCGCTTACATTACACATTAGAAATAATGGTAGTGAAATCCTCGTGATCTGGGTTGCCGGCGAACAATTTCCAGGCAGTACTTATAAAATCTAGTGGTATTTTTACTCCGCGAAGCATGAAGTTACGGACGACGGTTACTATTTGCTGTAATTCATGTGATAGGTATTTTGCAAGGGGATGATACTGCACTATAAAAAAATTTAAAAACGTATGTGCTTGCGATATGATTATACTAGTCCAAATCGATTCATGTATCAGCTTAAAGTTCCTATTGCGAATTCTAGTTTGTCTACAAGAGGGGTCACTACTTGCGAGTTCGGGAAGTCCAGAATTTGTACTTTCGTACCGCCTAAAGATGCATCTTGAAACAATCAATTACGGATTTTATCTTTATGGACTATTTTACCGGATGCTGTTAGTATGGTGGTATGTCTGTTTTCTCTGACAGTTTCTTGGCGATATCTAGGTGTAAGTTTTGATCCCTTTCGCTTATTTTGTCTAACGAAAACTATTTCTCCTATTGGGTAGTCTTTAATTGGCTGCCTTGATTTATTGTGAAACGTTAGGTCCTGACTTTGCTTATTTTTAAGTTTTTCAATATTTGCCAACCGGATGTTTTCTAGCTCTTCGGGAGAGGCATTAGGGAAGCGTCCAAAGAACAAATCTACTGGTTTTTTTCGAGTGACTGAGTGGATTGAATGATTGTATTCATTCACTGCTCTTTCCAGCAATTCATCGAATGTACAAGAGGGCTCTTCTCTTTTAAGGCACCTCATCGTTTCTGTTAATGTCGAGTGCCATCTTTCGACTTGCCCATTTACTTCACTCTTATATGGTGGCGTCTGGAACGTTTTGATTTTAAGCTCATCTTCCATCATTGACATTAAAGTTGGGGAGCGAAGAGCTCCTTCGTTGTCAATTACTATATTTTCCGGCACACAGAAATAGAAAATAATGTCTCTCAAGGGACCTCTGATATCTTCTACGGATTTAGACGAAATTTTTTTTGCTAAAGCAAATTTAGAAAATTTATCGATTGCAGATAGAACTCGATGTTTTTCTGTAGCAAATAAATCGACGTGTATCGTGTGCCCTGGATACATTGGAATGGGGGTTGCGTTAATGACAGGCTTATTTGGGTGTCTGTCATATTTGCACTCTTTGCATATGGTACAACGCTTAACTATTTTTTTAATTTTTGATGACATTTGGGGGAAATAGAAATTTTCCAATAATTGGAGACGATTCTCTTCGGCGTTCCTATGTGCTCTTTTGTGTACTCGGAGTATTCTCTCCTCTTGCTCTACTGCGTTTGGGATATCCTCAACCATTTTTCTGGTAAACCTTACTTTATAGTTACGGAAATGAACAGGGTAGATTCTCTGGATAAGGCCAAATGTACCTTCATCTGTAAGTAATCCGTTAAGGATGCTAGGATTTAAGTATCTTTTAAAAAGTTGCACTATATCTTGCTCTGTGAAATTTTGCTGGATGATAATGTGTCGAGTGTAGTGTTCGAAAGGATTCAGAAGTTGGTAACTATTTTCGTCTCCTACTTTTAGAATAACTTGGTTTCTGAAAACGTTAATTGGCATCTCGATAGAAGGGATAAGATCCTGTGCCGAGCTTTCGGCACTGTGCTCCGTGGGAGTCATTGAGTTTATCTGTGAATTTTTTGGAGGCCTGGAGAGTGAATCGGCAACAATATTCGCCTTACCTGGCTTATATTGCAGTTCATAGTTATATTCCTCTAAAATAGCTTTCCAGCGCTTCATCTTAGAATTGTTGTTTCTGTTACTTAACGCATATGTTAATGGCTGGTGATCTGTGAAAATCTTCACTTTTTTTGAACCGTAGAGGAAGTTTCGTAATGCGTTAAGTGCCCATATGATCGCGAGCATTTCCTTCTCGTTAGTTGCGTAGTTCTCTTCGGTCTTATTAAGAGTACGCGACAAAAAGGATATTGGTTTGTCGTTTTGTGACAATACAGCGCCGATTGCGAAGTTCGAGGCATCGGTGGTCAGCTCGAATGGCTTACTAAAGTCTGGATGAGCTAAGATTACCTCTTTAGAAACGAGACAAGTTTTTAATTTAGTAAAAGCTTCAAGTGCTTTACTATCAAGAACTACGGGCTTGTCTTTTGAAACATGCTTGGACACACGTCCATCTTCCCCTCTTAAAAGGTATGTCAAGGGTTTAGCGATTCTGGCATAGTCTCTTATAAACCGCCTATAATACCCTGACATACCAAGAAACGATCTGAGCTCCTTGAGTGTTGTCGGGGGTGAGAATGAGGCAATAGCTTGTGCCTTTTTGGGGTTACTTTTTATTCCCTTGATACTGACAATGAATCCCAGGAATTCTACTTCTTTTTGAAGGAATTCGGATTTGTCAAGATTTATTTTCATGTTCGCACGTTCTAGGGTCTTGAGTACTGCGTCAAGATTCCGAAAGTGGTCTTCTTCATCTTTACCGAAAATGATAATATCGTCTATGTAAATATGACATCGCTTCCCAATATGATCTCTTAAAATATCATCTAGAGCTCTTTGGAATATAGGGGGTCCATTCTTTAAGCCGAAAGGAAGGCGTAAGAACTCATATTTACCATTATTTATTGAAAAAGCCGTTTTCTCGATGTCACATTCTCTAAGCTGTATCTGGTGAAATCCACTTTTCAGATCAATTATTGAAAAGAATTCATTTCCACCTAAATTGGAAAGGACTTCGTTGATATCTGGGATTGGATAAGAATCTGTGATTGTGATAGAATTCAATTTTCTATAATCAAACACTAACCGAAATTTCTTTTCACCGGAGGAGTCCTCTTTCTTGGGAACGATCCATACTGGAGCGTTGTATGGTGATCTTGAAGGTCTAATAATCCCATCATTTAAAAGTTTTTTAATTTCCTTTTCCACTACGTTCTTTAGTGCTTGTGGATATGGGTATGACTTAGAATATACTGGATCTTTTGTTGCCGTTCGAATTTCTCCCTTTACATTTGTCGTATAAGTTAATTTTTCATTGGGTTCGGCATACACGCTAGAATGTGTTTTTAAAATTGATTTAAGTCGCGAAATTTGCCTTTCCGTCATATGAGTAATCCGAAGGTTCAAATGATTTACTGTTTGGGATAGATGCTGTTTCAAAGGGATGTGAAGATTTGCTTTTAAAGACATATAATTGCTGTTAGTGTGAATAATAGCTTGTAACTTTTTCAAGCTATCATTTCCGATTATTCCCGCGAATGTTTCTAGAGTGGGAAGTATGAAAAATTTCAATTTTTCTGCGAACGGGCCGAATAGATTGACATATGCATGGTGCGTAATATTGATTGCACCACCAACTGAGTTAACTATAAAAGGACTTTCGTTAGCAATAGGATTACGAATAAGTTTAGGCTGGATATAATTTTTATTAGAGCCTGTATCTATTAGAATTTTTAAGGTTTGACCGCTCTTCGCCGTGTATTCTAAATACGGAAGCGAAGAGCTCACAGCTCTAAAAAATTAATGTTATCAACTTGCTCTGCCTGTTCGGACTCGTTAAGATCTAAAGAGTCAAGATAGTCCTCAATAGAGATATCCGCATCTGTTCCTGTTATGACTGTTTCTGTTATATCAGGTTGTTCCATTTCATATGTTTCACGCACATCTGAACTATACCTAGTTGGTTCTATATTAAAAAGCCTTTGAACTTTATTGGGTGTTTTCACTTGCTGTGATGGTAGTCTTTTACTAGGGAACTGAGACTTTCTAATCGGAGGTCGGTTTTGGTAATTTAACGCTTGGGATCTTATAGAGTGATCAACATCCATTGGCTCGTATACTCTCGGTTTTGGAGGCAATGCCCTATAATTGAGGTTGCTACTCTGATGCTGCATTTGCCTATGAAACTGTGGTACCTGTGGAGCACGGGGATCGCAAAGAAGCTCGGGATGAAAGTCGTTTCTGCCTACATTATTGCCTAGATTTTGCCGCGGATAGATTTTCCTTGTCGACAAAGGAAGTGGAACGTGCGGAATTCGCGAGAAGCGTCTATTCGAAGAGTTGTGAGCATGCTGTGTTCGATAATTTACATTTTCAAGCTTTAGGCATAAATGCAAAGCCTGAGGGAGGTCTACTGGCTCTTTGATACTTAAAAGACGTGGTAAGTCGCCTCTAAGGCCTCTGACGAAAGTATCTAAGGCTTTCTCACGGTAACACTGTGTTAAGCTGCTCAACGATTCGTGCCCTAACTCCATAGCGGACAATTTGTTCAAAATTAAGGAAAGATGATGGTAAACACTTTGATAGAACTCATGAATAGTGCCTGCACCTTGAACAAGTGTAGTTAATTGATATTCAAGTGTTCCCAGGTCACGCTTGTCTGCGTAATGCAGAGTGAGGCATTTGGAAATTTTTTTCCAATTCAAGGGGGTGTTGTAGGACTCAAGGGCAATGTCTGCCTGTCCTATTATCTTATTCCGTATAACGGAAAGAATGCCATAGTACTTAGGTGTACCTCTTAGGTGTTCGTAAATATGGAGGATTCTTTCAACACTTTTCCTCCACGAACTATATTCGCTTGGGTCACCCGAAAATGTCCTTAAACTTTTTACGACATCCGGTATCCTATCCATATCGGATAGGTTCCTTTCATTGTCGACATTTATTTCGACATCTAATTCATTATTTATATCCGTCGCGGGATTCATTATGGAGCTAAACATTTGCCTACCCTGTGTTTGTAAAGTTTCAGACACGACTCTAGTTATGAGTTGAATTAACTCCGCGTTATTTTCGTTCGACGCAACCACATGGTGGCTCGGACTTCCGGAAGTTTCAACCCGCAATACCGGAGAACGAATTAAATTATTCGGGGTGGCCATAGTTTAAATTTTTAGTAGATTTAATATGTCACTTTTATATTTGGCAATCACTTTACTTCGCGAGGATTTCACTTTACATTCGTTCGATAATTTCTTTAGATTAAGTACAACATATTATTTCATGAATTTCAACTCAGTTAATATAAACAAGTAACTAATTTCTTTAGTTTTTCAAATGAAATATTAATTTTGAAGTTAAAAAGTGAATTTACATTAGCTGAGTTGCTACACTTTCTTAAACGTTACTTACAGGATAATTAAAATTTCGTTAAAAAGCTGCATGCTCCAGGTTTTTTGGTTGTGGACCGCTCTCCCGCAAGTTGTGTTGGCTTCTTCCTTTTCCTCCAAGTTGGTTACTAAGGAGCCTTCTCACACTAAACACGCCGAATTCTCCTTGTTTGATTTTCGCAAGGGTTTTCACTGAGCACACCTATTGCACCTAGCTTGTTTTTCGCGAGGGTTTTGAATTTTACGGGCTTGGTTTTTGTCCGTGCACAAAATTGCAAAAAAGGCGCGCGTACTTGACTCGTACCGTGAAAACTATTTATTATTTTAACGCGCGTACTTGATTTTTGTATCGCGATAACTTTTTCCAAGACGCGTACTTGGTTTTCGCCGCGTATCTTGTTTTTCAGCGTGGCGGAACGCGGTCCCTGCTCGGGCGCCAGTTAATTAGAAATAAAAAAGCGTCTTGATGCTTTTTAAATAAGTGCAAGACAAAAGTCTTGCGTCTTTATTCTATGACTCTAGATTACAAAAAGAACTTAGTCTAAAGTGCGCTTATCCTATTTATACCCTAAAAGCGCTGACTGCGCGTCTAACCGATTCCCTTTGTTCAGTAGCGTGTGTCTTATGTTTACTTCCTAATGCGCTGACTGCGCGTCTGGCCGATTTCCTCTGGTCATGCTTGTAGTAATGCATCGTTGCATTATTGAATGGGAGTGTCGTGTTAACTTACAATCTGTATGCGATAAACCGTAATTGCTCACAATGAGATTAAATTTAGTTAGGTTGAATTTCCCAAATATTAACATGCATGTTGTAAAATATATCTCTGTGCAGATTGAGAGTAGTTTGTACTATGGTTAATTTAAGTTTGTCATTCATAAATTTTTTTCTTTCCTTTTTGTTACTTATATTTTTTCTGCATATCTTTTTTTAGTTACATTATTAATTTTAGACTGATTTTTGTAAATTGACTCATTCTTTAAATGTGTCGACGCATTTTGTCTATTTAATTTTTTTTGTGGTTTCTGGTGCATTTCCAGATTTTCTATGTTCATTAACACAAGGTCTCCAGATCAAAAGATAAGAAAAAATTGTAGTCCTTTTTTTCGGACGAGTCTTCAACAATCAGCAAGTGAAAAATGTGACTGTGCATTTCTCTGTAAAATGTGGTTCAATTCACTTGAAATTGATCAGATTACAAGCTTTGTTCGAATACCTGAAGTAGGGACAAAAGCAAAATATAACCAAAAATAAGGGAGTTTTATTTTTAAAATTTGATATTACTGAACTTTTACATTTGTGTCTTGTTAGACATGGATTTGTGCTACAAATTAAACTAGATTTTTATAAACAAACGTTCAATTTTTTAATCTGCTTTCCTGTTGAGAACCTCACGGGGCAATTTATGTGAAGTGAAACTCTCCATTTCCAGATCAATCAAATCCTTAATAGCTGAGCACGTCTTGATCTTCACCTTTTGAGCATTTGATTCAAATATTCTCTCGAACGAAGTAAATCAATCTGATCGATCCTATGTCGAAAGGATTCATCAAACGTAACTAAGCCAACATTGCTGGAATAATTTATGTTTATATCGATTTTAAATTTTTAAAAGCTCAAAAAATTATTTTTCGTATGGAAGCTGGAATATAGTCTGGCTAATCCCTACAGATTTCCATAAGTGGTACCTTATCGGAGAATAAATAAGGTCGAATTGAATGTGGTTGCTCAATGGGCAGTCTAATAGATTGCACTAGAAGTTATATGTTTTCATACTACCTACACATTTCACAGCACTTCTGTTTGAAGATCCATAATTTATGATGTACAAAAAGAAATCCTCTGCAATTAGGTATACTATTTGTTTTTTTTTATCAAAATGTTGTACGTGTGATCATTTCTAATAAATTACTTTTGAAATTGAAATTGAATGCAAGAAAGTGAAGTGTGTTGCCAACAAGGGTGTGTAGCAAATGCATGAAAAGCTGAATGGGTTAGGGCTAGCCAGAGGCGTGAAGAAATAGACATTTTCAAAAACAAATTTTTTGAAATGTTTTTTATTTTATTAACCATACCAGGTGAATACACTATACTTTATGGGGCCTTCATAAAAATTTCAAATCGAAATAGTAGTTTCGAACCAAGATCTCAGCTCGATTGTTGATAGCTAGTGCTTAATCGAAGCTTTTTTAAAGAGAATGGGCCTTTATTTAAATAAAAAAACATTATGCACACAGTTCCAAACAAATTTTTTGAAATCGTCTACATTTCCAAGCCTCTGACTAGTCCTAACCCCTTAAGAGGCTGCATACATCTAGATGGGCTCTAGAAATGATTTTTGCGAAACTATTTTGTTTGTACATTTTTTAAACTAAGTATATTCTCTGAAAATTTCTTTCCGAAATCTCTAAAGATGACGAAGTTATTACTCGTAACGTGCGTGCAGTAATTGTGTCATTTATAATCATGAAATTTATCATCCTTAGCCCAAAGAATGATGCACAATTTTTTAAGCGGCTAAACTTGCAGATTAGTATTTATATCATTCAGAAATCTAAGGTTTGATGAAGTATAATAAATTTTATATACGACGAAAAAATTAATTATATTTATAAATATAATAATTTTTTTCGTCGATATTTCTAGAAAATCTCTATCGAAAACTTCAAACGATTTTTTGTTGTTGTCAAAACCATGTTTTTCAAACGGTTACCATAATATATAGAGTACCAACAAATTGATTGATTTCAAATTTTATACATGTTTTTAAATTCACTATTTGCTACTTGTCATCGAATTTTCCGAAAAAGCAATGGGCGGTTTTTATACATAAAAAAGGTCGATTTTTTCTAATGAAATATCCCGTCTTCACATTAAAATGGTTGCCATTTAGCGAAGAATTAAACAAAATCGCCAAGTTATGTATGTCGTCAATAAAGGACTTGATGATCATTCGAGTAATATCTGTTTCCTTTTGCATTCTATAGGGTATTTTTTAAGAGTTGTAGAGCTCATTGTAGATGTCGAATTTTGCTGCCATTTTGACATTATATCTAATTTCCTTTGGAAAATTATCATGAAAGACTTACACCCAAAAAATGTCTCGGAATAGTGGAAATTAATTCCCGAAATTCGGGTTCTGTGCACCAAATTCATGGAGCACTTTGTCCAAGTTATGGTACTCATAATCGTCCATCTGAGCAGCTCAAACGCAATAGCAGGGAAATATTTATATCCACGTATACTCTATTGGACAATGTTTGTTCAACACGAGCTCATACAGTGCGTATCGAGGCAGCTATCGCTGCTGTAGAGAATAGAGTGTTGTAATAAATCTTCCTTCTGCTCTTTGTGATTTCTTGATCGGTACTCCGCAAGGGAGATGCTTGTTTTGAGGCTATGTGAGAGACGGGGATTCGTAAAGTGTACAGAAGGGAAGAATAAGAGGGAGAAGACCTTACCGGCAAATCATTGCTGTTGCCACAAATTTGGCGCAGGATCCAAGACCCAAGCGTCCGATATTATCAAGCCACGTCACGGCTTGCAAGTCTACGTCTTGCCTAATTACGGCAAGCAGGACTGATCGTTGCCAAGTCACGGCAGTACAAATCAAAATCGTGTTTTCGATTTGAGTCGATCAGAAGAAGACTGATCTCGTCCTTTAATTCCATATTTCTTAAATACTATTTTTCATGTACAACTTACAACTAAATATATAATCCCTACTCTAAAATTCGTATTTACAAAATTAAATCTTATATTCCTAGTACGTGACCAATACTCAAAAGAAGTAATAAACTCTGATACTTTATTGACCTAATTTATTACTTCATAAACAGAACTAGAGTCCAATACTCATAATTTTGTCTACGCGCATAAATTATGAGAAGCACTTGACTCTTGCAGCACATACATGTACATGTAAGATGCTTATCATCTTATTAGTTCTGTCGCCGGCCAGATAATTAATGTGCATCGGCTGCCATCTGTGCTATGTGATTTTTCACGCGCGTGATGTAGATCACGGATCACTTGTGTGGTAATTTATGTGGGCTATTTTATGTGGGTTCACTACACCCTTAACCTTTTGAGTTGAGAGTTTGGATCCAAATTCGAAACTACGAGAAAAATTTAATTTTTTTTTTGATTGGTCAGGTGTTAGGATTGGATTTTTACATTTTGCATTTTTTTTTTGTATTCTTATATTTGATATTTATTCTTTTGAAAAATCTTAAGTCTATTATTATGTATCCATTTTGTTTTATTGTCTATGTCTAGTAATGAATTTACTTTGGTTTTTTCTATTACTCTAAATGGACCTTTATACGGTTTTTCATGTTTTCGCTTATTCTCTACTTTTATTAACACAAGATCATCAATTTCAATATTTAGCGGATTTGAGTAAGGTTGTTTATTGGTTCTTGCAATTTTAGTTTTTTCGATTAAGTCTTTTGCTTTCGTTAGAGACATCTTTAATCTAAGTTTTAGTTCATTTTTATAGTCATCAAGATTGTATATTTTATCTGAATCTTTTAAAATGTCGTTAGGTAGGTACGAGAGTTTGCCAAAAACAAGTTCATAGGGTGTGTAATTTGTATCAACGTGTGGGGTTGTATTATAAGAGAATGTATAAAAAGGTATCCATTCATCCCAATTGTTGTTATCAACGAAAGATAGCAAATATTCGTTAAGGACTCGGTGGTTCCTTTCTACTACACCTAACGTCTCATGATGGTAAGGGGTTGAGAATATTTGTTTAATCTGAAGTAACTCGCATATTTCCTTCATTAGGCTATTGGTAAATTCAGTCCCTAAATCTGTTTTTAAAACTTTAAAATGACCGTATAATAATATGAATTTATTTACTAAAGCTTTTGCCACTGTTGTAGCATCCTTACTCTCTATGGGTATAGCAGTTATGTATTTAGTTAATTCGCACTGAATAGTGAGAATGTATCTATAAGTTTTTGAAATTCTTAACGGGCCAACAATGTCTGCGCTTACTATTTCAAAGCTTGTAGACGGTGTATTAGTTTTCATCATTTTTTCTCTAGTGTGCTTAGTGATCTTATTCAACTTGCACTTTTCGCATTGATTTATGTGCTTTTTGACCATTTTCTTCATATTCTTCCAACAATATCTCTGTTTTATTTTCAGTAATGTCTTGCGTACTCCTGTATGTCCTCCATGTGGCGAATTGTGGTATTCATTAATTAGTTCTTGTTGTTTTTCGGCGTCCCGAATTCTTATGGGCGGTTTATATATCAGTATTTTCAGTCTGTATTTCTCTTCACGTTGCAACGTATTAAATATATTCTTGAACTCATTCTTTGGTACGTACCTAAATATATCATCATTAGAAGAAAGTGCTAGTGCATCAATGCTATTGTTCCGTGAATAAATTAGCAATTTCTTCATGACAGAAACTAATTTCGTGTACGAATTGTCATTGCATTTATCGCGAACTTTCAGTTTATCGTTGGCGGAAACGGGTTTCTCGTCATCTTTATCGCTGTAGCGCACTATTATAAAATCTTTCTCTTTATATATTTCATTATTATTTCCTTTGCTGCTGAAAATATTATTTTTGTTTTCTTTCTTTTCGCTGCGTAGCATATTAAATTTTAATTTCATAGCCCCTTTTATATCTGACAATGAAGTGCAATCAAACGCATGGAGGTGATCAGTCTCTTCGTTCTGTTTGTCACTTTTATTGTTGATTTCTATATTATTATTTTCGCCTTGTAACTTTTTTGTCTTGCTCCTTGTTATTGCTAGCAATTTTTTGCTGATGTTCTCATCGTTCGTTGGAGGTATCATGGATTTTAACATACTCGAATCAAGTTGTATTCTTGACAGTGCATCTGCATTTGTATTTATATTGCCCTTTTTGTATATTATTTCGAAATCGTAATCTGATAGATCTAGCCGTATTCTTGTTAGTTTTGAAGATGGATTTTTGTGCGTAAACAGGGATACTAAAGGTCTGTGGTCAGATACGACTATAAACTTGCGTCCATACAAATATGGTCTGAAAAAGTTTATGCCCCAATGTATCGCTAATAGTTCCTTTTCTATGATCGGTTTGTTTAATTCGTGCTTATTCAAAGATTTGCTCGCGTACGAGATTGGTAAATCTGAACCAATTTCTCCTTGAGATAGAATAGCACCTAGTGCGAAATTTGACGCGTCCGTAGTAAGTATGAATGGTTTTTCGAAATCAGGGTATTGAAGTATTGCAGGTGAAATCAGTTTGCGTTTTAAAATTTCGTAAGCTGTTTGCTGCTCTTTTTCCCAAACAAACGGTGCTTTTTTCTTTAAGAGTGAATTCAAACTCTTGGCCGTTTCTGCAAAGTTTGGTATGAAACGACGGTAGTAGTTGCAGAACGCTACGAATCTTCGCACTTCATCCGCGGTCTTTGGGATGGGATAATTTTTGATTACTTCATGTTTTGCAGGGTCTGTTTTTATGCCATCTGCTGTAATAAGGTGTCCTAAATACACCACTTCTGATTTTAAAAACTTGCATTTGTTTGCATTTAATTTCAAGTTGTACTTACGAAGTCTCTGTAAAACTTTTCTCAAGTTGTCGTTATGATGTTTTACGCTGCATCCGAAAACCATGATGTCGTCCACATATAGAAATGCTGAGTCGCTTAGACCCGTTAGAGCAATAGTGAGCATCCTTTGAAAACTATTCGATGATATTTTCAATCCGAAAGGTAATCTTTTGAATTGGTAATGTCCATCGTTGGTGGAAAAGGCGGTTAACGGTCTTGATTCCTTTTCCAGCTCGATCTGATGAAATGAACTGGTCATATCCAAGGTTGAGAAATATTTTGCCCTGCCTAGTTTGTCCAGGACATCTTCCAACCTTGTCAATGGGAATTTGTCGTTCACTAGTTTGTCATTCAGTTTCCTGAAGTCTACAACCAATCTCCACTTTTTCTCATCGTTAGAGCTTTTCTTGGGTACAACTAACAATGGTGAGTTGTACGGGCTTGTTGATTGTTCGATGATGTCGTTATCTTTCATCTCACGTACTTGTTTTTGGATTTCTTCATTCTGTGTCTGTGGTAGTCTATAATTTTTTATGTAGACTGGGTTTTCATCGCATGTGTTTAGTTTTTGTCTGTAGAAATTATTTTTTGTGAGGTATTCACCTTCAAGGTGGAATACGTCTTGGTATTCTGTAATAATTTCCAGTAGGCTCTTGTTAGCTTGTTCATCGAGACTTTTGGTGTTGATAATGTTTATCAGTTCGTTCAATCGTTTCCTGTCAAATTTCTGCACTGTTTTTAATATTTCGTAATTCCTCAGCGGTTCTACCTCTGTTTGAAAGTCTTTTAGAGTTATGTCATGTTCGTTGGTATTAAGTATTTTCGCATGACATATACCTTTCGCTGGAATTATACAATTGCTTAAGAATATTCCTTTTTCAATCTCCTTGTTTAATATTATGCTGTCTTCTGATCTATCTACGTCTATTGGTAATATAACTTCTGTTCTCGCGGGAATTGTTATGCGTGCCATGTTTACTTTTCTCGTGTACATTGGTATTACTACATCTCTGTCATGAGTACTGAAGGATATGGTATACGTCTCGAAGTCTATTTTGCACATATATTTGATAAGCATATCTCGTCCTATGATGCCATCAATTTCGATAGGAAATTGATCATCTACCGCATGAAATGTGTTGGATATTATAGTGTCTTCAATGTTAAAGTTTAACCTGATTGTTCCCAGTGACATTGTTGTTTCGTTTGTTATGCCCGTTAATTTGCATCTGTTGTGCGTTTGCAAATCATATTTTGCTAGATTATGTAACTTATATATGGAGATATCCGCTCCAGTGTCTATTAGAAGTTTAAGATATCTGTGCTCAGATTGACTGAAGATTTTTACATAATTTGTGCATATACCCGTAATTCTATATATCTTATTATCTACCTTATAAGTGTTGTATTCGGCTTTAGATACTTTGTTTCTTCCGGGAGGTTGCCTTATTCCTCTCGGGAATTTGTTACGTTTCCCTGGTTGTCTACTAATCTTATTCTTCTGGTATCGTTTCTTCCGGAGTTACTGTTATATCTGTTGTTGTTATTATAACCATTGTTGTTCCTATTTTTGTTGAAATTTCTGTTATTGTTTGGAAATCTATCATTGTATCGGTTGTTAGTTCTGAAAAAATTGTTTCGCGATTGATTGCGATTTCCCCTATAGATATTTCTATTAAAATTATTTTGATTATTTTGTCCTCTGTAGTTATTATTTCTACCTCTGTTAATGTACATTATGCCATTAGGTTGAGCTTCGTTATGCTCAATTTCAGTAGCTAACGTGATGGCTTCACTGAAAGTTTGCGGTCGTGCAGCGAATATAGTGTCCTTGATTTGATCGTTAAGACCATTTTTGAAGATTGTTAGTGCGTATGTATCGTTAATCGTTTGTATTGCTTTTTTAGCAACTTGGTTTACTTCCGCGCCAAGTGCGCTAATCTGTAGTTGGTTCAGGTCATTCACTAACGATAGGATCTTGTCTTTATATGCTGTGACAGGCATGCGTTTTTGCGTGAAATTTGCCAGTTGGGTATGGATTTGCGGAATAGTTTTATTTATTTTGTATTTGAGACGTAGTTCTGTTTCTAAGTTATCGATGTTGACTATTGTCGAAACGTTTAGTGCCGTTCTAACGTTTGGACTAAGTTTGATATGGAGAACTAGGTTTAGCAACTCTGTTTTTCCTTCTGGGTTAAGTTTCTTGTCCAACAGTTTTATAATAGTTAAAAATGTCTCTAGCTCAGTGTGTTTTCCCTCAAAAGTCGGTATTATTTTAATCGCTGTTTCGATGTTAAAGTCAGCCATGTCTTTGTGCGTTATACTTTCTTCAATCTTTACTAATATGTTCGCGGCGTTCAGCCGTTGTTTCAGGTTTGTAATTAGGTTATCACAAACTGAAGAAAAAGTTGATTTTAGTTCTATTGCATCTCCTTCATTGATGCTATCAAATAAATTTGTTCCTTCTATTTCAGCGTTTATAGTGTACTCTAACTTTTCTTTTAATGTATTGACTGTGTAGGTCTTTGATTTTTTCAAATTTGATAATGTATTCTGAAGTTCAAATAAAATTTCCTTCAATCGCGTTGTCGACATTTATGAGAAGTATGTTATTGAGTCCCAAAACAATATTCCTATCCACTACTTTCTAGTGCGTTATTTCTGCTAATTGAAATTATTTTGATGAAATTGATTTTTTGACTATATTCTAAAATTATGTTTGTTTGGGTTGAACAATTATTACTCATTATAGTTAGTTTTTTACAATTCTAATTTTTTTTCAAATTTCTTAATTCTTTAGTATAAGTTTTCCGCTGTTCTCCCGCTGCTATGTGGACTAATCTGTGTAGGATGGCCTTGTCTCTCCTTTCCTTGTATTTTCTTCCGCCTCGTTGTCGCCTCTTGATCTTTGTTATTTGCGGATTTTCGTTTCGCTTCTTCCTGAACTCCTGAATGTTTCTTGGTTGTGGTCCCGGTAATTTCGTCGCTGCATATGCTGGTGCCTCAGGGTTCTTGATGATTACGTATGGTTGCACTATTTCTTCTATGTGTCGCTCGGCGTTGATTAAGCATCGCTTAAAGGCTTTATTGAACTCCTCATCGTTTGAAATGTCATCGTGTAGCTCGCCCTCCTCGAAGTCATCGGGTTGTTGTTTTGCTAATTTGTCGGTCGTAGGTTCGTAGTTTGCAGGATCGCCATGTAATAAATCTTCCTTCTGCTCTTTGTGATTTCTTGATCGGTACTCCGCAAGGGAGATGCTTGTTTTGAGGCTATGTGAGAGACGGGGATTCGTAAAGTGTACAGAAGGGAAGAATAAGAGGGAGAAGACCTTACCGGCAAATCATTGCTGTTGCCACAAATTTGGCGCAGGATCCAAGACCCAAGCGTCCGATATTATCAAGCCACGTCACGGCTTGCAAGTCTAAGTCTTGCCTAATTACGGCAAGCAGGACTGATCGTTGCCAAGTCACGGCAGTACAAATCAAAATCGTGTTTTCGATTTGAGTCGATCAGAAGAAGACTGATCTCGTCCTTTAATTCCATATTTCTTAAATACTATTTTTCATGTACAACTTACAACTAAATATATAATCCCTACTCTAAAATTCGTATTTACAAAATTAAATCTTATATTCCTAGTACGTGACCAATACTCAAAAGAAGTAATAAACTCTGATACTTTATTGACCTAATTTATTACTTCATAAACAGAACTAGAGTCCAATACTCATAATTTTGTCTACGCGCATAAATTATGAGAAGCACTTGACTCTTGCAGCACATACATGTACATGTAAGATGCTTATCATCTTATTAGTTCTGTCGCCGGCCAGATAATTAATGTGCATCGGCTGCCATCTGTGCTATGTGATTTTTCACGCGCGTGATGTAGATCACGGATCACTTGTGTGGTAATTTATGTGGGCTATTTTATGTGGGTTCACTACAGTGTCTCAAGATCCAAATTTATCGAATCGACAACTTGGTATCTGTCCGTCCACTATATGCAAAATTTTGAGGAAAGAAGCACCAATTGAAGCCATTGGACCATCGTTTGCGTCGTACTATCGTTGAATGGACTAAAAATGAGTTTAAAGTTGAACTGCATTTTAACCGTCAAATCATTTTCAGCGATGTGGCTCATATCTGACTAAATGGATTTGTAAATAAGCAAAATTGCCGTTCTTGGCGTGAGGATAGGCCTAAAGAGATTTTGGAAGCCGTATTACATATTGAAACAGCCACTGTATGTGGCATGTTGCACGCCACATAAATAGTCCATTCTTTTTCAAATCTGAAGACGGGACCGACGTTACCATTAATGGCAATCGTTATCGACAAATAATCCGTAATTTTTAGATTCCCAACATCAATGCCAATCGCCTGATTGTCTGCGGAAGAAATAGTCCCAGAAGGATGGCATAACATGCCATACAGCGCGTGAAACCATTATTTTATTGGGCCGAACCTTCTCAAGAAATGGACCTGTGAACTGGTCGCCCAAATCATATGATTTGACTTCATTGGACTACTTTTTCTGGGAGTACTTTAAGTTACTTTTTCATGCTGATAAACTAGTAACTATAAAGGATTTCGAATCTAACATTCAACGGGTTGTTGGCGTAATGAGGCCAGCTATTCTAGAAAAAGTGATACGAAATTGGACCGAAAGGATGGCCTTCTTAAGGGGTTACATAGCACTTGTATTTTCAAAAAATCGATCGACATATTTTGTTTAATATGAAAGTATAGTACTTCAAGAGTATTATCACCAAATTTCAAGTAAATTCGAGCAAAATTACTGGAGTTCTAGAGATTTGAATACCGCGTGGTCGGTAATTCCGCTCTGTCTTACCTAGCGTATTATACGCATGCAGCGCGGTTTTACTGCGTAAAATCAGTTCCTTTCTTTTTCATCAAACATCACAACTTCAAAAGGATGCTCTGAACATCGCGAATGAAGTGAAAGAATTACTGTATGAACCTGAAATCGACGACTCGATGTAAGTCGCTAAAAAATAACTTTAATTCATTAAATCGCGGTAAAAAAAACTTTGAACGCGTTTTTCTCGAAACTTTGTTTTTCCGTGCGGTAGGTATGATTTCTCGAGAACATTTCCAGCGATTTTTCTGAAACTTTCCACAGTTCCTCTTTAAAGTATTGACTCGTGCCCGAACGAAGGGATTTACATTCGATCGACTCGTTTTTGTTTTTTACGAAAAAAATATTTTAAAACGATGAGATTCGGAAAAATGCTATGAAATTTAAACGAAAATTCATTCAAATCCATTTCAAAATTTTAAATTTCATTTTTTTTCAATTGCTTCGTTGAAACACGAGCCAAGGGCATAAACTATAAGAAATTTTTTGAATTTTTAATTTGAGATGAACTTGCACTGAAATATTCTACCTACCGCAAAAATAGTTGGACGAGAAAAACGGCAGGAAAATTGACAATTTTCAATGTTTTCAGCTGAAATTTTTCTACAACTTTTTGAAATGCTGAACTTTTATGTGTGTAAATTTCAAATAAAACAGATTTTTGGTTTTTCAAACGCATTTTTTTGAAAAAGTTGTTTTCCCCCCTTCAAGACCTATGTAACCTTTTAAGACGCAGTCGCGGTGATTATATGCCAGAAATTATTGTGAAACACTAAATGCCATAAAATTTGCAAGCTAATAATACCAAATGCCATTTCTCTATGTTTTATTTGTTTGAAAAGTTCTATGCCTTAAATAAAACACCATACATTGGGTCATCAAATTTAAATTTATTTTTGTTTTTGTTTATAATATGAATAATATTCGTTTGTCATACGAATCATTTAATTTTATTCCTCGCAATGTGTCACGAGACGCCACTGAACAGGAAAACTAAAACCTAATTATAAATCACGTAAGCAATACATATGACCAAAACTTCTCATCGTTACGTATATTTCAAAAGCGCATAATTTTACCACAGCTCGTTCATTACTGTAGTCATAATATGAAATCAGTTTATTCATAAATAATATTTTATTATAATTTATCTTGAAAAGTATATACTCGTATGTATCTGCACACTGAACAAGCTGCTCTTCTGTCCGAAATAAACTAATCAAAAGGCGTTTCTCAACATGTTTGCGTTCGCTCTGTAAACAGAATAAATTGTTTCAACTATCTTGATGGAGTATGTTTCAATTGAGCTCATATTCGCCGACGCTTTATCAATGTTATTAGTTTGTTAACACAAATGCATGCGACAGAGACGATGATTAGCCTTGACGACGCCGACCAAGATTGTTCATTCAGTATTATTTATAGTATTGTGCTAGTGTGATATTGAAATAATATCGTCGGATGATAATACATAGTATTTGTCCATTATGCTTAGATTTTTAGTGAAATGTGTGGAACTTGAATTGAATTATTCATTGATTTAAATTATTATTTTCAGTTCCTTGAACTTAGTATGTAACAGAGTCGTAAAGGAGTGCGTCAGGATTTGATAAAAAAAAAGAATTTTAATTTTAATTGATAATTTGAAACTACGGTTCTCCCTCAGATGGATTGAATTGTTTAGATGCAATGGTATTTCCAGAATTCTTCCTAATTTTATAGTAACGACTAAACATTGAAAATATTGTCTTAAAATTCATATTGACTCACTGCTGCTTTCGAGACAACAAAAGCTGATTGCATGAACCAACACCAAGTGAAATATGAAACCAGTTTTTTACGAAGAAATAACCATTCTTAGAGGGTCTAGTATCTAAAATTAGTATTTTTATGAACAGTCCTCCATGCTGCGAATATTCTTAAATAAAAATTCCTAAATGATGATGATTTAGTGCTGTTCAAATCCTAGAACGCTTCACTAAGCGCAACTGAATGAAAAATTATGAGAGATTTATTGACCCATTTTTTAATAACAATTCAAAAAAAATTCTATCAGAAGAATTGATTTTCCTTTCGAACCATCATTATCTTCTCTACGCATTGGTTAAAATATTATCACGAACAAGAAATACAGCTGACAATTATTCAACTTTGATGGCACAGAATTCTGCTTGTGAAATTTTTTGCTTCGTTCTTATCTCATTCGATTTCATGTTGACGCGACGACGGTCACATTAATTAGTTTGTATGATGGGTAATATTTTAAACCACTTTAAAATGAAGACATAAAATAAAGTGCTTGTGTCGCAATTCTATAGTTAACATGGTCGCACTGCAATCAAGGCGCGACAGAAGGTCCTTGACTTGATAGCAGGGGCGCCGCATTACTGGCACTACAGCGTGCCACTGCGGCCGCATCCCTGGCCTTTTGGGCGAGCTAGCAGCCGCAGTCTGGGTGCGAAGGCGGGTGCAGCTGAGCCTCGAAGGGTCTCCACGAGGGATGTTGTGTGCCGCGCTGATGTCCCGACGCCAAACCAAAGGCAATGTGGGCACATATGCAATCACCTTGGCGGTCGGGACGGCGCGACTTTCCTCGCAGACCCGACGGCAGAGCACCCGCCTTGGCTGACTTAAAGCTATTCCTACATGCTATCTATCCTACCCTAGCCTACTCTAAAGCTATCTTAGTTACTAAACTGTTGGACCGCCGTTGCAGTCGCTGTCTTCGTTGTTGCTCCAGTCACGCTGTTGGTGTGACGAGCAAGGTCCGACGTCATGATGGGGCGCTGAAAGGAAAACAAAAGAAATTGCCAAAGATGTCGTTGTTAGAATGGAGCGCCTTACCGGTTTTGCAGCTTTCCCTTTCGCGTCCTTTGGTGGAGTTGTTTTCTATAAAAATAGGAAAAAAGGTAATAATTTCTTTGTTGTTTACTAACAAGGACTTTAAATCGTAAAAGTGGAGATTGAAAAAAGAGAGAAAAGGTACAAGATTGTCTTACCTTAGGTGTCGCCTTCTTCGGCATCGGATAAAAGTAAAAATATAAACTAATCCTCTTGATCTTGACACAAGATCACACGCACTACTTGTCGGCTTTCACTCGCGATGTTGACGACTGAATCGCGATCGATTGCGCAGCCCTTCGCGATGATCGCCGTCTCGGAAATTGTGAGTGCACTTGTTTACAAACACCCGCGCAGCCACATATTGTGTTTCGCTTATCGGCAACGGGAACGTAAACATCAATCCCAATTTTATTGCTGGAATCTGAAACGCTTCGAGATTTTCACATGCGACAATATGTATCATGGCAAAGATCTTAGCAAGCCCGCGAGACCGCCACCCTAGGTCCACCAACCCAACCAGCATTGTTTGGTTAAGAACCATTTCGTGTTTTGTTTATGTGGCGCGAGATTGGCTTTCGAGTCGGTAAACGACATGATTCATCTAACATAGCAGAAGTTGGATGTACAGAGCTTGAAGTGACTATGCAGTAAGATTTTTCTTTGGTTCCGTGCTGTTGAACCAGGGTGGATTAGGTGTTTGGTTTGTGATGGATGTTGTTGAGTATTATCTGAAAAGGAAAATCATAGGCAGCCGAATAAGTACTTATATTTTTTGTAATTAGTGAAGATGTTTAAAAAGCCCAAAAGTAGCCGGCTCTCCATATGCTACGTTCATTTATTTTATTGAATCCCACCACCACGAATCATCGTGGCACGTATTGCACATTTTTAGATATGTAGGCTCGTCGACGATGGATGATGGTGGCCATACCGGCTTTTCCTTATTCTCAAAGAATGTTCATAATTTCTTTGATTTTATGCGTGAGCAATAGAAGTTTACGCATAAAACGATGGAAATTATTGTCCATGAATTACAGTAGGCTTATCTTTGTTTTACACATGATAAATTCTAGATAGATAGATTTGTTGTAGCGCATTCGCAATGAATATTTATGGAAATTGCAATTGGCGTAATGTTCTTGGATGGTTGTGTTATTATATGTTGTATTTTAGTTGGATGTTAATGAAGAACTAACGGATGACAGACATTCGTGGATATGCCAATGTAAAAGATTAGATATTTAAATGCAGAAATTAATTTTCGTCTTTTCCCCTTGTTAAGTTCAACTGATTGCTTTGTCACTATAAAGTAATATAATTTTTCCCGGTTCCGAATAGCTTCAACAACTATTAAATCGTTAATAAAGGAAGAGGCTGTTGTGGTTTTCGCTTAAAAAACTATTTACAATTGACTCTCTCATCATCGAAACCCAAAAAATTCACACTTAATAGAGGTCCGATACAAAGGTTCTACTGTATATTGTAACTTTTTTAAGTTTAGGCTATGTTTCTTTGAACAGAATAATAGAACTGTAGAAACTGAAATCAATGCAGGAGAGAGAAAAAGTTGAATTTAAGGGTGTATTTTATTGAGACTGCCCAAAAAGATTGATACTTCAAATTATCGTGGCATAAAACCCGTCCAATATTTTGAATCGTGACTTTTGAAGGTAATTGGACACGATATGAATTAACACAAATCAGTTTGATTTTCATGGAAATATTCATTAATGTTGTAATGGCGACACATTGAAGTTAAAGGGTCTACCCTTTTTAAGCAGTGTATAAACGGATTATTTTCAATAATTTTTTTAGATAAGTTTTAATTATAAATATTGATAATATTTTGATACACTCAATAAATTTACTCTCGAAATACACAAAAAAAATATTCATTTATGTGAGTTTCAATTCAATTCAATTTTTATTCAGCCAAAATATTAACACGGTTCCTATTTATGTGAGTTTTTATCAATGGAAAGGCTTGTTAAAAAAATATCGAAAAAACGATGGTTGGTCTGAAACAAAAAACAACAAATAGTTTTAGGATCAGTATGTTAATAGCTATAGCGCGAATATAGCGTTTTTTGATTTTTGCAAAATTGGCAAAATGGCGGATATTTTTCGAAAAAAATGTGAAAAAAACATGCTTTTTTCCATCGTTTTGGCCAAAAAAATATATAGCTGTAATCACAAAAAATGTATGGCAAAAATTTGGTGAGAATCGGGTCAGTAGTTTCCGAGATTTCATCAACGCGACGTCGAGAAACGTTGTTTCGAGAAAAACGCAGTTAAATTTTTTTAATGAAAAAGTTATAAAGAGGGTAGATCCCTTAAGTTAGCAGAAAAATGTTGCTGCATTATGGACAAGCTTCGGCCTATTTAAAAATTTAAATGAGAAAATGGAAATGTTTTGTTTTTCAAAGAAGACTTGTCGACGTCGCTTGAACCAAAAATAAAACAGAAAAAATATTAATCAACAAATTGCGCTACTTTTCATACCATAATATGGTTTTTAGTTAGTTATTGTGTGTTTTGTACATTTAAAAGAGTATTTAGTCGAAAACTTTTGAGAAAAACTGTTGTTTCTGCGATGACTATAGGTTTATTGAGTAAGTTTCAGAAATTTTAGCGCAACCGAACCAGCATTGTTTTCGTTATCAAGTCCATTTTTCCGTAAATAATGGTTTTGAAAAAAAAAACGAGTTAGTAGATTTACAGGCACGATACTTAGAAATTATACACCTTAAATATTCGTTATTGAGGAAAAGGCTCTCGCACCTTTATATTGTACAGTTCATAAATATTATAAGAACCAAAAAATTATTTTTTGAACCATCTCGACTAGAATAAACCATTAAGACGAAAATATTTCAATAAGCATATAAATCTTGACTAGAATTTATTTTAAGTCGAAAGAATATCAAAAGGTATATAGTTATTCCTTTTTTGGGTTAAAGCTAGTGACATGTTTTTTTTTACAAATATGTAAGTATTAATTGTTCTTCCTAGGAACCCAATGTATACTTTAGGCTGCGATTAATATTCCAAAATTTCAGAAGTTAAAATAGAAAGTACAGAACGAGAGTTATTTGAGATTTTAAACTTAATATCCTTCCTTGATTCTGGATCCAATTTTTTGACTGTTATGCAGATGTTTTTCTACTTTTAGCCACTTGCACTTTTGCAAAAATTTTCCCTATTAATTCTGATTCCATTTAGAGAAAGTCATGGTGCTTCAAAATTGTTGAGCCTTTTTGTTATATTTCCTAATTTCGAAATTATTCTCCCATAAAAATAAAAATTTCGCCGTTCACAAATACTTGTGTAATTTGTTTGTAACGCTTGAGGAACACCATAGATAAAATCGTTTAATGAATAATCAATCTTTCAAATTAAATAAAGAGTTTCGAAAAAGCCAGGAAAATTATCTAAAATACATGCGAAATTTTCAAGAAAAATTTGAACATACTTAATTTTCTCTAATTTTTATTGAAATTTTGAATGGATATTATAATTACATATATGATTATATTAGTGGATGCGAAAAAGCTTAATGAATCGATTTAAAAGCTATTCTACTATGGATCCAGGTATAATAAACATTTATTAGTGTCTGCAATATTCCGTTGGAACATAATAGTGTACCTATATCAACAACTGAAAAAAACATACTCTATTAACCCATTTCGACCTCTTCAATTGAATTTTAATGTGTTAATTTTGATCTTTAAACCGTTCGACCCTTTTTTCCTAACCAAATAAAATTGTTTACCGATAAATTCAAGATTGCTGACATTTTGCCTCAATTTCGCAAGGATTGTAAACAGTTCATCTTCAAGGCGCACTTTAATGTCTTTCCAAAAAAAACTTATTGCATGTACGAACAAAATGTAGCATGCCCCGATTGCCATTTTCCATGAAACCAAACGATATGTGAACGGAATATCATGTAAGTATCTAAATTTGCAAAGTAATTTCACCAATGTGTAAACACGTCGCAAGTACGAGTGGAAATTCTTCGCCACATTTATATCTTAATGTGTCTATCGGATATTTGGGTAGATACTCTTGGATTCTTCTTCGACCTGCAGGCATTTTTTACTGTTTTGTTTTGGTTTCGATAATCTGGTTACTGTTTTATTACTCGTTACATAGCAGTTCTGGCACTTAACAAGCCACCGTGGAAGATTTTAGTGGGCACACAGACTTGTTGTCTCGGAAAAGATGCAACCGCAAATATTTTATGGAATATCGTTCAATCAAAGATACATATACTTGTAGATATCAACAGGATGTGTGAATATAAAATGAAAAAGGTTGAATCACAGTATGCAAAAAGTTTGGAGAAATATATTCAAATTAAATCTAAAAGGAAGTAAATTTTTGTGTATCCATCTAAATTCAATAAGTATGAGTAAATCGCTATCATTATGCAATTATTATCATTAATGTGGAACCTTTTTTCTATCAGTAGTATACTCTATTGTTTTTCACCCTGTTTCGGGAAGAGAACGTCCAACAGTTTCTTTCAGACAAACACGTTTCACTCACTCACCTGTTCGTGCCGTCGTGGCTCCAATTGGAAAGATGCGTATCTAACCTTGTGCGAAAAGACTTTCGCAAAAGATTCTGAGCAAGGAGGCAAACTGGGGGCTTGGCTGTGAACTTGTATCCATGTCGAGCCATTCCTCCCCCGGGGGCATTTATTGATAAACCTTTCACAACATTGCTGTCGATGTTGTCGATGGCTTGAAAGATGAATCGATTGACCGCCCTCGTGCATGTTCGATCCTTGCTAGCAAAGTGGTCGAGCAATTACTAAGCCGAGATGTATTCGTACCTACGTTGCAGTAATTCATTAAAATAAAGATACATTTCGTTCGAGACGGACGAGTGTGGTCTTTGTTGTTAACTATGTTCGATTTATCATAGTAAGGGTATTATGCAAATGAAGTGGTATGTCTGCCACAATAGTGAACAGGGTTTGATTGGCGAACCGTTAGAGATAATTGATAACTACGAGGGTCAGTCAGATAGTAAGTTTAAAGGTCCGATTAGGGGGGGAGGAGTGGTCAAAACAAAAACAAGGTCAAAACCCAAAAATAGACTTATCGGGCTCAGCGATGCGTCAAATTGCTTAGGATAGATGTGAGAACAACCTCCTAAAATTTCGTTAGTTTATATTTTCACCACGCGAAGCACTGCCACCCTTAAAGTTACTTTTTGACTGACCCTCGTAATAATCAAAAAGTGTAATATAAAAGAAACTACAATAATAAATTTGGCTTCATTTGAACTTCTTATTAAACCTCGTAAGGTGCCTAAGTTTACTATTGATCTAGTTAAGTATAAGTCCTTTTATAAAAATTCAGCCGAAGTTTGATGATTCGAGAAAATTACGAAAAATTAAGTGAGAATTTGCATCGCAAAAAATACGGAAAACATTGTCTGAAAATAATCCGAGAATAGTTGGAAAATATTAACATTATTAACAAAAAGCTTTGAAAGATACTATCAAGAAAATTTCGTAAATGAGTAATAATTTTAATATGTAGAAATAATAGTTATGAATAAATACTACTTCATGCATTCTCCAACAAACGTTTTTTAATACATACCATCAAATTTAAATCAATATCAATGGATAGTGGAATATTTTATTTGATTTTTACAGTCAATTTTGTGATTGAAAAAATGATCTGATTTTTTTTTCATCACATTTAAATATTAATTATTTCATTGACAAGCGCAGTTGTCGATTCAATTCGATTTTTATGGTTTAAATTTTTGTTTTGTTTTCATTGATATTAGATAAAACATACGATCATTTATAAAAGTCTATTTTCTTGGAAATATATATCTACGTAAGTCAGTCACAAATTCACAAAAACAAATTCAAATTTCCGAGGAATGAGTCTAATGAACAGCGTTAGTATCTCACTATTGCGTCCAATACATTTTTCTCATAAAAAGTACTATTTGCATGAAAAATTATGCAAATACTTTGGGGAAAATGATTCGATAAAATTTTCTCATCATAAATATTGCTCTTCGATGTACTTGTTTTTACTCCAAAGTACGTTCCAATTTTTATAAGACCTACTGTGAATACATGAATATTGCCATATATTTACAGTAAACACATGAACATATCTTTGAGTCATTGACCATTATCATGTTAAGTCAACCATTGCGAGTGCTCTTAAAATATTTTGATGTAAATGGCAGTTAAAAAAGTGCCATTGTATCAAACATACGAATTTAGAAATCACTGTACGATTACATGTTCATTGCACTATGAAGGGCTTAACCCTAGAGACCTTGGGCAATCATTTACGGTCTATTTATTTTCAGCAGCATTGAAATTATATCTGAATGCTCGAAAAATCAAGCGAATTGTAGACTTGATCAACGAGCAATGAGCATTATTTTAGTTAGAGTAAATTTAATTTCTGCATAATTTTTCATTAGTTTTAAATTTCACTTGAAGATCTTCAACTGTTAAACGTTTTTATGTATCGAATCTTTGCAAAAAGTTTGTTTGGTTTTTTAATACTATTCGGTTGTAAGGAAGTTTGGATGTGTTGATAAAGTTTTAGTTTATCTTTAGGTAAATTAATCGTACCAATTATGTAATATTTAATCATTCTGACGTATTTTAACTTTATCAGGTAGTATTAGATACCATTTTATTTCCATAGAGCTCAGATAAATGTGTTTGTGTCCTTGAATTTGGTTGGTATTGATTTCAGTGCAGTTTATATATTTTCAACATAAGATAGTATAACATATTTTATGTGAATACATTTCCATGATAAAACTCATGCAGCAACTGATAAGTCTTAAGTCAGATAAAATAGAAGTTCATAACAGCATCAAATATTTTTTTCAGCGTTCAGCATAGAAACGAAAATGTTCATCAAGTTTCTCATAAAAATTTAAATTGTTTTAGCCGCCATGTTTAACGAAGAACTGTCATAGTCATGTGACCGCTTGATAAGTCAGTCATAATACAAAAATACGTCCTTGTTCATTTTGTGCGAATCGTTTACTTTATGATCTAAATAATGTTTAGATGGATGGTTTTGTCAATACTTAGCATTAAATAGTAATTAATAATAAAGTTTACAGATACATATATACAGATACGCTACGGCGGTGAAAATTTGAATGATGAATTAGCGTAATCCATTCAGCATCTTTTCACAATAGTTGATTGTTTGCATACTGAAAGATTGAGTGGCATATGGATAATTCGAATTTTAGTTAAATATCATTCCATAATTGCTAATTTCAAGCAGATTAAGATTTTTATTGCAGGGAAAAATTTTGGGGTAATATTAGCTGGATTCAATTTATCTAGTCGGAGGCTACGACACAACAAAACTTAAAAAAATATTTCCCAAATATAGCGAAAGTTTGGAATCTGAGAATGTTAGATAAGCTCAATATATGCAAATAGATAAAGTATTCATATCTATCTATATAAACAGTGAGTGAGTAAGTAACATGTGGATCGATATCTTTTTAGATGTCTGCTTAAGCGTTTAAACCAAAACTTGGATTTCACTGACGCCCCATTTGTGTACTACAAAGGGGCGATACTTATATATGTATGTATATAATCGAAACTATCTTTTTATCTTTCATTTACCACCTTCTCAAATCTTTATTGTGATGGATTAACACAATCTTCGATTATCAACTACGTCCCTTGCAAAGCTCAAAGGCTGTTGTATTGCAAATATTTTTCTTCTGATTGTTCGCGGATGCATGCGATCCGCTAGCGTATAAGCCCAGCATTTTTTGTCAAGTCACCATCAACCGGTTGGAGTATCGGAGAAGAGTCGAAATTCGATTCGCGGTCTGAAAGCGGTTCACGGTTGGGCGGTTCGAAAAGGTACGAAAGTGGGATAATTTGGCCCCGTCATTACACATTGCAACATTAACAGAATGTACGTATGCAAGCTTGTAGGTATTATGCCAAGAAGTGTAAAATCACAAGTTTGAGCTGGATTTCAGATGTTGATGTCTCAATCAGATACCAGTTGAGTGTGGCTCTCTGAGAACCTCCCAATCTGCAATCTGCACGCAGGCAGATACTTTTTGCGATCCATCAAGTGAAAGTATCTGAAATAGTGTAGCGCAGTACAAGTGCAAGTCCAAGTCAAGGGGAAGTCCTTAAGACGCTCTCTTCTACGTAAATTTTGATATCTCTTCAAGAAGATTTTCCTTCAAAGTTTTCCGATCGTGCGGACTGTTCACTGAAGAGATACTTTCGTTCTCTAGCGGCGCGGGCCATATTTATAGATAAGCTAATCTACTTGAAAAACTGAAGAGTCACTGCCAAGTATTATAAGGCACGCGCTGCCAGCTAGTGCGGTAGTTGGGCTGCGTCGGAGGTACCAGATTGATGGGCTTTTGGATTATATATAAGACTTTCCGCGTAAAGTGTAGAGTAGCAGCTATAAGCATTCCCGTGGCTGCAATCGCGCGAAACTCTCGTGATTTTAGCTCAAGTGTGTAATTTTAATAATTGTTTGCAAAAGAGAATTCAGCAATCATCTACGCTGTCTACGAAAAATACTGTGGTGCTTTCGTAAGAAATCAATATTGATATTTGCTTCGGCCAAACTTATCTTCCAATTGGCTGTTCGTAAAAATGGTTGTTGCTACAGAGCGAGCAATGTGGAAGATCGTAAAGTTTTGTGCGAATTTTTACAAATGAAAAAGTAATCGTGTTAGCTTTCATATTTGCATGGAAACCTTCGCTAAAAATCTTAATAACTTCAGTTGTTCGATAATTATTTCGTGTTATTATCAGAACGAAATAATCGTCGTGTAGCCTACTTTCAGTTTCAACGGTTTCTACAATCCAGATTTGTGTGATAAATGTATGAGACTGGTACACTCCCATTTAATCGTGAAAATTAATTGTTTAGTGGGTCCAAAAAATTTAGTGCATTCTTAAATCAGTGTAGTGAAACCGTGAATGTGGAAAAGTGTTAATGTTCCCTAAGTCAATAGTTTAGTGCAACACTTATTTTCCGCTAGAATGGAATCCGTTCAAAGGAAATTAAAACCGAATCCGCGGGAAAAAGCAAACATTCTTTCGCGACTGTTTCTAACATGGACAGCAAACATCTTTAAGGTTGGATATCGAAAGGTTCTGGGTGTGACCGATCTATTCAGGCCTTTGAGTACAGATCGTTCTGAATATCTTGGTGATTTATTGGAAAAGTAAGTGCCCATTCGATTTTGATTTTGTTTAGTAGAAATAATTGTTAAGCACTGATTCAGAATATTTAAATAAGTCGAATAAATTCCAAAGAACAAATAAAGATGTGCTGAAGTTAAATTGAGTCCTAGCTATAAGAGTTTTCATGGAAGCTGTTTGGTTTATTCAATATTTGAAAAAAAGCAGCCAAGATCGTTAACGGCACACTAGCCTATAAAATCTTGGAGGCCTGAAGTAAATGCTTTAAGGGGGAAGTACGTTTAGAAGTCCAAAAAAAGCCCTTTTTTGCAACTGATTTGTGGAGAAATGAAGACAGTTCTTATTGAATCAGTATAATATTTATTATAGGCGATGTTTGAGATTGAAAAAAACATATTCTACAAAAGTGAAAGTTGAAAATTAACAAATTTTTAAGGATCTTGAAAGCCATGTCGTTGCTGACGTCGTAAATTGCGTAAGCGATGCTGGCTGCAATTTTCATCTGAAATCAACAAACCAAACGTTTTCTTACTCGAGAGGGTTTTTTTAGTAGATAGACTAAAATATTTGCGAAATTCGAAAATTAACCCTTCAAAACAGGCTCAAAAAAAATTACGATTTTGACGAACAAATTTCGTTGTACTTCCAGTCAAAAATAGTCCCAAAATAATTTGTTTTTTTAATCTGTAGTCTATATAGAACAGTTATTTATGCTCTTTAAAATGAATGCTAGATGATGAAAATCGATTCACTAGTTTTTTATTATCACTTACGCAATTTTAGAAAACATGGGTTCGAGAAAAGGCCGTTTAAAGTTTGTGGTCAAGAGCTATGCGGACTCGGCGCCAGGCACTTCCGGGATCCATCTCTTCCACAATTTTGAGAATTAGCTTTTGAAACTTTGACATGATATTCTTAGGCGATATATCTATCGATTAAAACAATTTAAAAAAAAATCGATTTTTTGAAGTGTCTAAAGGTACTTTCCCCCTTAAACTGTCTCCGTTCAACGACCAATTACTCGAATCTGAGTAGCAATTTTCTATAGGCGTCCTCTGAGTCCTCGCAGCGTTTGTGTGGTTCACCCAGCTAATCTTCAATTATATTTATTTGGATTGGCAAGTAAATTCTTTGGAAACTAATTATGAACAGCATGTTTTATAAAGATTTGTGAAGAAGTGCTATAGGCTGTTAATGATTTATTCAGCTTTTATTATATGACTAAAACAACACAGTTTTTCACCGCTTTACAATTGTAGAAAACCTCCTTTCATCTTCAATATGTGTGTGTGCGTGAACAAAGTTGCTCGGCAATTAAATTTTTTTTGCGATAAACACAAAAAAGTCATAAAATGAATACAAGCATAAAGATTGTGCAAATTATCTTAAAAAATATTTTTTTTAAATTGGAACGTTTACAGTGGGTGACTTCGACTGGATTATTTAAAATCAGTTAATATTTATCGTGGATATTACGAATTGTCGTCTGAAGAGATCGGTTGTGTCCTAAATAAAATGGAAATATCTACCATATTTAATTTCATTTTGATGATTTCATGTTTTAATTGCTTCTCGGTTACTGCTAGATATTTATTCTGAGAAAAGATAAGGTACACTACCTCCTTTCAAATACAACAAACAATTAGTTTTGCTGTTTTTGGTGGTTGTTGACGCAAATATTTGAAGTAATATTTAGTGATTTTTCATTCACGTTGACACAAAATCAGGATAGCATGTCATTCAACCAGAATAACAATTTGATAAGAGTTTTTATTCGTAACCTTTACATTGAACATTCTTACTCAAAAGAGTTAAAAGTTAGTCTTATTGAGTGATTAGAAATAAGGCATGTTAACTTGCTAGTACATATTATTTCACTTTCATTTCGAATGAAGAATAAACAACAAGCAGTACATGAAAAATTCTCAATGAAAGACAGTCCAATAGTGTATTTCACTGGGTGAATGTTCTGTAGTATTCTTGTCATCTGCAGGCATTTTCTTTGTGATACAAAAATGCCACAAAATTTTAAATGGTAAATAATCAAAAAAAAACTATAATATTTTAAACTGATTTGAGGAATTTTTTAAAACAAGGAGAACGAAGAGGCAAATCCAAACTTATTTTTTTTTGGAAAGAACTAACAAATTTATAAGTTTACACGTACGAAAAAGATGCCATGTTTACTTCTTTAGTGTATTCCTCTAACACGGACACCCAAAAAAACTATTGAAATTTAATTGTATCTTGTCCAAACGAGAACGTGGTGCCTACTTTACTATTTCAAGAGTAGGTGAGTGTGCGTTGAATATAAATATGTGGCTAGTTTGCGAGGACAGGCCAAGTGCGACAAACAAATATCATTTTTCTACTCGATAAGATCAGATCCCAGAAGTGCAAAAGGACTACTGTCCTGTACTGTATTGACTATGAAACCTTGAAAAGACTACAATATGAGCTCAGATATAGCACGTTTCAATTAATTTAGACGTTCTACCAACTGAACTTTGACCCGATCGATTTAGATTTTATCCTAAAAAATTTGGACCTTTCCTCAAACAGTTTGCACTGTTTCCCCAAAAGATTTAAGCTTACGGTCTATCACTTACATATATATTTCAAAATTTGATGCTTACATTTCCATCTGCAAATCAAAATAGTGTTTTGATAAAAAGTGCATCTCATTTGGGAAAAGGTTTAAATGTTTTGGGAAATGTACATAACATTTGAGAGAATATCTAAACCAATTGGGGAACGCTATAAATCATTTGAGCTCCTCAAATTGCCTCCAAAGCCCGGGATTTTTACACATTTGAACAATCAAAATATATTTTCTAAAAAGCTGGTTGTGTAGCTTTATTCAATGCGAGATAGAATGTTGAAAAAGTGGATGCAGTAGTAGTTAATTGTTTTTCATAATATCAATCTCAGTTGCACTGAGGATTCTTTCTATCTGCTTCGAAAAAAGCGTGCCCTTTAAGTCACGTTATAGAAAAATCTCATCATCATAGTTTGAACAGTGTTTTTCTCCTGTAACTTTTTTTATATAGTAAAAATGACCCTACATTGGAATAAACTGAATTTCGTTGAATATGTGCGCATTTGACTGTACTGTGATATTCCATTGTTAACATACAACCATTAAGCACCATATATGATGATTCAAGCCTTGATTACGACCGAAGCAAGGTGCTTATCATCTGATTTATGATAACACAAATAAAATTAATTGCCTTAATAGTGTAAGATGGGGCAAAAAGTTAATATTATTCACTGAAATTGCTAAACTTTGACCAATGACTAGCTCTTTAGGAAAACAATTCATATTTTCGAAATAGCTCTCGCCGTTGAATAATTACTCTTAATTATCAACATAATTTTTTTCATCATTAAGTACACTTTGCTAGAAAAAATTACAACCAAGATGGATGTATACTTGAAATACATGCTATGGAGCTTTTGAAACATTATTGTAGACGCTATCAAGTCTCTGATCAAAGAACTTTTAATTTGCATCATTTTCTGTATTCTTACAATTAAAATTCGATCTTAATACTACGAAAAATGTTGTAAAAAAATAACTTTTCTTTAGCGATTATGTCATGACAAAATTCGCATGAAACAATGAACTTACCTCTTTTGTATACGTTATGATTTTATTTTTATTTAATAGTTAATAGTTCATGAGAGTATGACACCAATGGCAGTCGTAGCTCAATTCTTTTGGAGAAATAAATTTTTAATATCGAAATACTCCTCTTGTTAGCTAGATGACTATTTACATAATCCATTGTTTCGAAGTAGCGATTATGGTACTTTTACGTTTCCCAATAAAGAAAAATATCATTTTTTATTTGTTTTTAGAGCTGCTCTAACACATTTCAATAAACAAGTGGCTCATACTATTTGGAAATAGTATGAAATAAATTTCAAAATATTTATTATACTTAGTACTTCGTTTGTAAGATGCATGAGTACATGCAATAAAAATTTTGGTCATTAAACTAAAAAGGTTTTATTGTGATTTTATTGCATTTTTCGAATCCATCTTTTGATTATTAATTTAAAAAATTGAATTAAATTTTAATGGTCACCAATTTATGACTGGATTCACTTTTCAATTATTTTGTCCCCATCTTCAAATTATTTTGAAAAGATTAAATTCAATTTGTTCTACACATCAAAGGTCACACATTTCTGACTGTGCTTTTATGAGGATCATAAAAATATTCAAGATTATTTATTTCAAACTGATATATTTTTACGAGGTGTATTGACTACGCAGACTTATTTCCCTATAGGAATATGTTTTTTCTCGTAGCTGTGTTGAATACTTTGCTCAATAATCAGTAGTTTATCGAATAAAACAATTGCTTACAATTAAAAGGGATGATTACGTTCATTGCACGTAATTTCGTTGTCTTTTTTATTTTTCTCTTAGTAATTGATACCTACATTGAACACAATAGTAAAGCGATTCCGATTTATGTACAAGTGATTGTAGATTGGTTTCAATGTTCATCATAAAATAAATATTAATAAGACTTTGCTGCTTATCTACTCACTTAACCAGTCCACAAAGTATTTAAAGGAGTTGTAATGTAGTAAAAAATCCTCACTTTCAAAGACAATTTATATATGATCTGAAAAATAAGCTACTTTTGAACCTCTTGAAACAAATAAATGAAACGATTTTTATCTTTCAATTCTAGAAAACGGGTTTGAAATTATTTTCTTTTAAAAATGATTGACAAATGTAGTTTTTGCAAAATAAGAGACTTTATCACTTGCATTACTTGAAAGACCACGTTGGGCGCAATGTTTTTAATAAAACGGGTTATAAAGAAATTGCTAAGAACTATGTCTTTGAAAACCTTTAACAATATAACATTCGGTCCACAACAGAGCTTTTGATCGTTAAGCGTTATTCAGACGATTTTTTTCAACTTTGCAAAGGCTAGAAGGACGGTGATTGCTGGTAAGCTAGCTCAGTTTGGCGGGAATATGTTTGTGGTTCGTTTTTCTTAATCATTGCTTATTACCCGAATGTCAATCAAATTAAAATACCCAAAAACGTGATGTCACAAAAAACTTACAAATCCAAAAAAAAACAAGAAATTTAAACATAAAAAATACCACAAGGCTTCACCAATTACTATTCACGACGCGTAAATCTATTTTAGTTTCACAAGCAAGTCATTTGGAGAATAACAATTCCTTACTTTACTCAATCCGATCTTTATCCCCAAAAGAAAAATACTAACAAGTGTTATAAACGCACAACAAACTAATCTATTGGATGAAAATATGTTCTACCTGGACCACGTAGCCTCTTTTGTGCTCATCAGGCATGTATTTTGCTGCCTGGACCCACCTTTGCACGATCTACCGCGTGCGGGATCGCATAATGTCCACGGTTATGCCCTCTGTTCTAGTCTGTGTGACAGTTCGCACACAATTGCGGTTTGTGGCAATGGATCGGATATCCAAGATGAAGAGATGATCGCGCTTTAATGCTTCCACGGGTTTCATTGCAATTGTCTATCTTTTAATTTTGGTACATTAAGAAATTATGGAATCTTAATTCATTTCAATCTCCCAAATGGTTAAATGAAGAATAAACGTTTCTGTATAAAGACAGGAATTGTTTACGCCAGCTCTCAGGTCCGCTGCTAATTGCCTACATGCCTGCGTGCAAGTTCAATTATGCCACCCCATCTGCATCCGTTTTTTCGTTGAAGATGCTGGTCCAATCTTTGTAATCTAACAAAAAATGTAGGGAATAGTTCATAATCGTCTATAATAAATATGTTAAATTATGATTGTGGTTTAAAATTAAACTTCTATTTCTATATAGTATCGTAACAAGTTGATGCATGAGTAATACGAGAGATACAAGCATCTTTAGAAAAAACCTGTCCTCAAATTGTTAGCACCTGAACTGTTTGTTTAGTCAAAGAAAGAGCTTAAAGTTACTGGGAAGAAGATCTGAAAAATTGGGCTGGGGTCCGGACAGCTTGAAATTTTGTTTGTCGAATGGATACCATTGTAATTTTTGCTTTGAATTTAGACCGGTGTTTCTATGAAACATGACTCTTAGTTGCAGTTTGTCTCGCCGCTTCCAATTCATTGACTCCTTTTCAGCCAGAAGATAACCAGGATGAATTCAGGTTCTATCTATTGTCAAAAATCGTGCCAAAATATCTCCATCTTTTTGTTGATCCTTGCCTAAGATATACTGAGAATCTCAAATGTACAGAGAGCTATCATATAGAGTTCGTTGTTGAAAATCTTTTAATATCTGACATTTGAGTTTTCTGCAGCCACAGCTGGATATTTGATAGTCAATCTACGGTTCGTCATCAAAAAATTTTGAACAATTTCAGTATTCTCCTCGCTACAAAATTTGAGTCCTTCGAGATATTCATATTTTAATAAAAGTAAAGCTTCCCAATGGGCCTATCTTGGCCAAAGTGAGCCGCCTTTTGACAAAGGGGCTGCCACTACAACCAAAGCTTCCCAAGTTTTTAACATTTTTTTTACATAAAATTAATATGAAGTAGTTATCGATACTTCGTTTATTCGGCAGAAAAATATGTGAAATTCTTTGTTTCGGAAAAGTGAAAGAATCCATAAAAAATCTTTTATTAGTATTTATAAATATATTTATTGGTAATTATAGGGATCAAAGTTTCAAGCCAGCCATTAAAAGCGTGTCTAGCTCACAAGTTTTGTTGATATCTAGATATGCAATTTAGGTTACTATTTCGAAACCATTTTTTACACAAATAATATCCTTTTGAATTAGGTTATTCACACACAAGGTACCGAAATTCTCTAGACCTTCCAACATTTGTTCAAACAAAATTTGATTTATTTCTGAGGTGATACAATAACGAAAAACGGTACTGAAATTGAGTGGAAAAAGATACTGATAACAATAGCAATCCAGATTATTCGTAATTGCTTAAGATAAACTCAATTAGAATTATTTGCGTTATCTTTTATAGTCGCATATCTCTTAAATGTGCTCTCAATTTTTTTTTGAAGAATCATGCGTTGTGTACGTGCACATAAACTCGCAATCGCATTGGCGTCCTTATTCGAAACCGCAACCGCTTACGTAAATATGTTTTATTTGGTAATATTTTTTTAGATATTTGATTCGAAAATTCACGGTTCAGTTATAGCCTTCTCAGTCACTTACAAGTCTCTTTGATGTGGCTTAAATTTTTTGGATTAGAAAAAAGAAATTGTGTGTTTAGATTAAGGGTGTGTTTTTGCCACTTAATTATCACCAATGGTGCATCTTTCCAAATTGAGTCCCACTCTTCCGGATCAACACTTAGCTCACAAATTTCCTGGTTTAGTAAATCATGATCTGCCCTTATTAATTGATTTGTTCTATTGTGGGGATTGAAATGGATTTTTAGTCGTCATAACAAAAGAAAAAGAAAGTAGCTGAAAAAATAAAGAAAAATAAACATTATAATATTTTTGAAAAACGATCCGATGTTCAATAAATTCCTTTTATCTGGTCTAACGCCAACAGGGATAACCCACGCCAAGTTTTTAACTTCTTTAGTTTCAGTTTTGGTCAGTGATGTTTTTAAGAAATAAAGGACTTCATACGCAATATTAAAATAGGCACAACTTTAAAGTTTTAAACGTGTTTTCTTTAAAGAAACTGGGATGGACAGCGCAAAAACAAGAAGCCGTCCTTATTGAAGGCCGTTTTCATGACATTTTGGAGACCCCTCGCCGGAATGGCGGTGTTAGCTGTAGTGTGCGATTTTGGGATTCGTCTATTTCAACCCCTTGTGCTTGGCCAACTGCTAATGTACTTTCGGTGAGTATTCGCCTTTGTAAGCAACTCTGGTTTTATAGCTTCCATTTGCCTGTTAGTTTGGACTCGACTGCCGAAGATGAGTCAGAGAAATTCTACTGGGGTAGTGCCTTAGTAGCGATGACGGCCCTAAGTTCGCTTTGCTTTAACCACTACACCATGACTGCATTCCTGACGGGGATGAGGATACGAGTCGCCGTGTGCAGTTTGATATATCGCAAGGCGCTCAAACTGTCCCGGACGGCATTAGGCGAAACCGCTCCTGGGAAAGTGGTGAACCTGCTGTCCAATGATGTTAGCCGCTTCGATATTGTCTCAATCTTCGTGAATTCGATGTGGTCGGCGCCTCTGCTAACGATCGTTATTGCGGTCATGTTGTATTCGGAAGTAGGATATTCGGGACTGATTGGAATCATCATTATATTCGTGGTGGTCTTCTTGCAAAGTAAGTGGAAAAGTTTAGATTTTTCTGAGGCAAAATGAAAAACTGCAATTTCTAGCTTACACTGCGAAGCTATCGTCAAAGTTTCGATTCCAAACGGCTGTGCGGACTGACGAAAGGGTGCGGTTTATGGACGAAATTATTTGTGGAATTCAGGTAGGACCCGTTCTTCCCTTAAGTTCCCATGTACACATTGCACGGAATAGTTTATTCAAATTGAAACTTTTATAGGTGATCAAGATGTATGCATGGGAAAAACCATTCGCCAAACTCATCTCACTCGCGCGGAAAATGGAGTTGAAAATCGTGCGGAAAAACACTCACGTTCGCGCACTTTACATGACGTTCAGCTTGTTCACCACCCGTGCTGCGATTTTCTGCACAATGATGACCCTTGCGCTTGGCGAGAGTGAACTCTCTGCAGCCAAAGTTTACGTGGTAACATCTTATTACAATATCCTGGCGGGAACTATGTCGCAAATGTTTGTGCGCGGTGTGGCTGAAATGGCAGAAGCGTTCGTGTCCTTTAGGCGTCTTCAAACATTCCTGAACTACGAGGAGAAGGATGGCTCGTTTAATGCCACCTCTCAACATCAGTTCTTGGAAACTTTTGGCTTGAATGGCGACGCCAAGGATAAAATCAAAATGAATGGAGTGGAACCTCTGCCCAAGTCGGTTGTCTTGCAAGTGAAGAATGCTTCGGCGAAGTGGTCCATTCCGAACCCTCAAAATGATAAGCACTCGTATCAAGCCACAAAGAAGGTGAAAAAGTCCAAAAAAATTAAGAAGCTTGCACAGAATGGTGTGAAGGAGCCGGAGCGTGACAACTACGATAGACTGACGCTAAATGATGTGAACATTGATTTTGAGAAGGGAAAATTGATTGGAATCATTGGAGCCGTTGGTGCTGGTAAATCATCACTTCTTCAGGCGATACTTCGTGAGCTGCCTCTTGATAGTGGGTCCATACGGATGGACGGGAAGATTTCATATGCGAGCCAAGAGCCTTGGGTGTTTTCGGCAACCGTTCGTCAAAATATATTATTTGGATTGGGGATGGACAAAACACGGTATGAATCAGTGTTGAAGTCATGCGCTTTGTTGAAGGACCTCGAACAGCTCCCAGAAGGAGATATGACAATGATTGGAGAAAAGGGTGCTTCGTTATCTGGTGGTCAGAAGGCACGAATCAAGTAAGTAAAAAAAATTTGATAATGTTTTACTAGTTTAAATTTCGCACATACCATTTGTACATCTACAGTAATACATGAACTTCTTTATTAAATATCTAAGAATTGTATTTAGGTCTGATTTTAAAATATCTTTTATATAAAAATTTGAAGTCCTTTCATGATGTCAGCATTAAGAACGGAATTAAAATCACTCGATATAGTCAGATTTTTAAACATAGATTCTGTTTCAATATTTTCTTAACTTATGTTATGTTAACATATTTTGATCATTATTACAGTCTCGCACGCGCGGTGTACAGAGATGCGGACATTTACCTCCTGGACGATCCTCTCAGTGCTGTTGATGCTCATGTTGGACGTCATCTTTTTGACGAAGTGATCGGGCCAACTGGAAGACTAGCAAGAAGGCATGTAACAAGAATCCTGGTAACGCATCAGGTTCATTTTCTCAAGGACGCTGATTGGGTGATTATGCTAAACGAGGTGAATATCGATCGACACAATGTCCGGGGTTGAAACTTGAATCTACCTATGAAACTCTTTAGGGAAAAATCGAAATGCAAGGCACAGCTGCTGATCTCTCCAAGAGTGGTATCGATTTTGCCGAGCTGCTGGAACAAGACGATAGTGATGAGAATGAAGACGAGGACGATAATCAAACAGTTGGTTCGAGAAGTCGCAAGTCGTCGACTAGATCTCTAAGTTCATCGAAACAAAGTTTAGATGGAAAGAAGACCGACGATGATGAGAAGACAGACAAACAGCCGATCGAGGAAGCTCGAAAAATGGAAGCCACCTCAAAAGGATCGGTGAAAGGATCCATTTCGATGAACTATTTGAAGGCTGGCGATCCCACGTTCATAGTGCCGGTCATTGTTTTGGCGCTCTATCTTCTGACGCAGGCTGCAGCCAGTTTCACCGATTGGTGGGTAGCGTATTTCACGCAACAGGAGGAATTGAGATATTATTACAATAAGAACAACATCACGATTGAGATTACAAGGCCTTTTGATGGCAAGTTGAATCTTGTGGAGAGTATGCCGGTGATGCATGAAGTCTTCAACAGGACATTGAACGCAACTTTCCGAGAGGATACAACAGAAACGATTGAATACTTACCTAGTACTGATTTCTTGATTGCTGTGCATGGTACTGTGGTCGTAGGGATCTTTGTGATTGGAATCTTGCGGTCAATTGGATTCTTCTCGATGGCAGTTGCAGCGTCGCAAAGGTTGCACGATGCAATGTTCAATAGTTTAATCCGGGTAAGTTTCCTTCTTCATTTTCCTAGATTATTGCTGATTAGCATGGCAACAATTTGAAAACCAAACTAAATTTGAATCTGTTTGAGCATTAACAATGACTCTCCATAGGCTCCGATGCGATTCTTTGACACCAACCCATCAGGACGTATTTTGAACCGTTTCTCAAAAGACATGGGTGCTGTCGACGAACTTCTGCCGAAAGCGATTTTAGATGCTACGCAGATCATGCTGAACATGGTTGGAGCAATCATTGTCACTTCTACCGTGCAGCCCTTGTTCTTGGTAGTTGTCCTTGCTCTGGGCGTTGTTTTCTGGTTCATCCGTAAGATTTACTTGAAAACATCGAAAGACCTTAAGCGATTGGATGGAATCAGTAAGATATTTGCCTACGAAATGGGAATCTTGATACTGAAAACATTTTTTTAATAAAGCGAGATCACCAGTATTCACCCACTTGGCTGCGTCACTGAATGGGCTTGCCACTATTCGTGCTTTCAAGGCTGAGAACGAGTTAATCAGAGAGTTTGATGCGCATCAGGATATTCACACAGCGTCCTATTTTATGTATATAAGCACCGCAACAGCTTTTGGCCTGTCGCTTGATATAATATGCTTACTATTTATGGCTTGCGTGACCTTTTATTTCCTGATAGCTGACCCAGGTGAGGACTCAATAATCATATTCAAATGAAATAGTTTTGTTTCATCTGAGGGATTTTTGCTTGTTCCTTATTCAATTTTATCAATGAACTTCGGCTTTCATTTCATTTTCCAGACATAATGGGTGGTGAGGTGGGGCTCGCTATAACACAAACAATGTCCATAACATTCCTTCTACAGTGGGGTATCCGCCAAAGCGCTGAGGTGGCAAACCAGCTCATGGCTGTTGAACGCGTGCTGGAGTACCGCGATTTGGACAATGAGAAGCAGCCAGCCAAGCTGGCACTTCTTGCAAAGGACTGGCCATCAAGTGGCAAGATTGAGTTCAAAAACGTTATGTACAGGTATTACGATGGTGCTGAGGCCGTCCTCAAAGGGTTAAGCTTTGTGATTTATCCAAAAGAAAAGGTAAACTTAAAAAAATGGGAGTTGAGGTATATACTTAACGATTCCTGTTTGAACGCAGATTGGTATTGTTGGTCGAACCGGTGCTGGCAAGTCGTCGATGATTGGCGCTATATTCCGCTTGGCTAAGATCGATGGAGATATTTTAGTCGATGACGTCAGCACTGCAACGGTTACTTTGGAATCTCTTCGGTCGCACATATCGATCATACCGCAGGATCCAGTTCTGTTCTCTGGCACCATCCGAAGGTTAGTTTTTGCCCAAGCTACGCTCAATCTCAAATGCCTGGCACACCTTACTGAGTGGAAATTTTCTTTATCAGAAATTTGGATCCGTTTGAAGAATATCCTGATTCCGAAATATGGCGAGCCCTAGAAGCCGTTGAACTCAAAGAAATCGCTACGGGGCCGCTTGGGTTGCAAGGAACAGTAGCGTCAGGAGGAAGCAATTTTAGTGTTGGTCAGAGGCAACTAGTTTGCCTTGCACGTGCTATTTTAAGGAACAATAAGATTCTCGTTTTAGACGAAGCCACGGCGAATGTTGATCCACAGTGAGTACACATATCACTTTTAAATTCGACAATTACTATTTGAAAAACATATAAACTGCTATTATCAATAAATTCATTCCAGTACGGACAGCCTCATTCAAAAGACGATACGTGAACGATTTGTCGACTGCACTGTCCTAACAATTGCCCATCGATTGCACACTATCATGGATTCAGATCGAATCCTTGTCATGAATTTCGGGCTCGTTGAAGAATTCGACACTCCTTACACGTTACTACGAAAACAAGGCGGTCTTCTACGCGACATGGTATCCGCCACGGGGGCACAAGAATCAGATAGACTGTTGGAAATAGCCAAAGAAAAAAATGAGTCTAATGTAAAAATGCTGTAACAAGACGAATTTGTGATTCCCCGAACGGCAGGTCATAGCTTTAAACAGTCGTCAGGAGTTAATATGCTGGTACTAAGTCAGTTTCAAAAGAAAGTGCTTAAATGTTATACTTAATGTAGAAATTGTAAAAGTGGCTAGTATTTATTTTAACCGTAATCTTTTACTGAGATTGCCTGGAGTAGTTAGATAAGTTCCTAAAGCTTACATTATTTTAGGTGAGAATGGGCCAATTAGGCATTTATAATTTAAGTTTTTGCATTGATTGAGTGATATTTTGAGCCTATTAAGAATGTTTGCAGGTCACGCGTGAAATATTGAAATATACATGTATATAGTAATCCATAAAAGTCATTGTACCATAAAGTTTAGAATAAACAACATTTTTTTGAAAAGAAAAATCCAATTTTTATGTTTTCACATATTCTTTGGTGTTTTATGATTCTTTCAAGGAATTAAAGAAAAGCATATTCAAATGCATTTTACTTGGCTCTAAAAAGAAATTGTGGATTAAATTCAAGGTAGAAAAAGAGAATGCGGAGCGAAATTTTTGCAGCTTTGTCGGTTTTATACACTGCTTACAACCGAGCCTCTTGGTAAAAAAGATACTAAAATGTATCAGATTTTTAAGGATAAGGTAAGTGTCAAAGATATTACAGGTGGATGGCAAAAGAACTAGACTCAACAAAATATTATACTTTCAATCAAAATTAAAAATTTCATTCACATTGATTCCCGATTCAATTTGAATATCAAAAGTACAATTTAATTCGAATACCTAAACAGTTCTAATATGAATTCTCTGGAAGTAAGAATTAAACAAACAAAAAATCCGTAGAGATTGAATGTTGACTATATATAAGGTACAAAAAATGTACCGAAACAACAAATATTGAAGGGAAAAAACTAAACTGCCAACATAAATGTTTTCTTGTGTGTGTGTATGTGTGTGTGTGTGTCTCTTTGGGAAAATCTAAACATGTAATATTTCTATCAGGAAAATGCAACACAATCAGTTTCTGTGACGATTGCACAAATAATTTTTAATCTCCTTCTAGAAGGCATAAATTCACAAATATTGGTTTCAAAACCATGAAATCAACGGCTGCAATTCAAATAAAATCTATAAACTGATTAAAATCAAAAGTCATTCACAAATAAATAAGTCATAAATCACAAAATTCATGCGTTATTGTCTTCACTGTTCTACTTTCAGTAAAAGCTATTCACTCATTCCACTGTTTTTCTTCGTTTCAAGCAATTGTTCATCATTAAAAAACATTGAATTCATACCACTGTCCGTCGGCTTACATAGTCCCGGCTACGAAAGTCTAGAAAATTTTATTGCATGCCACTCGACCATACATGTATGTCGCCATTGGTGGCTTTCTCGCATTTTGCATAGTTTGTCGCATGGAATCTGGTGGAGCAGATTTTTTACTATGTTAAGGACCATTTCAGTTTCCAGTATGGAGAGTATTCTAAATGCTGACCCAGGATATTAGTTATCACAATGCCAGGTTTCATCAAAATCCATCAAGAAGTTTCCTGGTGGTGCGGTCACATAAAACACCGGCGAAAGATTCTCATGGAATGCATGAACTTTTTAAAAAGTGTTGAAATGTTATAAGAGAAAATTTAAATGTTCAGCTGATTCTTATTAAGAGGCTCTTAAATATTTTCGTCTGAAGAATCGTTTCGTCATTTATGAAGTGGCTTTAAAGAATATTAACGAAGCGATACAAATAATTGATCAGCAAATAGGATATAGACGATTTGGAAAGTTAATGTGAACTATCGGTGTCGAAAGAGGGGGGCTCACCTACTTCTATGGCATAAAAAGTTCGCGTCGGTCACGGCCCCGTAAGAGGTTATGGGGGTTACCCTACTAAAAAATGGTTATTTCGCCTATTTCCAGAGATCATATGAAACCGTAAAATTGATCTGGGAAGTAAATTTTAGACTTTTTTATTTATTTACACCAAACAAGGCATCAAGTAAACAATACAAAATACATAAATAATTAATAAGTTAAAGTAAAGTAACTTAGTCTAATTAAAACTTAATCAGGCTTAGTTGGGGAGTGCGTGGTTATGATGACAATAGGGCCTTTGTCAGGTTACGTTTAAAGGACGATTTAGGGATACCCGGAGAATAGTGGTTACTAATTGTGTTGAATATTCTGCAACATCTATTTATCGGTTCATTATGACCATAGGCCGTGTGATGCCGATATTCTTTAAGCAGGGTTGTGTGTCGAGTACGTCGTTGTTGGTCATTAAATTTTATTCTATCAGCGAGGGCTACTATATTTACTGCGCCGCTGATAACGTCGAAGGTGAAACTGGCACTAATTAGTGTTCTTCTAGATGAAAGAGACATTAAGTTTAGAAGGTCTAGTCTATATTTGTAGGAAGGAAGACTATGAAAGACACTCGGGTTGTAGAGGTCCCTCAAGGCAAAAAGCAAGAATTGTTTCTGGATAGATTCAAGTCTGTCGCTGTGGAGCACAAAAACGGGGTTCCAAATTATGCAAGCATATTCGATCAAGGGCCGCACGAAGGTGGTGTATAAGGACTTGGTAACCCAAACGTTTTTGAATTCTTTGGCTCGTCTCTTAATGAAGCCAAGCTGTTTATTAGCCTTTGATAGGACTTTGTCATATTGCAGATTGAACCGCAATTGGTTGTCTAAGACTACGCCGAGGTCAACGACATGATCAGCCCTGTTTAAAACTATGTCGTTAAGGTAATAAGAATAGGTAGTAACTGCATTTTTACGAGAAAAGCTCAACACGTGGCATTTGCTGACATTGAGATAGAGCTTATTCTGACTACACCAGTGTGCAAGTGCATGAATCTTGGACTGGAGGAAGGCTGCATCCGATTGTGTTTTGATGCTGTAGTAAATTTTTAAGTCGTCAGCATAGAATAGGTGAGGTATGTTAGACAGTGTCGCAGATAGATCAGAAATGAATATATTAAACAACAGAGGGCCTAAATGACTGCCTTGTGGTACTCCGGAGGATGCAAAAACTCTTTTAGATAAGTGACCTTGGAATTTGACCATCTGAGTTCGGTCACAGAGATAGGATTGTAGCCAATTGAGTAGGGAACCAGATACTCCAAAATTACGTACTTTACGTATTAGGGTTTGATGATCAACCCGGTCAAAAGCCTTACTAAAGTCTGTATAGACCGCGTCAACTTGGTTTCCCTTTTCCATTTCACAGAGGACGTCAGAAACTAGGATCATGAGATTAGTGGAAGTCGACCTGCCTTTACGAAATCCATGCTGCTGTTCGTTAAGGAGAGGGTCTATGATGGGAGTGAGAATATCGCAAACTAGCTTCTCAAAGAGTTTGGGGATGACTGACAAAATAGCGATCCCTCGGTAGTTATCAACAGATCGCTTATCACCACTTTTATGAATAGGTATAAGATGCGAGGATTTCCAGGAGGACGGAAAGACACCTAGAGACAGAGATCTATTGAAAATGAGGTGCAAAGGAGTGACAAGTTGGTCTATGCAACGAACCAAGAAACCAGGAGGAAGTAAGTCTGGGCCGGGTCCTTTTTTCACTTTTAGCTCGTAAACAGCATTAATAATTGCCTCTTGTGACAAGACTATACTGTCGATGAGGGGCGTTGTGTTAGCTCCAATCGACGGTGTTGTTGACGAGACTATAGGCGGGCAGAAGGTCTCCTGAAAATGACCGGCAAATAGGTTGCAAGTTTCAAGTGGAGAGGAGGATACAACATTCCCTTTGAACAAAGAAACGGGATAGCCTGTCATTTTACGTTTTGTATTAACGAAATCAAAGAATTTTTTCGGATCATTTATAATGCTTTCACCAATTACGTTGACGTAAACATCGTACGCTTGTCGGGATTTAGTGGAGAATTCATTCGATAGCTTATCGTGCATTTTCTTTAGATCCTCGTCGACGAAAATTCCATTTTTTATTTTCCTATATAGTCTGTTTCTTTGGTTTCTTAAGTGCCTTAAATCATGATCAAGCCAGGGTTCTGAAAGTTTGCTCCGTTTCTTTATCTTTGGTACAAATTTATTAATAGCATGAAAGATTAGCGTATAAAAAGAAGTTATAGATTCATCTAAATCTAACGACGAAAAGAAACTCGGCCAATGTATGGTATCGAGAAATTTTTTAATGCTAATATAGTCAGCATTTAAGAAATCATATACAATTTCATTATTGTACGATTGGGTAAAGGGTACATTCGCAGTGGATAGTTCAACCGTCAAAGCTGAGTGATGGAGAGTGTTGGAGAAAAGATTCTCGGTGTCAATGGTTTGGCTAACCACCGCTTCGTCATAAAAGTTGGTGAAAATCAGATCTAACCATTTGCCATTTTGGTTAGGAGTCGAAATAACTTGCTGCAAATCATTGCCATAAAACACACTGATGAGATTAAAGTCAATGTCGCCAAGAATGTTGACTGGGAGGAGGTGACTATCATTGTCATCGGTTATAAAGCCAATATTCGGGCGATTGAAGTCACCAAATATGATAATTTTATCATCCACATTCAATGAATCAATGACAGAAGATATTACGTCGCTCAAATCATTATAAGTAGTATCTTCGGAGTGTGGGGGCACATAAATAACACCGATGTAGAGGAAATGTTTTTCTAATAAAACTCTGATAAATATATGTTCAAATGATTTATGGGACACGGTTGTAACAAGTTCACTCGACAGGGAGTTGTGAATTGCGGTAAGAACACCACCTCCCCTTGAGACACCAGTATGAAGATAATCACGATCAGCTCTATAGATTGTCCAATTGTTGTCAAGTATTTCTTCGTTTTTGTACGAGTCGTTCAACCAAGTCTCTGTTATAGTGAGTATATTGAAATGGCAAGATTTGGCGTCAATATAAAGTCTATTTAATTTGCCCCTCATACCACTGCAGTTATGGTAGAGAAATCTTAAGATTTTAGACGTGTCTTTCGTATTAGGAATAAAATTTCTTATGGTCTTCCCGTGATTTTTGTAAGAGAGAGATATACTTAGAGCTGACATAGGAGCTATAAGTTTCAAGATCACGTTTGACTTGATCAGGGGACATACCGAGTTCTTCATGATATCGATTAAAAAAGAGACGTAAAGAATCAAGGTCAGTAGGGAGACCTTCTTGTTGGATCATGACCTTGAGATTGGTTTTCGTTTTCCCCTCAAAGCAGGTAGTTTCCGGTGCGTTATGCATGTATGCAAGGAAAAGGCGGACATTGTCGTAAATTTTATGGTCTCTTAACCGAGATAAAAGATATCTGCTCTCAAGATCGTCTGTAGAGTTCGAGGTAATTCTTACAACCGGAGGTACCAGTGGATCAATAAATTTAGGTGCGGAAGGTCGATTAATAGGAGGGTTTGGCATGTGGATAGCACCGGATTGCGAGGGGATTTGATCGTCACCGCGGATAAAATTAGCATATTTGGATGTTGCGTTTGTCTTAGCAGTCATCATGTGACAAGTAGAGGTTTCGCAAGAAACATCAAGTGGAATGGATATTGAAGCCGGCTGCTTGGTATTGAAAATACGTCTTGCAGGGGTGGGTGTCGTAGGATCTGCGCTGCATATGGGACTTTTTTTTAAGGAGGTGTCAGTGGTAAGCTTACAAGACGTAGGTATGCTAATGGGGACTTTAGAAGTGGATGCAGGTAAAGTGGGAGTAGTAATAATACCTAGTTGTTGGACGGGATTAGGGTTGTTAGTCGGGAAAATTGCAACATTTTTAGGGGAGGCTGTACACGTAAATGAATTGTTCTTACTGACTAGTTTCTGCTTATGCTGAACCTTTTTGGTTGAGTTACGCCATAGGGTGAATGTCATCCCATTCCAAATTTGCTTCGCCTTACCTTCATGCTGAAAGAACAGCCAGGCATACCGAGATGGAATACATACTTTGAATGACGTGGTTTTTCTCTTGGTGCTTTTAGAGAGAGTTTCAGCTAAACAATCAGTAATGGCAAGCTCACTTTGAAGGAATTGAATCATCCACGTTACATCTGCAGATACTGGGGCACCCCTTACATGAAATACTTCGTAGCCTTCATTCTTCCGTGATATACACGAGGCAATATTGACGTTTTTCACGTAATCCGCATTTATACGCTTAACTTTATTTATCCTTCTATTCCAATCTTCTTCTGACCAGGATGTACCGAATTGAAAAATCTTTCTGGCACTTTTTGTTTTCTGGGTAGTAGGTGTTGAAACTGGCTTTTTATCCTCGACAGATAAACGTTTGATGGGAGATGTTGCCTTATCTTGCGTAGGAACTTTCAATGCACTGTTCAACATGTTTTTAAGGTCAGCAAACAAAATTTCATGGTTTAGGGGCAGTTCACAGCGGGTTGGAATGTTATGGGTGGTGCGGTTTTGTTCGCACAGTACAGTGCCCATGCTTACAATTTTCTGGATTGCACTTTCAAGTTTGTTCTCTGTGGTTGCTATCCATGATGAGTTTTGTATTGACAGTGTAGACAATTTTTCATTGAGCAGGTTTAATAGTCTATCTTCGAGGTCGGCTATATGTTTTGCGTTTGGGTCCTGTTTGTGGGAAGGAGACGTCGACAGTGTACTCATTTCCGCTAATTTACTATTCAAGATGTCAAATTTGTTGTGCAGCTCATGGAGAGCCTTGTCGAAACCTTTATTGTTTTTGGCGGTGGAAAGTACAGTGGTTAAATCGTCGAAACTGGTAGCCATTTCCACAAGACTTTCATCGTTTGCCCTTGTCTGCGCTTGCTGCTTCGTCAATAAGTGTGCTGTGTCCTGTGTTAATTTATCGACATGACTTATGATATTGTCATACATACATTTCATCAGCCTGTTGGTGTTCTGGCAATCTGCACAGATAAAGTTGTTGTCCATGTAGGGATGGTACCAATCCCTAGGCGCATCAATACATGCACCGTGAAACTTTCTGTTGCAAAACGCGCGGCATGTCACAAACTTGAAAGTGTTGTCGAACGCGATGCAATTTTCCATACTGCATTTGATATTCATGTTGCGAATTGCACTTTTCGGACAATGTAATCGATTTTATAAACGACACAATTGATATCGAGGTGAAGACGTGCAACAATGGCTTAATTGGGTCACTATGTTGCTATAATTAATTGGGTCACTTTGGTGTAAGGGGAAATATGCACAGACACGCACAAATTAATAAAAACAGTCTGAACAATCAAATAATTGATTGAATGGAATAGGGGCTAACTGCACGTACAACAGCTTTTGAAAACACGTCTACTCGCCACGACGGTTGAAGTAATATTTTTTAGAAGTCAAAAATATTAAAAGACTAAAGGAATTTTTTTTTCCAAGAAAAAATAAATACAAATAAGAAAAAATACATTAAAAAAATTAAAAAACGATGAGTTGATGAATGCCATTTTTACCATAAATGCTATATAAATAGGACTAACACTTTGGACACACGTTTTGACGTTTCTTTCGTAACCGCCTATCTCGACCCCCTTTGGAGTGGGGGCCATAATCTTAACCTTTACCGAACTATCTACTATACGCCGATCATAATCGCGTAATGTTTAATCTACATTGTGTTGCCCCAAACCAAAACAAAAACACTTTTCACCATTTATTTGATAACATCGCCAATTTTTTCAATGTACCAATCAATAAATCAAATAAAATTTCCCACTTACGATACGACCGCTCCTTTCCAATCCATGCTTCGCTTCTGCGTGGAATGTGCAAAAAAGATACTCTCTGATCTGCACATGCTTAGTATCTCAGTATCTTCACGAGCACCATTCAGATCTGTAGTGATTTTTAGGATTCGTTTTGCAAAGTTTGCGCAGTCTAGCCCGTGCCCGGCGGCCGTTGTCGGTATCTCCTTTTGGACGCACCACCAGACGGGATGTGGTGAGCGGCTTAGATTCCGCAGCATTCCTGCTCGTGGTGCATGGAATACCAGTGACTCGTCTTTTTGCACTTGCATACATGTCTGTATTTGCATAAGAAACAAGAACAACAGAAGGACTCGCTGGGTCGGCAAGTCGTCAGCCAGCTAGCGATCCGCGCTGTCTCGGGGGATTTCCAAGAGCATACATTGGAGCCATCATTATGGTATTCCTCCGAAAGAACGTGTTCATTAGATTCCAATGATCGGCGGCACCGTCTTTGCGTCAGGGAACCGACCTGGCCGCCACCCTTCCCGTCATCTTATTTTAATCCTTAAGTGCATGGGACGTACTTAGCGGCGGGTGCTGAGTGACGACGTCTGCACTATAGTCTAGTCTGCCGTGGCGTTTACAAATAGTTCCTGGTCGATTCTGTCGGCGCCCAAGAAGCGTTCGAGTACTGTCAGCGTTATGGGGAGCATAGTGGATCGTCAGGGATCATCAACCTAATTAATACTGATTAATTGTTTATGATTGATTCCCTCATTTTAGTATATGAAAGAAATTAACAGATGTAAGCCTTATTCTTATGAAACATAAGTTTGAAAGCACTTTAAACTGATTTTGGGGACGTATAAATTCAAAAATAATTGAAACAGTTAAGTGTCTAAAATTTAACATACGTTTCTTTAAGTGCGATTCAAAACACGTAAATTTCGATTACCGTTGATTTTTTCCTCGTAAAAATGTCGTACCTTTTACTAAATAAGTAAAGAAAGTTTAGGTACTACGGTAAAGCAACGTTTCTCATTTATGGGACTATCAAGGAAACATCAAAGGCGCTCGGTATATCCTTGAGAGAACCTTTAAAAAGAATCCAAGCGCTACAAAGTCCCTTTTTAATATCTCGATTAAATTTCTACTTGGTTGAGTAGTACGGTCAACCTAATAAATGGAAGTGTGGGTGCAGTTGATTTGGAACCCGATCAGAAATAATGTACTTTTGTAGATTTAACCAAGGCAGAAACAGGACAGTTTTCTGTGAGCTTTATTTTAGAGGAAGATTTAGGATATGCAGTCAATTACAAAACTATAGACTCATCTTATAAGTTTGCAAGCAACGTTCAGTTTTTCATATCTTAAATTGTTGGCACCTTTTTAAAAAAAATTAAATCTAGATAACTATCCTAATTTTACTGAACATTGTCACCAACCTTCGTCAACTCAGCTGAGTCCGTAAAAAGGATGTTTTATGAATGAATTATAAAATTGTTTTTAAGGTTTATTCATTATTTAGTAAATATTATTAATATGTAGTTTCAGAAACAATAAGAAAAAAAGTATTTCCTTCAGTCTTTCAATTGAGATCAACTTTTCCATCAACATTGCGTTCAATTTCAAAATTTGCATCGTCAATTCGACGATGGTTTGTTTTCCAGGGGTAAACAGTTTTATCCATAATACTTTCATTGAAATGTAGTTTTCCTATCCGTATTGCGAACATGCAGGTCCAGACCATCACGGACACGTTACCATATTTCATAGTTAATCGATGGGAACTTTTGACATTCCATTAAATTGTGTTCTTTTTCCTAGGTTTGTCCTGCCTATTTCGATGGGACTACTAAGTCTTGTAAATGCCGATTTATTGCGATATTTAGTTTATACGAACATAAATGCGTTACCAGCTTAAAATTTTATTTAAGCTGCCACGAAACTGCATAGTTTTGTCTCCATTCGTGATTTTGACTATTATTGGGTTCAAAACTACGTATTTTTCTATACATTTTCAAATTACCTCGGGAACGTAGTTTGGACAAAATCAAAGTTCAGAACACGGTTGTAATCGCTGTTGCAATATGAAATAAATGTCGCTAGTTGAATTCACCACTCGTTTTTACACAATATGTTAAGGAAATGTAGTGCTCCTAGCAAGAGTTTGTTCACTGCTGGAAAAATAAATCGAATTCAAGCAAGTGTGAATGCAAAGAACTGCTTCAAATATACATATATTCATCGACTTTTACATTGGTTTGCTAGAGGAATAATGGCATTCCTGGTATAATCTTTATTCATACGAGCTTGCCTCCATTATCTTGAAACCTCAACTGTGTATCTGACAAACAAAACCATCTCAGTGCATATAATCGGTCCGATGCATTTCGAAATGCGTCAATCATAAATACATATTTTCGAGACAGTGTAAATGAGCTATTCTTTCGAGAAAAACACATTTAAAGTTTTCACCAACAAATTGCAATGTGCTTGGCATCGGCAAGCTGGCAAAATAACGGCAAACCATGTATTTTTGACGGGAGTGTGGTCCGATTTAAAATTTCGCGAATGATATGATCTCAACCGTCCAAAAAGCAGCTAAAATAGTCTGACAGGCTGGCTACTAACGCCATTAGTACTTGTACGCGATCAGCTGATATCGACTGGTTCGGACGCCGTTCGGCGTTGATCTTGAATTTAAAGATGACGCACACGCGTACTCTCTGAGAAATTCCCAGCGAATTCTATTCTAGGTATAGTTTGTACTCGTTGAAATTGTTGCGTCCACTTTAGTAATTCGAAGTTGTTGGTCACGATCGGCGGAGGAGTGCAGTCTATCGGTCGAGTACAATCTGTAGTAGTGGATCACACTGAAGTAGGTCTGCAGATGATCGCGGCGGAACTTAAGGGAGAATACGGGAATTCCTAGGCCGCAGTGGTTTGATTTAATAAATGCGTAATAAATGCACTGTAATTGTGATAATTATTCTGCGAATTGTGCTGTCCACGAAGCTCACTTATTCTGTTTTCGTGCGGTGTGTATTTCACCACAGCTTTTTATGTAATAATAGTGAATGAACTGTACTTAAATCCATTCGAGCCATTGGACTTGTTCCTCTCGTGCTGTACAATTGTACTGTCGCCGGTCTGTCTTGTGTCTACGATAAACTTGGTTTGCCAAAGTGTGAACCAGTCGAGAAATTGAATTATAGTGAGTATGGAAATGTTTTAGTTTGATTTGCCAGTGGTAATAGGAATTAATTACTGTAATGCATTTACGTGGGTAATAGTATAATTAATTATTGCGGAATGTAACTTGGAATATTAGAAAGTGAAAATGGCGCCAATTCATTTTACACCAGGCCAGTTCTACTGGATTTTCAGTTTTTGAGCCGGTCAGACGGTATCCGTGACTTACTGTTACGGTTATTAATATCAGAGAGGTGCAAAAGCGATCCATGTCATGGATTTAATACATGGGTCAAAGGAAAGACAATTATCTCTATTTTTTTTAAATTTAAAAAGCTATCGAAATGCGCTGTGAAATCTAAAATTTGTGAGAAAATGAGGCAAAAAACACATAATCATCCGTATTATTTTGAAATTTAAAAACTCCATTGTAGATAAAGGCCGTTGAATCTACCATGTCTATTAGATCATCGTCACATGTCATAGATCAGTTCAATTGGATTAAACTGGAAACTAAAATGTATTCTCAGCCGAAAAAATATTAATGCTGGAGCGCTTTTTGATTTACTACGCCACTCGCGAAAATATTAATCTGAAACTCGAGGAGAAGAATAAGATCTTGACCTTCAATCTATAAAGAATATCCACTTTAATGTATTTCGCTAAAATTAATCCAAATAACAAAACACCGTACTCAATTCGCTAACACAGAATCCTTTCCCAGAAAAGGATACTGAGTTCACTGAAAATTCGTTTGTAAGTTTGTTTTAATAACATTTTGTACTTGATTTCACTATTAACACCATCTTACCGGAATGCCTTCGTACAAATGGCTTTAAATATTTTCCCAGACAAATCCAAGTTATTGCAAACACTTGTGAAGTGTTTTCAAAGTGTGCTGATTTATGTTCCTTTAAACTTTCAATCAATTAGCAGTAGGAACATCAACAACAGAAATAAAAACTGAAGACCAATATTTAAATTAATTGTTTTCGAATCAATCAGTAAAGGAGCGTGTTAATTTAAAAAAAAACGCCCTTAAAAATTAGGGGGGGGGCGAAATGCCATGCTTTGAATTTTGCTGGAAGAAGAATCCTTATTTTGGAATATTGGTATATCGAAGATGAGAAAAAGGTATTCACTTTAGGGTGAAAGAGCTTAACCTCATTATCTCTAAACCATTGCCATTGTCAGCCTACAATGATCTAAATGAAAATTAGCTATAGAACTGTGTATTCGAAAAAGATATCTAAGAAGAAGAAAACGAATTTCTGGACGTATAAAATTGAGCTGGAAATATCTTCAAAATACAATCAACCTGATTTCGAAGCATGATGTAAGACTGATGTAAATACGAGGTCATCAGGAGGTATAAAAAGGCTATAGATCTGGGGAGGTCACGAAAGTAGGTCTCACGATGCAGAAATCGAATTAATGCATTATTTTTTTATATTTACATCGTTAAATTTTAAGGGTCTTTTAACAAATTCCGCTGAAAAAAGCAACATAAATAAATGAACGTTTGTTTTAAACATCATGACGATCATTTATATTTTCTACCCGTTTTATCTGATTACTTTCACATAAGATGCAAAGCATTTACAATAAACTCAGTATTGAAGCGCTTATTATTAGTAAAAAAGTCACAGTTGACGGTAACAGGAATCGCTGTCGTGAGTAGCGACCGAAAAAGAGTGGAGTAAAGTTGATTGACTCAAACTTTAAGTTTCGATTGGAGGCCAATCCGCGCAATAATACGGTATCGCACGTGATAGGCAATGAAAATGAGATCACACCTTCACTTCACTGGAGTGACGTGTTTTAGTGATGATCTACGACCACCCTTATTTGTATTTTTTTCTTGTCGATGTATCAAATACCAAGTAAAGTAACATAACTCTCACTTTCGAGATGCTTAGGTATATTTCGCGATATGGAAGTAAGTTTCAATGTGAAAAGACTGGTTTGAGTAAATTAAAAGGTTTTGCCTTGAGTTGCGCCAGATACTGATATGTATTTTGGTTTTTACATTTCGATATTTTTTGGTAGCTTCGTGTAATCAGATAATTTTATGGTGATTGGAAAATTTAGGTAAGGCAAGGGTGAAAACTGGGGAAAGATAAATTTAGGCCGCTTTTTGCTCTGCTGAGCTGAGCTATCCTACCAGCAATCACCATCCTTCTAGTATTCGAGAAAATGGACGAATTCGTCCGAACGCCTCTTAACGGTCACAGCATCATTTCTGGACTGAACGTTCTGAAAATAAAAATTTGTTACACATTGAATATTCTATATTCCTCAATAGAAGAGCATCGGCCATCAAAAAACTCTTAATCCGTTTGACATAGAAAATGAAGCGGTTGATCGCTTCGTGGAAGTTGTATTCTGTTCTTGTTCTGTATGGTGAAGCTAAGAATATTTTGGCTTTGCGAATATAATAAAAAAATGTAAACGACTAATAAAATTCTTTCACAGGTATTAGACAGGCCAAGTTCTCAAGTGCTATGTAGCATAGCAAAAACAATCTATTTAGTTTACATACGTGGCTCATACCGGCAGCCTGTTACTTCAAGACCACAGCGAACAACTACATACATACAGCTAAATTGGGAACAATAAAAATTGAGAGTGCTACAAATCAGTAGAAAATATGCTTCGATTTGCTTGAGATTGGCCTCATTTAAATAGTCAGGGTGACAGGATCGATTTTTTAAAGTTACGCTGAAATATTCTATATTATGTCGGTACGAAGATCCCCAGGTGAATAGGCTGATCTGATTAGCTTTAGGCGACGAAAAATTTATACAAAGACTTACTTTCGATTTTTGTTCCATTCTCTAATTTTTTGATGTACACATCCATTTACAATAACTGTGGATAAAAATTAATTTTTTTGTTGCTTAAATTTTGCTTTATGAGCCAAATTCCAAATATGTAATTCCAAAAGTAGAAATTAATTAGAAAACTAAAGCGTTTAGTTCTACATATTTGGTATTTGGGATGGTTTTCTTAAAACTTTATCATTTACAGAAATCTTTTGCAGGGGAATCCCTGACTACTTTTTGCTGCGAATAATTCTACTAGCCGATATTGAGTCGGATTTTTTTTTGGCTTTAGCAACATCAAATTTTGTCTATAAATTGTATGTTGCAGTCTATTTTCCACTTAACCTACAATTATGAACTATCAAACTTGAACACTTCTAGCATAGTACCTACATACAGTAAAACAAGTACAAAACACAGGGAGAACACCTCTTCGTGTACTGCACAAATCTAAAGCATTTCAGCAGTCGTGGGTTGATAGATACATTTCACCTCCCGATATTCGCGCACAAAAACATTCTACCAGTTTGGCAAGATTTCAAATCAACAGTTGTATCTCTCTGTGCTGAAGTAGATGGTTCAAAGTGAGATAGATACTCAGTGGCCTGGTCGTGCTATACGAATGGAGTGTGGTGCTTTCTATGTAAGTGTAAAATCGATAAAACCAATTGATTAATTTCGTATGAATGAATGGATGGATGATTAGAAAGCCTTCCATGCAAATAGACAATTTTATTTAGTTGATTTCGTGAAGGTTTGACTTGTACTGTTTCGATAATAAGAAAGGCTTTCATTTGGAACACTTGAAATATGAATTACTTGTCAGATACATATATAGTCAGAATATTGATGCAATTGATTTTTCTATGTTGTCTTATTGCGATATTCTCTTTGAATTTTTTATTATTGTACATATTACAGTCAGTCGAAAAAGTATAGACTTATCTTATGAGTTTTGTAACAACGTTTAATTTTTTTGTATTTGTAGTTGCGCCAAGAGTGAAATAGAAATACGAAATTAAACTTTCAAGCATATATTTTAAAGTTCAATAAAAAGTATATAATTATATAAAGTTTACGGTGAAAATTACTCCAAGTGAAATGAATTCAATTAAGATAATATTTGTAAGAAATGTTCAGAAAATTGAAATTGAGTGATGTGAGTCTATATTTTTGTGTCTGACTGTTGTAAATAGTTTGATCTGGTTGAATTGATATAAGAGCAAGTGCCAAGCGTCATGCATTATTTGCACGAAATTCAAGTGTTGAAAAACGGGGTATTTAGTATTAGTTTTAAATGAAAATTGAATATAATGTAGGAATTTAGTGGCTTTATATAACTTTACAAACTGTTGCTTTGATTATAGAATAATCTAACATCAGGCAAAGCCCAGTTAACAACTGAAAAAGGAGCAAAGTGATACAAGCTGATTTCTGCAGTTGATTTAATTTTTTTATGAAAACCCTGAAAATTGAATTGGAAGAGCTAAAAATGCTACTTAGTCTTTTTATGTGATTTCATCTCATGTTGTTAAACATAGAATAGAATTATCATTTCAATAGTTATTTCTTTTTAACCGGAATGGGATAGTGATTTTAACCCGCGAATGGTGACGCATATGTGAAACCGGTTTCGTAGAAAAATATGTGTATGAAAATAACATAATTTTTTAGTGTTGCAGGGGAATTTTATTATTATTAATAAACGTGATGTGATGTAATAATTTTTTGTGTTTTATTATACTTTAACCTTGTATTTTTTAAGTTCAATTTGCTACATTTACAGAAATTGTGTTATTTTGGATTGATCTTCACTCGAAAATTTCGGTCTCTGAGACCGACGTCACCAACTATGTAAGATAATTTTGCGTCACCACTGGCGGGTAATGAGAATTGTAAATGCAGTAACAACGCTGCCAAGTATTTCAAGCTTGTCTCAAAATATTTCATGGATGCATTCACAATTTGGACGACTGAAACGAACTATTCTGACTGAAGTAGATTTGAATCTTTTCCCTTAATATCCTGCTGTGAATATCAAATGTTTATTTATATTGTGAATTGAAATTTCACAATATAATAGTTGAACATCAAGTGTATCCGTTAGCTTCAGTAAAATGTGGCTTTATAAGTTTGTAATATCCACAACGCATAAAAATTCGACGATTATCAGTTTAAGATTAGGAAATTGCATAAATAGAATTTATATTCTCAAAAACTGCTTCAAGGGGGCAATCGCTCTCATAACTGAAGAGAAAAATACATTTTCAAGATTTTTTTTGAAGAAACTGTTATATCTATTTAAAAAATTCGTTTTGGACACTTTTCTGTGAATATTGAAGAATACAACAATTTTTTAAAAAAAAAATTAGTGAGTTTTGGCGGCCGCAGAGGGAGTCTTGCAAAAGTCTCATTTTAGCTGGTACACATCACGTGGGACTTCCTGGAAAAGATAAAGGAAAAATTCAAAAAAAAATTTGTTTCTTAAGCTTTTTTCTAGACACTAAACCTTAAAAAATTTAAGTTTTTGATTTTTTAAAATTGTTTTCCGAAAAAACTTAAAAACTGGCCATTTTTTTGCGGAAAACTAACTCTATAAAAAAACTAGGGGTACTTTTAAGCATTTTAATAGCTTGAATATTTAGTATATTTGTCAACGAAACTTATGCTTTTCGATTTTTTTTAATTCCATTGAGTAGAACTTGAGATATGGTGTGTACGAGTTAAAAAAAAGTAGTTTAGAGAAAATCGCGTTTAAAGTTTTTTTACAATAATTTTTACTTGTAAAACGTGTATAGATAATGTATTGGGTTACCTATCTTATCCTGTTTCGAATTTCTCAAACCGGCTTTGGAAGATGATTTCTATAATGTTAAGGAACACTTTCACGTAAAAAAAATAAACGAGAATTTTTTTCACTTTTGAAAGCGATTGCCCCTTTAAGAAAATGATGGTTTCTGAATATTGAGGAAATATTACGTGGATTCTAATACCAACAGCTTTTTATCTTTTTTGTAATCACCAAGAGTAATCTAAACACATATTTTTAATTGTCTACAAAAAAATCCCATTAAGTTAGAATCTAGCCGCACAACTTCAGTTGTTTCATAACGCTGCTTGGAGACCTAGACCTTACAGCATTCATCAAGCCATACACAAGGTTATTCTACAGCATTTAACAACAATATAAATATAATACATAGTATGATACAGCACAAAAGACTATAAAAAATAATAACAATTAATGTGACAACAAAAAGTGATTCAGCGGACAATGACGAGAGTGTCATAATAAGCTCTGAATATTTATTTAAACTTTGTGGTCATTATGATGTTGCCTAGAACTTCTCTGGATGCTTTTCTTTTCATCGTCAGAATGAGAAAAAAACACATCTCAATTGAATCTCCTCCCAGTCATTAATGAAAAGATACAGTCATTGATTTTCACAAGGTGCTTAAATACAATTTTGCAAGTCAGTCTTACATGCAGTTTAATTGTTTAGTTAGAAAAAATGTTGATACATGTTTATATTCTCTTTTTGTTTGTAATATGTGTGTAAGTCAGTTTTTCGCAATATTTGGGTCGTCCGATTTCCTCGAAGTGTGGATTTGATAAATATAAGACAAAAATATAAAATTTCTGCAATAAATTTGATTGAGAAATGTTATACATTTGAAAGGATGATGATATAACAGAGAATGTTTACCTATAACAAGTATGCACATTAGTTTTTGGTCGGGCAAAGTGCCCAAAAATTGCGGCAGACATTCTTTACCTTTCGATTGACTATTATTATTTTACTGAAATAATTAAGAATCTTACAATATCAAAGCAAAATGTTGCCCCTAATATAAATAACAGCAAGGACAAATATTCCAAACCCAATTCCAGCACTTCAAGCTTAAATATCTTCAGCAGTAAACTTCGAGAAATACACACACACACACCTATTTATGCATATGACCTTCACCTTCTCATTTACGCATTAAAATTTCATCCCTATGAAATGAGCCAGGAGACATCATAAAACCGCAAACACGATATAAAATTTCATTGTCATGTAGCAATGCTATTGGCCTTTTGTTATAGACAGTGCAATGTAGCATGCAGAATTGCTCTCTGCGAATGTATCGATTTATTTAGATTTCCAATAAAATTTCTGCATCGTGCGTATAAGTAGACAAGAAATTTTTTTAAGTAGAAAATATTAAGAAGTATACACATTTATTTTCACTTGGGTTGATAAAGTTGAATCGGATGTTTTCTGGTGTACATATTTTGAAATGAAAATTGATTCAAATTTGGTAAAATTTAATGTATTTTCCCAAGAAGCAGCTGGTCATCATGAAAAACGCTTCGATGTTTTTTCACAGATCTTTTAAGAAGATTCTTTTCTTTCGTTTTTTCCCCTTGTTATATCTACGCTCTTTCAAGGCAGAAACTGTCGAATAACTAATTGCACAAAGCCTGTAGGAATAACTATTTCCAATACATTTACAAACGAACGTTACGTTTCAAATTTTACCGAAAAAATGTGGTATGACTCTTTGCCCATACTGATTTTTAGTACGCGTAAAATTCTTAGATTCGTAGGTAATTGAATTATTTATTAAGGATTTGAGAAAATTCTATGCTATAAGCATATGTACATTAAACTAATATTAAAAAATCTTGGGAAAAAACTAAATGTTAACATAGTTATTAATGTTAAATTGAGTCACTAACATTGGCACAATGACAACAGATGCTTCTTGTTCCACGACGGTTTGCTTGAAAAGCAGATAAAAAAAAGAGAAATTATCGTTTTGGAAGAAAATTTCTCAATCATGTTCGGAAGCTATTTTTTTTTTGGATTTTTGTTAATTTTAAATTGAGTTATTGTAGCAGTTCTATCCTTGACAGTCCTTTTTCCGGCCAAGGCAAGAAAATTCTTTCCAAGAAAAACACGATTGAAAGTTTCAGTGCACGAACAGAAGATTTCAGGCAATATTGTAATGTAAATCGTAGTAAGGACCGTGTAATTGATTGATGTTCTGATATTTATGCCTTAACATGTAAATGGATCCTAAACAATTGATGTATGCAGATGTGACTTCAATACGATGAAAATTCAAGTAAAATTCGATATTTAACTCAAATTTTTTTAACACTGTAAATATATATTTTCAAAAAATACACTAAAAGAAAATGAATTTTTTGAACCTATATCAATGTTGTTTCCACTTAAGGGGTTATATCCACTTGTAATTTTGAAAAAAAATCGAATTTCTTTTTTTTGCATATTTTGAATGTACATATATTTGAGAATATCTTCCTAAAATTTCACATTGATCCGGCAAATAGTTTCAGAGAAATTAGCGTATTTGTAAAGACGTCTCCGAGCGTTTGAAAGTAGGCGAAGCGTAAACTGGAATAGCAACTGCTTCTCATTACCCCTATGCTCTTGTCTATGCTTTTCATAATGTTTTTATTCTTGAAATTAGAATATAAAAGGTGCATTTTATACCTGAAAGCTATATTTAAAAATTTTAGGTATAAAGTTAGTACATTTCGTCAGTTTAAAGTGAACTGCCACGATGTAAGTTGAAAAAAAAATTGGTTCCCAAAACTTTAAACACGTTTTTCTCGAAACGGTGTTTTCAAAGTCGGTGAGGAAAATTTCTCCAAAACGGCTGAAGGAATAAGGTTTCTGACAATGATTTCAATTTTTTAAGCCCCTTTAAACTGTAAATTTTCTTTAAAAAAACGATTTTTTTCTTTGGGAAGCCGCCATTTTGTCAACAATCAAAATTTTGACTATTCCATCAATCATTACCTGTATTCATCCATCCTAAAAATAAATCTTTTGGTTTTTTTTATTCACGATAATTTGGATTAGAGATATCTTCCTCACCGCCTAACACCATTTTGTGGAGGTCCTCTAGGAGATCTACTACAGGAACAACAGAACCGAATATTTTTTGTAATGCATCGCAAATTCTTAAAATACAGTAAATTCGCTATATGTACATTTATTCTATGTATTTATTTAATAAAAAGCCTCTTCACAAAAAATTCCCAAAAAACATGTTTTTTCGGACTTACAAGTGGATATAACCTCTTAAATGAGTGCTGCTTCAATTAAAAAAATACACGATTCGATTATTTAAAAATCATAATGTTAATTGCGTCACTGCTACAAGTGTCGAAATAACACGCACTGTCAGATTTGATCTCCCAGCCTTTTTGATATTTTATTTTGAGAATCGAAAATTTTCATGTTAGGTATGTTATCTGAAAAATTATAGTAGATCTATATCAGAACTCTAAATATGTTACTTTCTTTACATATAAAAAAAAAACGGAAACCAGAAAAACATTTTTAAAGCAACTCAAAACAAAGCACATGAAATAAACTTGGAAACTTTCAATAATAACATACACTACCTTTCTAAAATATTGAGTCAAATTAACATATAGTTCGATAAGAAACTTTGAAAATAATATATGAAACTATTCAAGAATTTGATTTTAACGCTACATCTTTTAAACTTAAGATTGTATTGAATTCGAACTTTTGATGGATTTCAAACAAGAGTATCATCAAATTCTTTTGAAAAAACTATCGTTTATGAGTAATTTCTTTCAGTATTTAAATTGATGCTTAATTCAGACTGATAACATGTCTTACAGAGCATTTTCCAAATGATTAGCACAAAGTAGTATTTATTACGAAATGACTCCCTGAAAATGGAGAAACCGCTAAAAATCTTTAAAAAAATCAAACACGTAAATGGATTTTGCTATGATAAACAATATAACAGCTACAAATTTTATTCATTATTATTTATGTAATACTATTTATTTATTTATTTATTTTTTTAATTCATCAAATATCAAATTTTTTATTTTTTATTCATATATTTTTACGTGCCTTTATAAATATTTTTGAACATGCTGTATGAAAAGTTTTTTTCAGAAAAACACAGTTAGTCAATCCAATAAATTTTAGAAAATTTTTTTGGATATAGATTGTGGATCAGTTTTTAAAAAAATTACAAAACATTCCTAACGAAATAAATAAATATCTATTTTCGAAGGGAAACTTAGACTTAGTATGGAAAATTCAATAATTAACTAAAGTTTCTCTCTGAAACTCTTCAACAATTATTTTGTGGATAATTTAAGGAAAAAACAATGACGTTTGAGGAAAAACTTTAAATTTTGTTGTTGAGCTGTTCTCCAAAAATTATAAAAATAATTTTGATTCAAATTTCAACACAAACGTTTCATAAGAAAATAATGCCTCTATTAAATTTTGAATTTAGCATGACTTCACTGAAAATTTCCAAAAATTCAGTTTGTTCTTCAGAACGAAAAGGATCGAAAAGGAATATAAATAATATGCTCTTGTTTATTGAATGTCCGAACTTTTTTAGACATGTAAAAATGCTTCAACATTATATTAAAAATTCAAAAATTCAAAAAAAAAAAATCTAATATTTAGGAACATAGTGAAAAGATTTGACTTCGAAATTATCGTTTGAGATAGTTTTTTGCAATATGCTGTAATTCAAATTAGTAATCGCAAAAAGTGTCAACAATTTTTGTTGATCCTAATAGAGGTAATTTGAAATATTTTTTTTTGTTCATTTGACTGCTTCTTTAGGCTTAAGTGAGACTCGAGGTAAAACAAAATTAATTCTAAGTTGCATTTAATCCAAACTGGTTAGAAATATGATTCAATTTTGTATTGATGATAATTTTTAATATTCAGGAGTAAGGTGTTTAGAAATTGACTTCGGATTATAATAGTTTGTTGTTGGTGGGGGAACAGCCATTTTTTATATTACTTTTTGAGTTTTCGTGGTCAACATTTTAACAAATACTCCTGGAACAAAGATAGATTACGCATCAACTTATATATTTACACGTTGACACCACATTTTCTCTTTAATGACACACAAATTAAGCAAGGCACTATAATTATTGAAACATGCTCGCTTCAATATATGAACCAACATAGATACAAAAGTGAAACAATATTTTTTCGATGATAAAATATTTCGCCTTGTCATTGACAAACCACAAGTGATAGCTTGCATGATCAGAATACATGCATATCATACAAAACCAGCAAATCCAAACAATCGCATTCGCCGAAACTATTCAACATATCTAGATAAACCCAAAGCAAAATTTAAGTACGAACAGCACGCCTGCGCCTATCTTATTTGGCGTGCTATCAATTAAATTGATAATTTTAGCTCGTACGCTATTTGAATTCTTAAAAAAGATTCACTTAGATATTTAATCATACTCTGTGAAATAGCTCAAGGTAATCTGGAAAACTAAAATTCTATAATTGTTGATGAAAACGAGTTGAGATTCTTTCCAGATGCCAAGAATCTCTCGTTTTAGATTAAATTGACTGGAATTGTTTCGCGTGCTCATCGTTACGCAGCAAATTATTAAAAAAGATTAATGTGTGGAAGAAGCTGATTTGTGGTTGTAGAATTATGAGGAATACAATACAATCTAAAATATATAGTGATAGCTTATGACACTATTATGACTATTTTTTTCTTTGGATGAGTTTTACGATTTTTTATATAATAATTCATGGACAATCTGATTGAGGATGATTTGAGTGTTTCAATTATCATAGATCTTTTGAGGTGAATTTATATGAAATACCTAATTTAGATATTACTTCTGCATTGCGAGTAAACTATCAAACTATCTGAACTTTTAACTAGGATTAAACTAAAATAAATGTCATCACTTGCAGTTTGTTCAAATTTTTAAGAAAATCTTTGGCACAATTTCAACATTTTGTGAGACAACTAACATCGCCAAAAATCAAATATCTTTTAAAATTCGTCAAAAATTTTAAATTAAATTCTTTTAATATCTTTGCTAAGAATAATCGCTGCAACAATAAAATTTTATTGTAGTCTTGAGAGAATTCTCAAAAATATCATTCAGGCTGTTATTGCAATAATTGATTCAAAAATTTTGACTGACTTTTTTCAAGTATGTGCTATAAAATTCTTCAAAAAGCTAAAAGCTGAAACCACGTTCTGGTTTGAGAACAATATGGAAGAATTTTTTCTTCTTATATCTAAAATAAAAGAAAAACGTTTGCCTAGTAAGTTTGTGTGTGTATGTGGCGTTGGGACTTTAACAATAAATAAAGCTGTAGAAAAAAATTAGTTCTCATTACAATCCGAATTTTTCATTCAATTTTTTAAGTCCACAAATAAAGTTCGCACAGAGTCGATGCATTTAAATAGTCCCAGTCATCGTAGTCTGCTTCAGAATGCAAATTTTTTTTAGATTAGATTCTTTTGCGTCAATTTCAGTTAAAATTGTATTCTTAATATTTGCAGATTATTAAGTTTATTCCATTTCCTCCAATCAAAACCTTATCAGTCGTTGTAGATCTGTTCATATGTATAATATTTAGATAGTGAAAGTGTATGTACCGTTATATATTTATTTCTTGGACTCTTTTCATGCTTATCTTTTGTTTGGTTTTCAATTTAAAAAATAGACAATTTTGCTATCTCATTTAGCAAATATTAAATGGAGGCCGCTGCGATTAATTCAGCCAGTAGTGGAGGTAATAATTTGTTCACAAAATAAATGTTCGTTAGATATCCTGCGCTTGTTGTTACTAGGTATAACTATTTGTCCACACGAGTCAATATTAAGAAGCTTGAATTCTAATTGAAATTGATTTTTTTTATTAACTTCCCAGTATATGGGAAGTTCTTGTAATCGCCTCGAAAATCGAAATTGAAATTTTCAACATTTCTTTACGTTTTAAGGTCTCTAGAGTATATATAAAGTGTTTTTAGAAAGGGAGATGTATGTGTGTGTGTGTGTGTACGTACGTACGTACGTTCATGGGCAGTTTTTTCTACGAGCATAACTCACGTAAACAAAGTCCTATCGACTTCGTTGAGGTGTCAATCGAAGCGTCTTTGCAATCTTAAGAGGAAGAGCTGTTTGGTTTTTGGGAAACTTCGGTTGGGGGGGGTTTGCTGTTTTGCTTGTTTGATGGTCATTTCTGTCATGCGTTCTATCTCGCGAACTAAACGTACGATTTCCTTGAGCAAGGTGTCAATGGACTCGTATTGACATTTATGTAATTCTATCAAGTTTCTAAAAACATTCTTCGAGCCGTTTTTTAGTTTTTTATAAAATAAGGGCAAAAAATTGGGTTTATTTCAAAAACAATAAATTTTTAACCTTATTTTCAAGTCCAAGTAATTAATGTTTATATAATTTATATCCTCCAAACAGTTCTTGTAAAAAATTATCAAAATTTTTTCTCATGAGTACAAAAAAAATCAAATAAGAAATAAAAAATCATTAACAGTCATCATGATCTTCAAGGTCATTTCTGTCAGGCGTTATATCTCGCGAACCAAACATACGATTTGCATCGTTTAGGTGTCAATGGACGCGTATAAAAATTTTTGCGAATCTGTTGAACTTTGAAAAAAAATCTTTGGAGCCGTTTTTTTCATTTAAGAAAAAAAACTGCAAAAAATTAGGTTTTTTTCATAAACAATAAATTTTTAAGCTGATTTGCGAAAAATAGTAATCAATCTTTATAAAATTTATATATTGCAAACAATGTTTGTAAAAACACCATCAAAACTTTTCCCCATGATTACGTGAAAAATTAAATTAAAAATAAAAGATCATTAAAACTCATCAAGATTTTCAAGGTCATTTTTATCATTCACTATGTCTCACGAACCAGATATAATATTTGCATCATTAAGTTGTCAGTTGACGTGTATTAACATTTTTGTAAAGTTTTTAACATTATAAAAATCCCATTCAGCCGTTTTTTTAATTTAATAGAAGAAAATGCGAAAAATTATGGGTTTTTTTCATAAAAAATATTTTTTAACCTGATTTGCACAGCAGAGTGATACCAGTTTATAAAATTTATACATTCTTATCAGTTTTTGAAGAGAAAGCAGCAAAATTTTCTTCCATGATCATGAAAAAACTAAATTAAAAATAAAAAATCATTCAAAGTTACCGTGTAAAGAGGGTTCATACGAATGATATTACTTTATATCTTTTATTCTAACAAAATTGTTGTTAATTCAATCGAAGTTTTAAAATATTTGCATAATTTAAGCAGATTTTTAATAGTTTTTATAGTCTTTTAATTAAAAAAACTGCTTAAATTTTGAAAACCAACAAAATTTCAATCAAATTTGCATTTGCGGTATTTGAATGGTAAAATGTTTTGTAGTCAATACTTTGCAAGATCATATGCTTTGAAAAGCTTTCATCGAATAAAAAATTGTAGTTTTTAGTAGATTCATTCTTTAGTAATCGTAAGATTTCAATAACCATCATCATTTGTAATACATTTTACTTTTTACATGCAATCGAACCTATTTTTGACTGCATATACAAAATTTTTCAAGACCAAAAAGGCCCCCACCGATTGATCCGCGCGAATATTCAATCTATCCTCATCGACCAAAAACCTTACGTAATCAATGGACCCTCCCGTAGACGATATGATTCATATTAACTCATTCCTGTTACTGCTATGAATACCTCTCACTGTTATTACTTAAAGCAGTATTATTTTCAAAATTATTATTTTTTTTAATGTTGTTGATTTTTATGTAGATATTACTTGGAAGTTGACCGTGTGGACCTCAAGGGTTGCACCTCGCGGCTTGTTGAAATCTTATTCAGGTAAAAAATTACTTCATTGGCTTATAAATATTCTAAAAGTGTATTTTTCATTGCATATTCAAATTTAAATAGTTTTTTTCTGCAGTGATCAAAAATATTACGATCTCTTTACGGAGCATCCTTTTTTTGGGATCATAATCGTCTTACAAAATATCGTAATACATGATATTTCTACAGAATTTAAGGATCTTTTTCCACTTAGTGAGATGCTCATAAAAACAATGTTAAATGTTGGCAAGCTAATTGTTTTCTGTTGATACCCTAGAAGAACTTTAAAGTTGGATAGGTTTACCAAGGATTTCATTGAATGAGATTCTATCGAAAATAGATCATTTTCATTGAAACTTTTTTAAAAAAAACGTTGGTGACAATAATAGCAATTATCATGGTCAATCAAAATTTAAGGTCATTTTCATTCGGTGTTTTTTGTCACTTTCATGGCGTGTTAGAGACGCTTTGAGAGTGAAAAAGTCCGCCGTTATACGAACCTTTATAAACAATATTATTTTATCAATTCAAATAATTCTCAATGATATCAAATCAAAATAGTTGACCTTTTCTTTTTATGTATGAAAAGGGCCACTGAACTTCAACGTCCAACGAAAAACTTCTTATGATATACAAACATACATATGCAGGTTCTGCTTATATTGCCATGCCCTTAGTCGGTGTGCTCTGTAATGCCTTATTATATTCATGGAGATTTTATTTGCAAATTTCCCTGGCAAAGTAAAATGAGTATCCATAAACAAGATCGTATTGCGCCAGTGGTCCGTTTGTACCACTCTAAACTGAATAAAATCTCGGGAAGTACTGTGCATTTCCCAACAAGTCCCTAATCACCTATTTCAACACTTTGAACAAACTAGTCAATGGATAGTGTCCTGCATGTAAGTACATATGTGAAACTCCTATTTAGTAGCTTCAGCCTCTGCGTTCGTTTGTTAGCTAATCTGTTTCGCAAGTGTACCACCTAAACTAGCCTTCACAAGATCTCGAAGAGTATCTGTTCACATAACCATAAATTAAAATTAGTCTCGGATATTCGCACCACATGACTAACTCGGGAACGTGGTGGCGGTCAAGACGGCATGTAGTGCATATTATCCTGGAATGGTCGCAATGGACAATTAGAAGCACAATATATTGCTTCCTTCTTTGCGAAATCCGAGAAGCTCATGTCGTTTGCTAGTTAAGAGTTGCAAAAGGTTCCACTAACAATGTTTGTTTAGAAGTACGTTTAGGCGTTGAATCAGAGTTCGAGAAACTTTGCATTTGAGATGTGGACAACAATTTTGTGATTGTTTAGACGCAATTCACTGAGGAAAATATATAAATTGGAAGGATTCATTAGAGAAATGTTTGCTTGTCGTAGTTGAAGTGCGAAAATTCTACTTCTTCGAACCAAGTAAATATTTTTCTTTGAAATTAAGTTACTTAAGAGATATCTTTTGCTATTGGTTAGGTTAAAAAAATATCTAACCTACTCGTATTTCGGGAATCAGAAAGTCACTTCATGGCCTGAGATAATCGTGTGTATATGATTTGAAGTAAACATACAAATTACTCTTGTTCTTGTCCTGGAATGTACGTAACAGCATGAGAGAAACATTTCTTGTGACTTCAAGGACTCTGAAGGCACGACGTCCAAGATCCAGCTACAAAGCCCCTGATCTGATCCCATGGTCGAATGTCTGTAAAGTGGTTCAGATAGTTCACATTACACTGTTTCCTCAGACTAGGACAAGGAGTGCATCAACATCGATCGCACTCATCCGGCCTAGCTCATGAGTTTTCCATGCGAAGGAAATTCCATTCTTTCATCAATCGTCTCCTATTTTCTTTGGATTATTTATGACGACTAAGAAAGGAATCTATTTTCAGGAGGCAGGGCCTATGACACAAAACTCCCAGCCAAGTGGAATGTTTCAGATTTCCAAATTCAGAACACAGAACTCATGTAGTAACACTAGCAACCAACCTTTCTCCAAGGAAGACGACAAATGTGGACAAAGAGTGGCAAAATGTTATTTTAGACGTGCGTGGTATTTGATGTTGGCGTGTGAAGCATATGTGGGTACAGATTTAATTTATGTGCAGAGCTGCTTGTGACCACGCATAAAATATAATATTCTTTCTTGGCAACTTGTACTGCCTGTAGAATTTCGAGTTCTTGTGAACTATTCCTATTGATGTTTGCAATAGTCAATGTATTACAACCCTTTCCTAAAAATTTCTATGGTTAAATATTTTTAATGAATCTTTTGGAAAAAAATATTGGATGTTTTTTATGTATTCTTAAATTCAGTTTAGTGAAATATTTATATTTCACTTTCACAAATAGAATCGTGCCTCCAAACTTTGCTGTTCTGAAGCAATCATTAGCAGTTAACATAAAAGCTTTGATATTAAATTGAGATTATCATCAACAATACTGCATCAGCCCAAATCGAGCCTTGCTCTCCTGCAGTTTTCAAGGCAATAAAATTGCTAGTCTCTGTTATAATTGTGACGAGCTTTTCAACATTTGCTTGAAATTGAATACAATAAATCGACATCCTTCTAGTTTGCACATAACCACCTTGACTGTCCTATGTGATCCTCCAAGGTCTAGCCAAAGTTCTTCGACTATAAATCAAACGATTCAGTGACAATTTCAATCATAACGTCTTGTCACAAGCAATTCATTTCAGTTGCAATATAAATTCCTGAAAAAGGCCTGGTACACCAGACTCCCATAAAGCTGTTGGTGAAAGTGGGTCTTCCATCGATTGCAAACGCGCTTTCCATCCTCATCAGATAATAAGTCAGTCCTTCGCCGTATTTTACTATGCACACCCCGAATTCAAATGACTGCATTGATGAAATTTGAAAGGGACCGTACCACATCGTCGTCAGCTCACAAAGGAGGTTATAAAAATTACAGCTTTATTTGCGGTCTTATAGTCTTTCTCCTGTTTTATTGCTTTTCATAAAACGTTCAAAGAAGAAAGCGTTCATACATTCAACACTTACACGAACGCGCACACGCACACGCACAGCCCAAAATGAATAGAAATTTATCGTTTTGGAAACTGTTTGCGAGTCAATGCGGCGTGACTTTCTTCGCCCAAAACCGATAAAATGTGCGCCCTTCTTCGGGACCATAAAATCTTGAGGAATCAATGTCTATTAAAATCCAATTGTCGAAAAATTAATGGTGAAACCCGTCAGCTTAAAGGAAGATTTATCCATTTATTTCCGTTTCACGCGGCAAATGATGAGAGAGTGTCGTCACGACATTTATATTGAGTGCTCGTGACGTCGTTGCAGGAAGAAAGGCTTTTTATGGAGGGATGGTATCTACCACTTGAAATCAGTAATTTAAACATATTTAAAAATTTGTAGGCCATAAATCATGTTTTATTAAGCGTACGATGCGTTGGTAATAATGGAAATGGATAGAGAAAGGAGGAGTAACGTTGCTGAGACATTTGACTTTTTTTTAAAAACAAATACTTAAAACTGAATGAATATTCAATTAGGGCGTTTGAAATGATGTCGTTTGATTTACAGTGTAAGGTTTTTTGTAATTTATGTGACAGTCAAATCACACTTTAGAAAAGTGTGGCACTGGAATATGAAAGTACTCAACTAATAAATATCATATACATTCCCTTACTTTCATTCGAGAAATTGAATGGTAGGTTGGTTTTTGAGGAGAATTTTAGAAAACTGTCTACAGATTGTATTGTACATTGTCAATCTGGAGTCAAATTATTTTTTCCGAGACACATATCCAGGCACTTAACACTACTTCATACTAGCCGCACTCGCATCATTATTGGTGGCTCGCGGACGGTAACAATAGCTGCATTGAATAAATTGCATTTATCGCCTTAAGTCGTTTGGTCCAATGCTACCACCGAGCCTGTCTAACCGACTAGTATTCCGAGGGTATTTTTATCATGACTCTGTATACTATTTTTAAACATTTAAAATATAAAAAATGCAGCTTTCGTGTGCAAATTTTAGTCACACACTTAAAAAGGGAAAACTTTGAGTATGTGTTTTTTTCGAACGTGGTAAGAATTGATTTATAAGTCAACTAATTTTGTATGCAGGAGTGAAAACTTATTGTTTTCCATTTTTAATTTATTCTATGCAGTATCTAGTGCAATAAAATACACAATATTCGTGATATTTTATTTTTTAAACTCTCATTTTCGTCGACGAAGCCCAGAAATATATATGTATATACAGCGATACAATAGATTGTGTGTGAATACGTTCAGCAGGTGTTTAAACTTTTAATGCGTTTTTCTCAAAACAATGTTATTTGACATGGTTGACACGATTTTGAAAAATCTATTTGACCGATTGGGCTGAAATTTTGAGAGATTATTCAGCAGATGCACAGTTTCAGTCCGAACTAGAAGCTGATTTTTTTATAAAATTTTAATCTTTATTTTGAACAATTTAAGTTGCAAAATAGGTTGAAAAATTGGAAAGTCCACCATTTTGTTTTTTTCTTCACCCAAAATGTTTAATTCTAGTTCCGATCAATTGCATTTCCAAAATTACGTTGATTTTTCGGACTTACCTGACTCGCGATATCATGTCAACCAGTTTTTAATAGGGATTCATTATAGCTGCCATTTTGTCGCCTTGGTTGGATGTTTTTTTTTTAAATTGTGTATTGTAAAGTTCAAGGTTCACATTTTATTATGTAATACATTCTAATAAATATTTCTGTAAAAAAATCTTGAAGTTTCATGCAATAAATCCAGACTGTCCCCTTAAAACGATTTCAATTCAGCAATGCTAACAAAGTAGCTCATGCAATAATTGATTACTATCCTGAATTGCAACAGTAGTGCAACTTTTTGTGCTACGCCCCCACTTTTATTGTTAATGGGCTTCTATGCAACCGCCCATAGGAGTAACACAACCCGGTAACAGTTGGCATATGTAAATACCCACGTTCTACCTTTATTACGCGACTATAGATTTAAGATACACTTCAATTTCATGTCACAGTCTATTGTTCAGATTTATCATTGTATCCAAACAAATAAATTAATCGAAGAATCCGTAGCACATCGTTCGTTGATTCATCAGTATCTTTTTCATGCCGACATTAAATGTTTGGACGTGTTCGTAAACAATATTAAACATGAGTGTATTTACTGTAAATACAATATTTAGTGTTGCTAGTTGTCCTCATGTCATAACTTGATTTATTTGCTTTGCCAGGGAATGATAATAAATATGAACGTAGGTATCTTTCCGTCGAAGTATGTATCTACAACTTTCATTTTCGTTTCGCACCTGGATCAAGAGCGAATCGAGTTTATGTGTTTAATTAAAGAAGTGACACTGTTTGAGCATGCCACCCATTTATATTACATATGCACCGCTATTTAAGGCCGAAAGGGCGTAGAAAGTATCTAAATGCAGTTATTCGAGATCTAGTTGGTACCAGTATCCATACGAAGTGTTACATTGCATTTGGCTCGTATTTTATTGACCCTAATAAATTTAAGTCTAAGTGGCTAATGGACATTTGTAATAAGCGGATCAAGTTACACTTTACAACATTGATTCGTAAAATTAAACAAACTGAAATGACTCAAATATTAAGTATATGTTCACTTACACAGAACCTTGTAAAGATACTGTGCGTTAGATTGTATCTTTACATAGGTTTTGAACGAAAAAAAAACCAACTTTTTAAAAAAATTGTATTTTAAAAACCTAAAATCTATTTTATTTAAAATTTACAGGCATTAAAGTTTAGCATTTCAAGAAGTTGTAAAAAAACTTTCAGTTAAAAACATTGAAAATTGTCAATTTTGCTGCAGTTTTCCTCGTCCAACCTTATTTTGAGGTAGTCAGAATATTTCGGTGCAGGTTCATCTCAAATTAAAAATTCAAACAATTTGTTATAGTTTATGCCCTTGGCTCGTGATTGAACGAAGGAACTGAAAAAAAAACTTTAGTTTTGAAATGGATTTGAATGAATTTTCGTCTTATATTTTTTTAGCATTTTTCCGATTCTCATCGTTTTTAAAATATTTTTTTCGTATAAAACAAAAACGAGTTAACCGAATGAAAATCCCTTCGTTCAAGCACGAGTCAATACTACAAAGAGGAACTGTACATAGTTTCAACAAAATTGGTCGATTCGTTCTCGAGATATCGTGCCTACCGCACAGAAAAACAAAGTTTCGAGAAAAACCCATTTAAAGTTTTTGTACTGCGATTTAATGAATTAAAGTTATTTTTTAGCGATTTACATCGAGTCGTCGCTTCCAGGTCCATACAGTAGTTCGTTCACCTCATCCGCGATGTTCAAAGCATCCTTTCGATGCGATGATGTTAGATGAAAAAGAAAGGAGCTGATTTTACGCGGTGGAATCGCCTTGCTTGTGTATAATACTGCTAGGTAAGGCACAGCGAACGTACCGACCACGCGGTATTCAAATCTCTATAACTCCGGTATTATTGCTCGAATTTACTTGAAATTTGGTGTGAATACTCTTGAAGTACTATACTTTCATATGGAAAAATCAATCATTTTTTTGAAAATACAAGACCTATGTAACCCCTTAAATCAAAAAGTAAGTAGTTATTTTCTGAATTTTCTCCCATGTTTAGCGCTTCGAACGATTGCTTGATATTTTTACTATTCCTTTCCATTAAAACGCTATATTTTTTTTTAAATTTTTTCCATATATATATTTCGGGAGTAAGTTGCTCCCTTCTTCAGTGGTGATTATAAAAATAATAAATAATCACCACTGAAGAAGGGAGCAACTTACTCCCGAAATATATAAATGGAAAAAATTAAAAAAAATATAGCGTTTTAATGGAAAGGAATAGTAAAAATATCAAGCAAAAGTAGTTATTGCTATGCTGTTAGAAATATTGAATTTTTTAACCAAATGAGTCAATAGCTAAGAGATCAATGCACGAATGACTTAGAAGCACAGTTCCAAACATCTGTTATACTATTAAAGATTATCCTTATTTGATACCTACATATATGTTGAATTTTATATGAATAGTTTTAAATAGAGTTGATACCATTTTTGTTAGCAATGAAAAATGTATTTAAATTTTTTAAACAGTAAAACTTATTTCAATTTTTATCGATATTTTCATTTTTATTTATGTAGATAAGATTTGCATTTACCTGATACACCCAAACTTGTTAATTGCATTCAATTTAAAGAAAAAAATATTTACACTAAATTTTGCAAATATGCACAATTGAAAAGTTGTTCATGCATCTCAAAATGTGAGTCTGTTGTAACCTGAGAAAAATTATTTTGAATAAAAAGTTCGCTGTTAAATGATCGCTTTTTGGATAAAGTATCAACAAATACTTATTTGTAAACTCTATAAATTTGATTGTAGAATAAAAATTGTTACCGTATTCGTTATCCTTCATCAACAGAGAAATATTCCAATAAATTCTAGTAAACAAAACGTGCATTTTTTCATATAATAATGACATTAAGTATTCAATTGTGCGCTAAATGAAAATATAAACAAAGCATATACTCCTTGCCGACGTGATTGTCTGAGCTAGGGGTGTAGAAACTATTTATGTATCTTCTCGTTTGAATGGCACGATAAACGTTTTGCTGAACTCTAGATCAAGATCTAGAGATCGTCTCTAGCTTCAGTACAATAACAAAATTTTCATTCTACAAATATCATGCACATACATATGCACATCTATCCATAGATCAGACAGTGCACTTTCGCTGAATGTGTGGCGACTATAGTTATTAATGTTAGATACTGCTGTACCGACTGGCACTATATAAATTTATGAAAAGCGGTCGAAAAACTGCGTCGTCATGCTATAATAAATGCTTTGTTTGACGTTCTTTATTACCAAGTTCGCTAGATCTACGATGCTCTGTATCGAGGTGCATTTTTCGTCAAGATAAAAGCTGTGCAATGTTTCTTAGTATACTTTTTTTAGATAAGATATTCTCAGATTGTTTTAGAAACTTTGTATATACTTTGTTTAGTTTTAATTTGTTTATTATTAAATTGGTTTGCATTGTACAGGAGAAAATGGGTAGATCTAAATAGCGAATTATGTGTGTACATACATACATACATGGTATCTACAGTTTCTTTGATATTCGCTATTGTGTTATTCTATTTTAAAACAATGGTGGTTTAAATTGTGTTTGTAGAATGGTAGTTGCTTCTGTACAACATCCTTTGACTTCTTGTTTTCCGTTTAGATTCTCAGAGGATTAGATCGAGATAGTCGATGAAATCTATACTGCAAGTGTTTATTGAAAATTTCATGAGATTTTCTGTTTAAAAATAATTTCTGTCGTACGACCACCACGACTGCGTCTTAGGATGGTCATCCTGTTGGTCCAATTTTGCACCACTTTTTCTAGCATAGCCGGCCTTATTACGCCATTAACGCGTCGAATGTTGTCTTCAAAGTCATCAACAGTTGCTGGTTTATAAGCATAGACAAGTTACTTGAGGTACTAACAGAAAAAAATAGTCCAATGGAATCAAATCGGGCCAGTTCACAGGTCCCTTTTTTGAGATGATTCGTTTGCCAAACGTTCGGCCCAATAAAGTAATGGTTTCACGCGCTGTATGGCATGTTGCACTATCCTGTTGGAACAATTTGACTGTCAAATGATTAGCATTGGTGTAGGGAATCACAAAATTACAAATCATTTGTCGGTAGCGATTGCTATTAACGGTGACATCGGTCCTGTCTTCAGATTTAAAAATAAAAGGACCCATTATGCCGCCGATATGCAAACCGCATCATATAGGGACTTTTTCGGGATGTATCGGGGCTTCCAAAGTCCCTTGAGAGTTATACTCATGTCCAAAACGGTAATTTTATTTATTTACGAATTCATTGAGCCACAAATGAGCCTGATCATGGAAAATGATTTGACGATAAAAATGCGGTTCAACTTCCAACTCAGGGCTACACAGAGGCCAAGTCGTAGAGAACGGTGTCGGATCGATAAATTTGGATCCTCAATCACAGTACCCTCGAGAGCAGCAATAGCTGTCTCAGTACGCACTGTACGAGCTCATGTTGGATGAACATTATCCAACAGAGTATACGGGGACATGAATCTTTTCATCGTATTGCGTGTGAGCTGCTTAGATAGACGATTGTGTGCACCATAATAATGAAGTGCTCTATAAGTTTTTCTGATAAAAGTTTTATACGTCTAAAAACAACTATCTGGCATTCTATACTAGATTCATTCATTGAAATTTACAAAATAACATTTGCATGTCGGCTTGTGATCCTACTAGCGTTGCCAGACGTCCCGTATTTCAGGCATAATTCTAAACGTCCCCTGAGGCTCCCCCTTAGACTCCCTCTTAGCCTCCCTCTTAGCCTCCCTCTTAGCCTTCCCCTTAGCCCCCTTAGACTTACAGGGAAATGCATGAGACTTATATGGAAGTGCTGTTGCCACACTTCTTGTGAAACATGTTGCTACGAGATTTTTATCTCTTGGCGCTGCAGTAGAAAAAATCAAAAAAATATGGCCAGCATTAACATCTCATTTTCTTGAATCCCGAGTGTCCCTGTCTATTAGTGAACATAATTACATTCGAACAAAAGGAGACAGAAACTTTGGCGTAAAAATACTTAAGCGTTCCTTCATAATGTAATGTTTTCGATAGAAACAACAATGAAAAGGATTCAGATAATCTATCAATTGTTGAAATGCATGTTGAAATACATGGGATTCGCGAAAAGCTGAAGCAAAGGTTGAAAGACAACTTTTTTGGAAACCGCGCAAGATAAACAACAAGTGGATTATCTACCTATATGCCAAAGAATCGATCGAATACGATTTTCGACAGTTCTACACAAATTCCATAGAATATTTGACACTGCGATATGATTTCTCTGAAAGCAACATCCTTTCCAAGATGCTTGTTAACTTCCCAGTATATGGGAAGTTCTTGTAATCGCTTCGAAAATCGAAATTGAAATTTTCAACTTTTCTTTACGTTTTGAGGTCTATAGAGTATATATAAAGTGTTTTTAGAAAGGGAGATGTATGTGTGTGTGTGTGTATGTGTGTACGTACGTACGTACGTACGTACGTACGTTCGTGGACACTTTTTTCTACGAGCATAGCTCACGTAAACAAAGTCTGATTGACTTTGTTAAGGTGTCAATCAAAGCGTCTTTGCAATTTTAAGAGCTGATTAGTTTTTGGGATACTTCGGTCGGGGGGGTTCGCTGTTTTGCCCGTTTGAAGGTCATTTCTGTCAGGCGCTATATCTCGTGAACCAAACATACGATTTTTTTAAACAAGGTGTCAATCAACGCGTATTAACGTTTGTGTTATTCAATCAAATTTTTAAAAAAATCCTTCGAGCGGTTTTCAAAATTTTTAGAAAAAAGTGCAAAAAATTAGGTTTTTTTTCAAAAACAATAAATTTTTAACCTTATTGTCAAGTCTTAGTAATCAATGTTTATAAAATTTATCTACTCCAAACAATGCTCGCAAAAAATCATCAAAACTTTTTCTCATGATTACGTTAAAAAATAAATTAAAAATAAAAAATCATTAAAAGTCATCATGATTTTCAAGGTCAATTTTATCATTTACTATATCTCACGAACCAGATATAATATTTGCATCATTAAGGTGTCAGTTGACGTGTATTAACATCTTTGTGAAGTTTTCAACATTATAAAAATTCGGTTTAGCGGTTTTTTTAATTTAATAGAAGAAAATGCGAAAAATTATGTTTTTTTCATACAAAATATTTTTTAACCTGATTTGCACAGCACAGTGATCCAGTTTATAAAATTTATACATTCTCATTAGTTTTTGAAGAGACACCGGCAAAATGTTCTTCCATAATTATGAAAAAACTAAATTAAAAATAAAAAAATCATCCAAGTAGACCATGTAAAGAGGGTTCATACGAGTGCTATTACTTTATATCTTTTATTCTAAAAAAATTGTTGTAAATTCAATCAAAGTTTTAAGATATTTGCATAATTTAAGCAGATTTTTAATAGTTTTTATAGTCTTTTAATTAAAAAAAATTGCTTAAATTTTGAAAACCAACAAAAATTTTCAACACCAAAAAGGCCCCCCCGATTGATCCGCGTGAATATTCAATCTGTCCTCATCGACCTAAAGCCTTACATAATCAATGGACCCTCCCGTAGACGATATGATTCATATTCACTCATTCCTGTTACTATTACCTCTCATTGTTGTAATGTTGTTGATGTTTATGTAGATATTACTGGGAAGTTGACCGTGTGGACCTCAAGGGTCGCACCTCGCGGCTTGTTTTAAATTTGAAATCACCAATAAATTATGAACATTTTCAAAAGCTGCAGAACTTTTAAGGATCGGTCTATTAAATATGGATGACTTGTTATACGAAGAATCTCAAATTATTTAAAAAAAACCTGGAAATTGCGACGGTTTTTGATGACACAAGCATGGGTGCTATTGAAAAGTAGAAGAAAATATTGGAATGGTTTTCCAGGAGTGAAGTTCTTTACATTTTTCTAATTACAGTGAAACCTCTCATAACCGGACACTCATGGTGCCAGTCTTTTTGTCCGGTTATGAGAGGTGTCCGCTTGTAGGAGGTATCAAACATATTGAGTCCTAAAGCGTGTGTAGAAAAAATTTGTCCGGTTATGGGGGGTGTCCGCTTATCGGAGGTGTCCGCGAGTGGAGGTTTCACTCAAATCAAACAAAGATAGGTTAAAACTTACACGATCTCCTTTAAAATATAACTATTAACTAGAAATAAATTCAACGTTTCATTTGTCCCGGGGAAAAATTTAAAATCCCTTTTTTTGTCAAAATAAGCATTTGTCCCATATACAATCGAAAAAATCTGGCAGCCCTAGATCTCACCCCTATAAAATGCATGATAGCTCACAATCAGATCGATTTCAGTCAAGGAAACATTGCGATCCAATTCTTGGAATTATCGATCATGCCAATACGCGACATGCAACAATTTTATTGCTCTGTCAGTTCTGCTAATTATTCGCCCTGGCGCGCTCAACCCCGGCGTAAGTTCCGCGGACGCAAGTAGTGCTCCACGTCACTGTGCAAATGGATCGATCGATTGCGCCCCAACTATTGTTGATATCTACAATATATAGTATATGTATAGTATTGTATTCTGGATCAACCTCACGGTCCATTGCTTTCCGAACGGAGTGACTATAAGAGTTTTGCAGTATCATTGCACCCAACTTGTCGGGAATCCGGACAGACAGGCGAATCCATCTGAATGAATTAAACATGTTTGCAAGCAATGTGTGTAATCGCTGAATCGCTTAAACGTCCCATCGTTTTGTTCAGGAACGCGAATCGAGATTAAATTCACAAATCGTCGGAATCCATTGTTTTTATTTGCACGATCAATATGGCTGAGTTCTAAGACCTTAGCCGCATTAAATGCATCTCATTAGGCTATTTATTTACACATGTGTAATTTATTCCGTTTATTTTTCAAACATTTTTTTATTTAGTTTCTGTATTGTTTTTCGACGATTTTCTAAATAAAGTTTGGCATTTTTTATGCAGCTTTATTGTACAGTTTGTTTTCAAAAATAATTGACCTCGAATAATCAACTTCTATGGCGACGGATAATTAGAAGAAGAAAATGTGTCAACGTCTCATCCCGTGAGGATATTTGTTTCTATAATGCTGTTCGTATTTTTTTTAATTCATTAATATCTTGCAATTTAAATTTCCGCATATACATACCAGTGGCGAGGGGTGAAAAATTACTGTGGGTAAGCCGATGATTTTCTAGCATCAATTTTCACAGCTGATTCGCAAGCCGGGAACGCTACCGGCTTTTTGATTTGTTTCCATATCCTATTGAGGAAAACTGAGCTTCCATTCCAACAAACGGGAGTTGAATGGCCACGGCACCTTAAATTATTGATGAATTCGAGACTCGGAAATCTTTGCTGCAACTCTTACAGATGTTGATCGCTTTGTTGGCTATTATGGAACTATGAGGATGTGTAGAATGAAGAGAATGGAGTATGATGGAATAAACACTGAGATCAAGTGGAACGATTGTGCATGTTTACAGTGATGCATACAAGTAAATACACACTTTATTCCCTTATAAAACTGAAGTGTTTGACATTTTTGGAACATATTTGGAAAGGGAAGCCGATGGGAATCGGCTTATATGAACGCCTCGCCACTGATACATACATACATACATACATACACGCCAATCTATATCATATACTAATTTAATCGAATTGAATTGTTCGTCGACTATAGTATACCAGGGCGGATCTGTAGAAAAACGACTACATTTGGCCGTTGAGAGGGCGCACGCTGATTTTTGCAGGAACAATACAACAATAATTGATTTATGCTCCCTCTTAAAAAAGTCGGGAACATTGAAAAAAATCGAAATGTTTAAAAATCAAAAAAAATCGTGTTTTTGCTGCTTGTCTCACTTCTTACATTAAAACGGTTAATTTCAGAGCAAAATTGGATGAGAATAAAAGTTACGTAAGCAAATTTTCTACAAGATAACGTTGGTTTTAAATTCTAAAACATTTAACCCTTGCCGCCAAATAGCAATAATACAAAAACAAATGGGAGAAAATCCGTTTCTTACTCTTTTTTTTTACCATTTTCAATAAACTTAGGACCTTCATAGTTTGCCAAAAAAATTTTTATAATAGAATAAAACAGCACACAAATTTTCATCAAAATCGAGTGTTTGTTTTTTAAAAAAGAAAAACTTCCTTTTAATTTTATGTATCTTTATTTGGATTCGTAATCGAATTTCGACCGTAATCGTTCGGTCTTCCCCAGCGATTCGCGAACGAACCGAACGATCTTTTTTAAAAAAAAAACAAACACAAGTTGTATTTTGTGAAGATGAAATGAATTACTAATATCAAAAGCGAATCAGAAAATTTCACATAACAGCTTGGCAATCAAAATTTCATGAAAAAATTTCAAATGTGTTTGAAATCTTGCAAGTCAGAAACTTAAGCCCATAAATATTTTTTTCATATAGAATAGCATTTCACGCATTGAATGCATTTTACAAAACTAAAATCGGATTATTAAAGCGGCCTCAGGATTTTTTTAAAATTATAAACAGTTTTTCTGCTAATAAACAAATTGAATATCTCGGTAAGCATTGATTGAAATTAAATTAAAAAAAAACACGTGAGAAAGAACACGTGAGAAAGAACTTGAAACTACGCTTCTTTTAAAAAAATTTCAAATGGGCTTTAGTTTCTGAATTGGTTGTCTGTTCGAGCTTTTTGGTAAATTGGTTTAATAATACAAGTCGTGACTGTTTCTTTTACCAAATTTTATTTTCTTTTCAAATATATACGACGTCGTGAACATATTACTGAAGAAGGCTGCAAGTAGTAGCCGAAATATATATTTGAAAAGAAAATAAAATTTGGTAAAAGAAACAGTCACGACTTGTATTATTTAGTTTCTGACTTTCAAAATTTTTTGAAATTTTTCATGAAATTTTGATTGCCAAGCTGTTATGTGAAATCTACTGATTCGATTTTGATGAAAATGTGTGTGCTATTTTATTTTAAAGATTTTTTAGGCAAACTATGAAGGTCCTTAAAACTAAGGTTGAAAATGGTAGAAAAAAAAGAATAAGAAACGGCCTTTTTCCCATTTTTTTAAAATTATTGCTATTTGGCGGAAAGGGTTAAATGTTTTAGAATTTTAAACCAATCTTATCTTGTAGAAAATTTTATTACGTCAATTTTATTCTCACTCAACTTTGCTCTGAAATGAACCGTTTTAAAGTTAGGAGTGAAACAAGCAGCAAAAACACGATTTTTAAAAAAAAAATTAAACATTTCAATTTTTTTAATGTTCTCGACTTTTTTGAGAGGGAGCATAAATCAATTATTGTTATATGAGTTATTCCACATCTTTTCCTGCAAAATTCAGCGTGCCCCTCTCAACGACCAACTGAAAATAGATCCGCCCTGGTCTACAGGTACACATTAACAAGCTCTGAAGTCACCACCACTTGTTCTTATGTTTTCCATGACTTAGGCTCCTCGAACGGTCATGGTTACTCCTCCGAACAACAACAATAGGTTTATATCCCAATTATTATTAACCAGAGCCGCTCCAGCACGCGTTTATGGTATTGCACGCACTTCGCATGTTGAACACTTTAATGAATGCACTTATATTTGCTTTGCATGAAGACAATATCGCCAACAATGTGTGGGGAGGAGCCGAAAATTCAAGATATCCTTGCAGAATAATGAGATAACAATGCATATCGATATTCAATATATGTATTCGTCTCATAAATGCTGTAATCTATGGTTTTATTAGCTGTGCAATATTCAAAAAAAAATGGCTTTGTATCCTTTGTTAGATTGCACAACAAATGGTAGGGGTGTCATATGATAACGTGCTGATTGTACTCGAGAAGTGCAGTTTTTTTTTACTTCGTTTGAATTACAATTTATTCACTTTCATTTTGCCGACAATCGCAAGCTGTTGAATGTGAAAGAGAGTTGAAACATGAATAAATTTCCAGTATTGATTTACCCAATTATAAATTCCTAACATACTTGCTGCGGTCTGCTGCGTTCCAAAATATTTATAACTGGCAATATATAAGCTGAAAGATTTAACCCAGTAAATAGCTAAAGTTTATTTTTTGTCATCAAATGATATATGCACATAAAACATCGATAATGTATCATTAACCTTTATTGTATGATGTATCTTTGTTTTGAGACTTGCTGCTTAAAGTTTCCACATGTTTCTAAACCATTCAATACTAATTATCCATTAAATGATTTAAAAAAAATTACTTCCCCATGGCCCCCAATCAAGTGTAGAAAGATGAATTATTATTCATCTTTTTCAGAAAGCATCTCGGTTGAATGATTAGCATTTTTTTTAGAACTTTACGACATCAAAAATTTTTATGCGAAGCTACGAAAGAATCTGTTCGAAATATTGACTTCTTTAAGGATAATTTGTCAATAACTAACATCAATGACTTTGAACCATAGCTCAAAACATCTACGGTACCATGAAGGACGATCTTGGCATGCTGTTTAAGATACCATGTAAGTGTAAAAGCGTTATAAACAAGCCACGAGGTGCAATCCTTGATTTCTACAGGAACAACTTCCCAGATATTAAAAATATTATAGATAATAATAATAATAATAATGGAAATAATAACACCCTTCTCTAATAATGAAAAGAACTCAAGTGGATGAGATCATATTTATCATTTTGCTTTAGGGAGCGTCCATTGATAACGTAAGGTCTTTGGTAGGAGGGGATCTGATTGAATCCTTACGCGAGGCAATGGGTGTGTGTTGACGGTTGATTACGAAGCCTTTTCACGTAAGTGGGTTTTTCCATCTCGATACTTGAAATACAAATAGGCGTAAGATTTTAGGGTTATTGAATGCATTTTTTGTTTCGACGCCAATTGAACTAGATTTTGTTGCTCAATAATCATTTTTGGTAGTTGAATCCAAAAAATTCCGTAAACGCTGCATAGACATTGCATTTGTACTTTTCTTAGTTTTAAAATATTGGCGATTTTTTTTTTGCCCAATTGGAGATAACTAAAATCAAATCAGCTCGTGGCATTGCAAATTTGTTTCAACAAATTCGATACGTATATACGTGCATGTACGTACGTACACACATACTTCCTTCCAAAAAATACTGTAACTATACTCTAAAGACGTTAAAACATAAAAATACGTTGAAAAACTCAATTCGAATTTTCGAAGCTATTACAAGAAATTTCCGTACCATGAAACGTTAAAAACAAAATAAGGGCTATAACTATATATCGAAAGAAAATCAATCGAATGTATTTAAGGAGCAGGAAGTCATGATTATAATACTTAATTCCAGAAAAGCAATGATATACAACGAACCTTATTTAACACGTAACACTTATCTAATCAGAATGATGCGACACTTCAAAAAAAATCGACCATCATTTTTAAAAAGCGATCAAATAAGTTATTTTTAATGCTAGCGATTTTAGAATTTTGACTTCAAGTTCTTCGTTCTTCCTTAAAATCTTTGTGGCTGATCAAAATTATAGGAATATTGCTTTTACCAAGAATGTTCTTATGGTAATTGATAGTCTGATCAGATTTTGGTGGCCATCCAGCGTTCGAAAAAATCTCAAACATGATGCCAAGGTACGAATGTGAATTTGTTGCTGTATAAGAACATTTAAAGGGGTAGTACCGATAATAATTTTGAAAAATCAATTTTTCATTTTTCCATTTATTATACCTTCATAAATCACGTCTCAATTTTTTTAAAGATATTCCCAAAAATAAAGAAGTTATGGCAGTTTGAGCGTGCACGTCTTTTTCGCTTTGTAAGCGATATTTTCGCTTATAGAAACTTGAAACGCGTTTTTCTCGAAATGACGGTTTTCCAACTGCGGATACTTATTCTCCTAATTGGTCGAACCGATTTAAATCAAATATGGTGCGCTACTTTATTCAAGTATCTTGTGTGTTAATCGATCACAATATAGGTCAAAAATCGATCACGAAACAATTGGCAAGCGAAATAAAGTCAAAGAAGCGATTTTTCGGAAAAAAATTTCAAACAATCGCTATTTTTTTTGATCATTTTTTCGAAATATGATTATTACCACGTAAGAAAAATTCTTCTAAAATGCGGTTTCGTTTTTCATTTCAAATTCTTCATTCCTGAGATTATCTGTCCGCAGTGGGACGAGGCATTTTTCGAGATATCAACTTTGGCGCCTGCTATAAATTCACAGAAAAATGAAGAAAAAAATATTTTTTTTGTAATCTTCAAAATGTGTGTTTTACCTATGCAAATTTTATAATTTATATACAATAAAGGATCTGAAAAAAATATTGAAAATTAGCCTGTTTTTTAGAATTGTAGCTGGTATCCTCCCTTAACAAGGCATCTTGGAGATTATACAAAATTGAAAGATATTTTGTTCTTATTTAGAAGATTTAATTTTAAAAAAAATTGATAGATCTATGCAAAGCTTTTCAGGTCGAAAGAAACTTGCAGTGAAGATATTTAAACAATAGAATGGTGAAAATTGAATCAAGATTAAATCAAAATTGAAAGTACGTTACTGCCCATAATAAAGACAATCGAAATATTTTTGTCTGTTAATGATTTTCACTAACATTCTTTTTATACCCCGAGGATGTGATATTTTCTAATGCATACCTTACTCACTTTTGTTTTAATGAAAGATCATTCATTTCAAATATATAATGATAATATTAGCGTTTTTTTTGAATTATAATAACAGCTCTGAATAATTTTCCGATATTATTTCTTTCGACATTTCGGCCGTTCGCTCTATATCTAACGAAATACTTCTTGTACATAAATTTATATGCTTATAGCAAACGAGCAGATTTTCTTGCCCATATCATAATATTGTGAAAATTCTATTCCACCGAGGGTACAGGATATCCTGTAATCGTCTCGTTTCGATCACAACCATAAATAATCTAAGAAAAATTGTGAAAGGCCTCCTGTGAATTGGCGACATCCCTCCATCCAAATTCCTTATCTACATTGTCTTGTCATCATCTTCTTACAGATACAAGGAAGTGTTCACACAAGCATTGTGTGACTGAGAAATAAAAAAAAATATCTAGATTTCTCACTAAACAGGAAAGAAAGTGAGTCCCACACCAATTTCAGCCTGTACCATAGTTCATTTATCAGGCTCGGCAGCACCACGGACGAGGGTGTCCTACGGCAACAAACTTGCGGAACGCAATAGGATCCTATGTGCAGCTAATGTGCGGCAATTAGTCATTAGCTAGTGGAGACTGGATGACGAGCGAAAACCGATCCCGATGTAATTTAATTGGTTCTAATTGAGACGAGTGCCTCTCCATTCATTAGGGTCCAATTAGTGAGTTAAATTGTTGTCAATTCAATGCAATGAAAATAAACAGAGTTGCGACAGCCTGGTGTATCGACTTTTATTGGAAAAGACCCGAGATCAAGGAGAGAACTATTTCAAATTGATAAATGTGGAAATTGAAGATGTTATAAAATGATAAAGATACATCTATGTATACATTGAGAGGATAAAATAATTTTCTGACTAAAATCGTGGTAAATTTAGAGCGACTTATTATAAACGTCGCCAAGTTCAAAATGAAGAAGACTAGTTGATTCCTTATTGGCTCTGTTAGAGCGATAAGAACGTATTCTTAACACATCTAAATGAATCAATGTACTTAACATCTTAAATTCTGTACTTTCGTATGTTATGAATGCACATGTATATGGCCTCAATATAAAAAATGATTTAAGTCTTCAATCAACGTTCAGCATGTTAATAATACGTTGCAAAGGATTGCGGAAAATGCCTTGACAAATGAATTTTGTTGGTCTGGATCTGGATCTGGATGCACTGAGCCAGATATCTTTCCGCAGTTTGCCTTCATGGGGCCACATTTAGCGCATTACAAGTTGTTTTTCATAGCTGAGCATTTGGTTTTAAAAGTAAGGATATCTAAGAAAAATTCCGCACCAATCAAATATCTAGAAAATTATTTTTGGACCAACTGTTAACCGCAATATACTCTGCCATTTGGCTACAGATGCACCGCGTCACACATCAGATAGTTTCCGGGACAATCATTGTCCCATTGTCAATATCATCATCAATAACACAGACCATTCATTTCTTAACCAGACCATACATACGAGTATATATAGTCGATATTGAAAACTATCCAAGTATCGCTTCAAGGGTTAAGTGGAAAAAGATGACGAGTGGAGGATCGTGGTCATAACGCTATGCATCGAGAATGATCCTCCATTTGACTGACCCTCGTGCAGCCGTGAACACTTGAATGGTCCCAAATAGAATGACCACCATTAGATAAACGATTATTGTAATGGAGGCAGCGTTTTGTTATGGAACGTGGGAGGCTCTGAATAAATTAGCGATAATTTCTCTTTCATCTTGCACAAAGGGAGGAAGATCATATTTATGTTGCTGCCAGTCATAATATTGAGTTAAGATTTCGTAGAAATTGAGAGGTGGAATTTGCTCATTAACATGTATGATAGGTGAATATGTAATAGTTCCAAGGAATACCCTTTGAAGTCAATGCTTCACAAAAGGCAGCGCGCGGTGACCGTAAATGGCTTTGAATTGTGTTAATTAGAATTGAACAGCGGAATGTTATAAAATTTTTCAACGTTCTCAATTACAATGTTTTTTTCCACAATAGAATATGTGCGCTGCGGATAAATGTTCAGATAGACCGCCCGCAGTGGCGACGTGAATTTATTTTGAAATTATTATCCCGATTCGAAGCAAAAACAACTTTACAAAGATCAATTAACTTTTAAGATACTAGTCCACTTGTTCCGATTTCTCCTTTATACCTATATTATATTTGTGGCTCCTTTACCTGTGCGTAGTGCTAATTTAGATTTCTACATATCAATTGTGTGTTTTTGATAACTGTCTAATTTTCCATTTTTCAAACAATATTTATCATTATTGAAAAAAAGTCGTGTTGTTGCTTTTCACCAAAAATATTATGTGCGTCCTCAAATACGTATTTGGGGAAATACATAACATTTTTGGTGAAAAGCAACAACACGACTTTTTTTCAATAATCGTAAAACAGCAAAAGACGTTCAAAACACCCAAATAAAATATTTATCAGCAAAATGGAACAAAAACTTCAGACGCGTTTTCCGCATAACAACGTTTTTGAATATGGCATAGAGATAATCTCCAGATCTACCATGTTGATTTTCAAAATCTTTCATGCGTTTAATTTTTTAGAGTATATTACACCGTAATCCGCCAAAATATGTCCAACAAATTTTAAAAAAAAATTTGGCGTTAAAACAACTACGAAAAAAGGTCGATTTTTGAAATTTTTTCACATGTCCGCCGTTATTTTCAAACTATTTTTTTTTGAAAACATTGGTAGATTACGGTGTAATAGACCTTTTTTTAAAGTGCCGTTTAAAATTTTGTTTCAAATCTACCAATCCATAGATTGTCTCCCTGCCGTGGAGCAACGATTTTTTCAAAGCTTAATTTCAGCGCCCTCTATAAAAAAAATAATAAACAAAAAATAAAAGTTATGTTTTTTTTTTGTTTTACTCAAATATGAAATAATACTATAAAAAGAATTCATGCCATTACATAATAAAGTTTCTGAGAAACAAATACTTGAACAGTGGGCTTTTATCGCTTTCTAAAGTGGACTGGTACCTTAAGTGCAAATGATGAACAGTATGTCGATCTTCAGTAAGGCATGTGAAATTTATTTATTCTACTTTCTTCAAGAAACATTTATTTATCTGGCACATTGTCATTGATCTTTATTACAATTCAGTTGACCCTATGAATATTTCGAAAACAAGATCTTTACTAAGTCTGCTTCATAAAATTAGGCAGCCGATAAATGTAGCGCCCGATTTCATTAGTTTGGAATTCTCTTTCCAACAATATTTTCAAAAATATATTCGAAAAATCGACTCCACTTCAAAAATGTCAGGTGAGACATGATGAGTGAAATTTGAACCTGAAAAAAATAAATTTTACATCATTTCCATTAAATACTCTTAAAATGAATTCTGAATCATATAAATTTATTCAAACGGTACAAATATGCGGACAACCCCCAAAAATAATTGGAATGCTATATACGTTGTATTGAACAAAGCCATTGAAATATTGTTTTTAAAAAAGTGTTTGTTTGCAAGCTAAATATTAGATTGGCTGTATGGTTTGATTGAGAATGTTAGTTATTGTCGTTAATTTCCTAGAAAATGCTTGTCGCTCCGTTTTTTTAACACAATAAAATCAACTGAAATGAAAATTAAGGTCTACTTGATAAAAAGAACTTAAATAAATCTTCAATTCATGCTTAACATTTGTTGTCAATAACATTAAAATTAAATATTAAATAGTATGCAAAGTTGAATCAAACAATCGATTTCATATTTGACTCGGCACTATTGATAAATATTTGATCTAGTAAAATATTTTCTTGCCTATTCTAGATCATGATAATTTAGACTTTTCGGGTCTAGAACAGCTAGGGTCAACATTGTATATAGTAAAAAAAATTATAGAATTTCATTTCATTTCTAGTGAAAGTAGGTTGAGTTGATCACTATGAAAAACATCTTCTTAACAATAGTAGGTTTCGAACATATTTCTCTAAAAAGAATTCAAGTTCAATAGTTGACTCAAGTGTCGCGGTGATTAATTCAGTGCAAATTTTTTTGGTACTTGCTATATATTTTCTTTAATTGCACATAAAGCACGTCACATATAAAAATGACATTACTCAAAATATGATTTTTTGAGTTATTGATAGGGTTAAATGCACAATATTGGATTTTACTTCGCGGCAAATACGCATTTTTATTCGAAAAAAATCATACAATTTTTCAGTCATTTAGGTTTTGTCTTGAAAAATTCAGTAGTTGAAGATGAAAAGTGGCACAAACCAAATGCATTTTAAAGTTAAAACCAAAGCAAGTTTCAAGAAATGCAAAATAGAAATATATATTTTCAACTACTACCGCAGATAATGTATAAACCTGTAACCAAATTCCGAATTATTTATTAGTTAATAAAGTAAACACAACATTGAAAGTATTTCAAGTATTTTCTTATATTCGCTCTAGTCAAAATCTACGTTATATGAGTTTTGTCACTTTTAAATACGACGTGTGATATGTGGCAAATTATTTGAGACTTAACAATGATTAGTGACTTGAGTATCGTGGACTCATATTAACACGAATGCTGCCCTAGCCGACGATAATAATAAGAAATAAAAAAATATTACAAGGCAGTTTTTGTAGGCTAATTTACCTAGCATAGGTTAGTAATTATGATCTTCCCCGTGCATTCCTTAAAAAGCGCGCCAAATTTGTTAGTGGTTAAAAAATATATGAAGTGTCTGATTTTTTTTAAAAACAATTCTTGCATTTGGCTAATATTTGCTAAATTTCAGTGTTTCACAATCTTTTTAATTTCGCGGTCCCTTTAAAAACCATAAAAATACTAAAAACAATACGATCCCCAATTATATATTATGCAATAGTATTATAAAGTAGTATGGGGAAGATTTGATTAAAGCTTGATATTGTTTCTAAAAAGAGTTTTTTCGTATAGACTCCTTATTTTTTGATAGAATCGGACCCACTTTATTTTTGATCACGACCCCCAAGGGGTCGCAGTTCCCAGTGGAGAAATGATATCCTAAATCAACTGTCTAATACTACTTTTGCACATATTACTGTGAAAAAGTTTTAAATAAATTGAAAAAATGAGGTTAGTTAGTTTAGTTTAGTTAGTTAGTTTTCTAAATACGCTTTATCGATTGAAACAAAATTAATTTTTTAGACTATTTAAACTTAATGGGAGCAATCGCACTGGACATATAACATTAGAACTGGTCTATATGAATATAACTCTCATTCGTGATAATATTTACGAAAAATATCATATGAAAAATATGCTTCATTTATTTTGAATATAATAATTTGAACGGCTCAGTTGAATTTAATAGTGGCAATAATTTAAAAGCTCAAAAATATTACAAATGTATGTGTAAATTCGTGTTGAAATATATTGGCATTATTATAGTCAACAATTTCTGTGGCTTTAAATTCCAAACGAAACCTAACTTTGATTTTAGTAAATTTCCAGATCATAAGATGCTACACATATTTTTTTAATTAGTTTTAATTCCTTTAGAACATGAATTCTCCCAAAAATTGAAATAATTTTTCGTAAAAAATATAATCAAACTTTTCAACTTATTTTCAATGCATTTTTTTTATAAAGATCTAATATTCTGGTCCTATTTTCAGACCTAACATCCAAGTTCTGATTATTGCTTGCATTATTGTTTCGATTGCCGGCAAACTTCATTTGAGATTATCTTTATTACAAATATTTCTAGTGTTACAGTCAATATTGCAGGAAATTTAATGATTGAGTCACGATAATGTTTTATCCAAATTTCCACCCAAATTTATCGAGCGTTATTGATTTTAGTGGCCAGCTTAACGTCCATTTGTACTTCGTTTCAGTTTAATCGAATTTATTGCATGTTTATGTATGTACGATTACGGACTTTGTTTCATATAAGTTCATATATGGAATTTGATAAGAAAGTATATCAATGGGATCGAAAAGAACATTTTCAAAACTGAAAGCTCACTTTGATAAAAGCCTCATGTTACCTTTTGAAGTACATAGTGCCTATCACTTTCACTCCGTTTGAACTGAACAATGGACCAAAAACTTGTAACGGACCTTCCAGCCAAGTGTCGTGTTTCGAAACGATAATATCTTCATCTCATCACATTAAAAAAGAATATTTAAATAAAGCAAGTCAAATGAATGCTCTTTTTTGGACTGTAATACTCCGAACGAATACGTTACTAAAATTATTCCGGCTTTTAAATATCGCCACCCAACAACGCTTTAATCTTTCCCGGGAAAAGGGATAATGGGGAATCGTTTAAGCAAATGTATCCACGGTATCACGCGCGTCAAGGCTCTTAATGAGCGAGCAATTAAGCCACTTTGAGGCCTCAGCAAACCGAGATGACTTTTAATTTTCCACGCGTTATCCGTTTGATAAACATCGCGATATTGTCTTCTGGGCATGCATTACGGGACGGCCCAAGGTGAACGTGGTTGCCTCAGCAATCGTGCGGTGGGCCCCAACGAACTTGTCGCCCGCCAAGCCCAACCGAAGCTCAAAAACCAACATATATAGTATGTACATGTGTGTAAACAATTTCATACTTAGTATCTTGCATATTTACTCTGCCCACAAAAATCCAAATTAATGCATTGTATCTTTTCTGTGTGTCGTAACCGTCTTAAGTAAACTCCTTGTGTTGTTCTTCCAGATCTTCTCGTCATCAGCACTTCACCTGAAGATCCAGCCGTCCAGCCTGCGTCACTGCACTCTTCACAGATTAGCCTCGTCATCTGCTGTATCTTCATCAGCGCGGAACGTGTTGCCCGAGCAAAAGATACATTCAAGTCTATTTGCAAGACGATTGCGGCGCGAGCCCGTGCTAAGTGATAGTTCGGATTTCAGAATAAAAATCAGGAGGTGCCTTATCGCGATTGTTGCTATCTAATAACGTGATAGTGGTCGCGGAGTATTGATAGTCGCTCGCGATTAAAGATATTCGGTTCATTCGCATATCAAATCCGAGTGGGTGCACAATTAATTAGCTGTGCCCCGAAAAAGATACAAGCGGCCGTTGTGTGTTGTCTGTTGCATAGTGAAATCGAAGAGTGAATTGGAACCTAAACTCATCAATGTTTCAAAGGGAATTTTGTGTGGTGTGGCATTCTTTCAGTTTTTATCGGTAACTTTGAATATCTCGGCGTGAAATGGAAGCGATTCAACGGACGCTACCCCCCAATCCAAAAGATGAGGCGAATTTTTTGTCCACGTTACTCTTCGCCTGGACTATTCCAATCTTCAAGCGCGGCTACACAAAAGCCTTAGATGTTGCAGACCTGTTTCAGCCGCTGCGCGTTGATAAGTCGGAATTGCTGGGCGATCGATTAGATAAGTAAGTATCGTCTTTTTAATTGTGATTTATTAGTAAGAGTCTTGAAATAAGTAGTTATTAATGTTATTCAATATTCAACGTGAGCTCTGTCCGAATTCGATCGTCATCAGAACTCAACTGAAATAGCTTTGCCCCTATCTCGTATGCATTGTGGCGTAGATAAGATAACGAATGCCGCTCCTGTGAAATGATACACAAAAATTTAAAATTTTGCTCATCATCATCGAAACAATTGAAGTAAACACTTAAAAAGGAGAAACGTGTAATTAAAAATGAAATAAGAATTTACACTACAAAAGTAGATAGCTTAATAAATTATCCATTTTCGCAATCTTCTAACAAATTGTATTGATGCAGTTCCACTAAATGTAGCAGTTCATACCGAAAAAAACATCTATTTTTGCATAAATGTGGATTATCTGTCTGCATGTATGTATAGTCCGTTGAATCAAGATTAGATAACGCTTTATTTACTATTCTTTTAGCTTGAAAATTGCCACAATGATTCTAATATTTTTAATTAAAAATGTGATTCGATAATTATTTTCATAAAATATGAATTAGCGGGAATATCAAACAAATCCATGTGTCAAACCAGTAAAATATTAAGGGGTTACATAAGTCTTGAGGGCAAAAAAAAACAATTTTTTCAAAAAATTAAAAAAAAACAATTTTTTCAAAAAATTGTTTTTTAAAAACCAAAAATCTGTTTTATTTAAAATTTACACAAGTAAAAGTTTAGTATTTCAAGAAGTTGTGAAAAAAATTCAGCTATAAACATTGAAAATTGTCAGTTTTAGGGCAGTTTTGCCCGTCCAACCTTATTTTTGCGGTAGGCAGAATATTTCGGTGCAGGTTCATTTCAAATCAAAAATCCAAAAAAAAATTCTTATAGTTTATGCCCTTGGCTCGTGATTGAACGAAAAAATTAAAAATAAATGAAATTTGAAGTTTTGAAATGAGTTTGAATGAATTTTCGTCTCAAATATTTTTGCATTTTTTCGATTCTCATCGTTTTTGAAAGATTTTTTCCGCATAAAACAAAACGAGTCGACCGAATGAAAATCCCTTCGTTTGAGCACGAATCAATACTATAAAGTGTGCAAAGTTTTAGCAAAATCGGTCGATTCGTTCTTGAGAAATCGTGCCTACCGCACGGAAAAACAAAGTTTCGAGAAAAGTTTTTTTTTACCGTGATTTAATGAATTAAAGTTATTTTTTAGCGACTTACATCGATTCTTCGATTTCAGGTCCATACAGTAATTCGTTTGCCTTATTCGCGATGTTCAAAGCATCCTTTTGATGTTGTGATGTTTGATGAAACAGAAAGGAACTGATTTTATGCGGTAGAACCGCGCCGTATGCGTATAATTCGCTAGGTAAGGCAGAGCGCACGTACCGTCCGCGCGGTATTCAAATCTCTATAACTCCGGTAATATTGCTCGAATTTACTTGAAGTTTGGTGATAACACTCTTGAAGTACTATACTTTTATATTAAATACAAGACCTATGTAACCCCTTAAGTGGAGTAATCACAATAGGAGGCCAATTTTTGCGCTTTTTCGTGATATTTTTAGAAGGGAAAGAAATGATTAAAACTAATTGAAATTAATAGGCTGTTTTGTCCATATTTTGAAATATTTTTTTCAAGTGATTATCATCAAAATTCCCAAAACTAGAAGCTGTTCTTCATGGTGGTCCGTCGTCCGAGTCTCTCATTGCCGTGCGTGCTGGAGTCCACAATTTTTATGTGAAAGCAATCCAAGCAACTTTTTCATATTATCTATGTATATGTATGACTTTTCGATGAAATAGGTTTTGAGTGAAAATTTTGAAAAGTGAAAATTTGTGACGCGTTTGGAATTTTTTTTTAAATTTTGATGTTTTTTCTTGCTTTTGTCTGGTTCAGTTGTACGCAAATTTAATAATGACGCAGAACATTTTTGGTTTTTGAAGATCGGTCAACAATTCGCTGAGATATATTGCACAAAAGCCGGAAAAAAACGCGTTTCGAGAAAAAAGCATTTAAAAACAAATTACCAAAAACTGAGTATTGAAGTGACTTGTGTATTCCTCCTGTATACACAGGGATACCAGGAAAAATACATCTTCTTGCTTGTAATACCTGTTCCAATAAATACCAAACAAGCCGCGAGGTGCGACCCTTGAGGTCCACACGGTCAACTTCCCAGTAATATCTACATAAACATCAAAAACATTAAACACAATAATAATTTTGAAAATAATACTTCCTGAAATAATAATAATGAGAGGTATTCATAGCAGTAACAGGAATGAGTTAATATTAATCATATGATCTACGGAAGGTTTTTTTGGAATTCCAACATTTAAGCAGTTTTTTTGTTAACACTAAAACACTGTTAAAACTATTAGAAATCTGCTCAAATTATGCAAATACTATAAAACTCGGATTGAATTTACAACAATTTCCTTAGAATAAAATATATAAAGTAATATCATTCGTATGAACCCTCTTTACATGGTAACTTTGAATGATTTTTTATTTTTAATTTAGTTTTTTTTTTAATTAAGGAATATGGGTTTGCTGGTTTCTCTTCAAAAACTGATAAGAATGTATAAATTTTATAAACATTTAATACTGTGCTGTGCAAATCAGGTTAAAAAAATTATTTTTTATGAAAATACCCTAAAACCCTAAAAGCCTAATTTTTTGCATTTTCTTCTATTAAATTAAAAAGCGGCTGTAACAATTTTTCTATAACGTTAAAGAAATCGCAAAAATGTTAATACACGTCTATTGACACCTTAATGATGCAAATATTATATCTGGTTCGTGAGATATAGTGAATGATAAAAATGACCTTGAAAATCATGATGACTTTTAATTATTTTTTATTTGTAATTTAATTTTGTACGTAATCATGAGAAAAAGTTTTGAAATTGTTTCTACAAATATTGTTTGGAGTATATAAATTTTATAAACACTGATTACTATATTTCGCAAATCAGGTTATAAATTTATTGTTTATGAAAAAAATCTTATTTTTTGCACTTTATTCTCTTAAATTAAAAAACGGCTTCAACAGTTTTTATAAAAATTTGATAGATTCACGCAAATGTTAATACGCGTCGATTGGCACCTTAACAATGCAAATCGTATGTTTGATTCGTCAGATTTAAAGCATGACAGAAATGGCCTTGAAGAACATGATGACTGTTAATGATTTTTTATTTTTTATTTGATTTTTTTTTGTAATCATGAGTAAAAAACTTTGATGTCATTTTCAATAAAACTGTTTGGAGTATACAAATTTTATAAACATTGGTTACTACGACTTGGAAATAAGGTTAAAAATTTATTGTTTTTGAAAAAAATCGTTATTTTTTGCACTTTTTTTAAAAAATTAAAAAACGGCTCCAAGAATTTTTTTAAAAACTTGATAGAATCACATAAATGTAAATACGCGTCGATTGACACCTTATTCAAGAAAATCGTACGTTAGTTTTGCGAGATATAACGCATGACAGAAATGACCTTCAAACGGGGAAAACAGCAAACCCCCCCGACCGAAGTTTCCCAAAAACTAATCAGCTCTTAAGATTGCAAAGACGCTTCGATTGACACCTTAACGAAGTCGATACGACTTTGTTTACGTGAGTTATCGTCGTAGAAAAAAGTGTCCACGAACGTACATACGTACGTACGTACGTACGTACATACACACACACACACATACATCTCCTTTTTTAAAAACACTTTATATATACTCTATAGACCTCAAAACGTAAAGAAAAGTTGAAAATTTCAATTTCGATTTTCGAGGCGATTACAAGAACTTCCCATATACTGGGAAGTTAAAAAGAACCTCCATTAATGTGCAAAAATAGTGTTAGCAAAGTTGCGAACCAAAAGCACACTAGTGGGCGGTGTTGTCGACTAGACACGGAGGTACAAAACCCAAAATAAAAATGATTATATAGAATTGCTACGTATGCATCATATACGCTAACGTAAAATTGACAGTCGTTATACTGCGCGGATACAAATAATTTATAAAGTAGTTGAAGTATAATGAGCTTAATCCATCAATAAGCCTAACCGTGGTCGTGCTGTCTGGTGGCGGATGGTAAATGACAGCACCTGAAGAGGATGCCGTCCGTCACCCCGAAACCACGCTTCCCCATTTTATTTTATTCATATTTTCAACTATATCTCATAATTTTTTCAAGTGATTGTCATCAAAATTCTCAAAGCTAGAAGCTGTTCTTCATGGAGGTCCGTCGTCCGAGTCTCTCATTGCCGTGCATGCTGGAGTCCACAATTTTAATGTGAAAGCAATCCAAGCAACTTTTTCATATTATCTATATGTAGGACTTTTCGATGAAACAGGTTTTGAGTGAAAATTTTGAAAAGTGAAAATTTGTGACGCGTTTGGAAAAAAATATTGAACATTTTGCTGTTTTTTTCATGCTTTTGTCTGGTTCAGTTGTACGCAAATTTAATAATGATTCAGAACATTTTTGGTTTTTGAAGATCGGTCAAAAATTCGCTGAGATCAAATGCACAAAAGCCGGAAAAAACGCGTTTCGAGAAAAAAGCATTTAAAAACAAATTATCAAAAACTGAGTATTGAAGTGACTTGTGTATTCCTCCTGTATACACAGGGGTACAAGGAAAAATGCATCTTCTTGTGTGTAATACCTGCCCCAATATATACGAAGTAAGATAGATTCATAGAAAGACAGGTGCGCGGTCCCGCCCAATTTTTCTGCAATCGCTCCCCTTCTATCGGCCGTGCGGTATACTCGAGCACTCTCGCTTTTTGCCCCGAAAATATAAGCAGGACTTCGAATATCGGTCTAAAATTTTTTGAGAATGGCTAAACTTTCGATTGCTACAATAAATAAGTCGATTTTTTAAACCTTCTAATGTGATTTCCTCTCTTAAGTAGTAATCTTGATTTTAAGGGGTGTCATATAGATTAATTATGTTTTTCTTGTGCGTTTAACTTTCCCAGCTATTTACTCTCAAAATTATGATTGCACTTCATAAAAAACTTAAGTCAATAAAACTTTTCGCGTTCTTGAACTTCCCCAAATAAACATGTTCAGAAATTTGTTTGCGACTTTCTTTTGTACATAATGTTTTTTAAAAGCTGTTATAAGCCTGTCAAGTATCAAAAATAAAAATTAAACAAATTTGCTTACTTCTCATGTGCTTATGTACCTGCTGCCAAAATTGTAGTATTAAGTCCTGTCTGTCCTCAGGAATGCTGGATTTAGTTCAGGCGAAAAGCAGACAACCTTTTCTAATTGAGTGCATCAAAATCGTACTCATAGTTGATGTAACTTACCTAGCCATGCAGTTGTGAAATAAACAGTAAACAAAGGGTTATAAAATTAGAATTTCAAAATTTGACCGATTATAAGTTCGATTGTTATCGAGAAGAGGTTATCGCAATCATGTTTAAAGTATTGATAATATAGTGATATATGTTGTTTTGAAAATTTGTGGAGATTATGTTTTTACAATATCCATTTGTCTTATAAATATAAAAACATTCGTTTCAAAATTCTTTTACCTAAAACTAGAAAATATATTCTTTGTGTTATTAAGAAGTTTTCACTTCAATAATCGCTTCAGGTTTGGAAATGTTATATTCGAATTAAATTTTGATACGCAGGATGGTTTTAATCTTGCCTCTTTGTGTATTTTTTTACTCAAATAAGCAATTAATCTACAACGAGTTTTAAAAAGCAGAAATAGCAAAATTGCATAAACAACTTTCTGCATCGTTGTTTCTACGAAAAGTTTGCAATTTAATTATTAGTTACTTGAAATCAAAATAATGAAATTGTACGTCAAAAATGACAAAATACTATTAACATTTGTTTCAATTATGTTAATGCCCAATTTATTTAAATAAACCATAATTTTGAATAAATTTTGCCGTACTAACTTTCATTAATTCTAACAACTATGCTTCGATTCGCTTGAAATTAAATGTATCTTCCTTGAAATTATAATCAAGCAATTTCTGTAAAAAAAATTGTTTTCAAAAATGATTTTCTGATTGCAATTTCAACATTTGAAATAACAATTACGATAAGAGCCTGAATCATAAGAAAATTTTATGTATTTTTTCGATACCTCTTTTGTTAACCACTACTGCATAGAAATTTGGAAAAACTACATCTTATGAGCGATCATTGAAATCAATAGAAAATTTCCATTGTTCGGTACTCAAAAAACTTTTCTAAGTGAACTCTACCAAATGTCCTATTTGCTATGCCAATGCTCTCAAATTTGTTGTCATGCATATATTGGTATAAAATTTATTGGTTTTCTTTTAAAGTGCGTATTATTTCGACAATGGTCCAGTAATGCTCTTGAAATGTTCAAAAAAAAGATCGCATTTAGTTGTCAAGTCACTCTTGTTTTATGCACATTAAAAATATTAATACTCTCGGAATATATTTGTCCTGACTGCTGTACAATATTCACAGAATCTTATCTTGCAAATAAATAAATATGTAAACAAAATATGTTGTTCATGCACATCAACGTGAAAGAAATAAACATCTTAATCTTGCACTGCATCCACCGAGATATTTCTTCATAAATCTATAGATAATAATTTCAGCTGAATTAAATGAAAATTATTTTAATTTTTGGTCAATTATTCAGAGAATCAATATTTGAGCAACATTTTATCTAGGTGAGTGACAATTGTGTGTAGATTTTTTTAAGATTCAAATTCATACTCCTTGCTCTATTTTGCGACCTAAAATTAAATGCATCTGGATTATGTTACCGAAGTGAAGGATGTGAGTGTTGTGACTACTGGTCCAATTTTTAAACGTTACCAAATAGATGCTACAGTCTTAATTCTTTTCTACATAATAGATTTTTTGGACAGATTCTCTATTTGCTACTATTCTTCGGTTACCTATATGTCCATCAGATAACATTCATCAAGGTATTATGTTAATTCGATAGTGATATTGCCTACCGGAAATTCAATTCCATTCAACTAGAACTTAAATCTTATCTGCATGAAACGAAGCACGGTAGCCTTGGGTCCATCATACCTTTTTGGAAATTCTTTCCTGGTTGCATTACAAATCAATTGTGTCTGTGAAATAAAATATGGGCAGGCGGCGTTGAGAACAATGCATCTATTTATCATGTAACCGTTGGCACCTTCTTACTTCCATTTTAAAAATTCCTGGGTGTTTCTTATCAACTGTCTTGGATCGCACTTTGTCCGACGTCGTCTTCATATCGTTTTTTTGTTGGTAAGTGCAGCCCTCTACGAAAAAGAAGAAGCACATTTGACAAATCGATTGGTAGTGTATCGATAAAAGGCTCACGTGAGTTTTTAATCCGATTAAATTATAATCACGAAAGTGTTTTGAACAAAGAATAAAGAATTTCAAGTGAATTTGTTTCGAGAGCAGACATAATAGGCTCAGCTCAGCAAAGGTAACAAAAGGAAGACAGAAGGGTGGATTGTTGTCCATTGAATAGTAGAGAGTCGAATAGAAATTCTGGTAAGCTGTAGTTGAAATTAAACCACGAACTGATGCTTCTTTACACAGTTGAATCCTTTCCTGTTCCCTCGGAAAATCGAGTAGCAGTTCAATATAGAAAGAAAGATTTACCGAATGGTATTAAAATGATACCATTTGAAACCATTTGCAGACATCTTCAATTTTGAGACTATATCTCTGCTAAACTTAAATATGGAATAGTTTATAGAAAACCCCAAAAAATGGAAGTTACGCTTATTCGCATCAAACTCAGGTAACCGAGGTTGAGTTATCCTATGCAGGCAAAAACGAAGTATCCTAGTTTGATTTGTTCCGTGAGCACTGAGGTCCAAAAATACTGATTAAAATAAAATAAAAATACGAACCAATTGATTTCTCAATAGTTTTTAAGATTTGCCGGTTTCACAACTATTGTTTCAGGATTTAAATGCCAATGGATCAATCAATATAAATCATAAAAGAGATTCATAAAATTGACATTAATGTCTTGCTCAAAAACTCAATCAACAAAATACAACTTCATAACATTGTCCAAGAAAAAATTCATCAATAAACGTTTTTAAAAAAAATATACCAAGTCTGGAATGAATGAAAGGAAGGTGAGATCTGAAAATAATTTTTTGATTAAATTTGTCCGTGATTTTTTTTGACATTAATTTGTTGCTCTAAGATTAACAAAAATAAGTCTTTCAAATCTTTTTTTCCATAGAAAAATTGAAAAAGTTTTGAGTAGAATATTTGTTAATTGAAGAAAATCCCTGTGCAAAAGTGAAATTTGATACGAAAAGTTTATCACATAAACTTCTGAAAATTTATGAAAAGATTGTTGAAACTGTTGGTTAAATCGATTTAAAGGGAAGGAAGGGTTCTTCGTAAATATTTAGTACAGAATAAATCCTACAACAAAAATGTGTTGAACATTTTGTTCACAAAAAACAATTATAGAAAACACGTCATTATATGTTCTTTATTTTGAACAAATTCGCTTGAGAAATTTAATCACAAATTTTCAAACAAAAAAATTTGAAAATAATGAAAGTTAGACGGAAAATGGCATGATAATTTTTTGTTACGCATTTATGGCTTGAACTAAATGCAAAAACAATTTTGAATGAAAATTTATAAGATTTGTATACAATTTGATTTGAAAACATATTTTTGTTTCAGCTGACTTTCAACTTTATTCAGTGCCTTGTAATAAACTATTCACCCTTCCTAAAATTACCAAAAAAACGACAAAGCAACAAAATCTCATAAAACATAATTTCTGTCCCAGCAATAAATGTCTCAGTAAATTTTGCCCAACATAGATTGAATCTTGTCGAAAACTTTAAGAAATAAAATTAATCATTTTAATATTTTTTTGGAAATTGTTATTCATAGCATTTCTATCGCATAAATTTTTAAAAAAATCATAAAAAAAACAGAAAATATTCACGAAAGTTTTGCTTAAAATTAAAAAACGCCCAGTTTTAAAATGTCCAAGACAAGTTTTTTTGGATTAAAGACAAAAAATCTATGAAAATTTCAAAGCTTTCTAGAAGTTAAGAAAAAAACTGAGTATGTACTCTTCAAACTTTCTAGATGGAAACAACTAAAGAGAATTCAGAGAAACTGAAAATGATGATGATGGATGATTAAAAATTACAGGCGAAAAAATTTTAAAAAAAATTAATTTCACATGAAAATTAATTGTAGGCTAAACTACTCGAAAAATAATGATCCTATTTACGGAAAAACAAGGGAAAAAATAAGCTAGGCTAAGCTTCGATGTTGATGTTTATGAGAGAAAATTATTAATGCATATATGATGAGAGAAACATCCTTCTAAAATTGATTGCTTTTTAAATTTTTTTTAAATTTTCCAATGCAAAATACTTAATATCCAGCCAATCCCGGCTCTTTTATTATTCGAATCAATTTTGATGTGGTCACTGCAAACGATCGATTCGAAATCTATGTGTTTCTTAAATTCTTTTGCTTGGAATAAGTAACGCTTTATTTCTAAAAGATGATCGAAATTATTGAATAACTATAATTCAAATAGTAGTCAACTATTCTCAAGTCGTGTTTAAATAAATCTCTAAGCCATTACGTCAAACATCTCGATAGGACAATGATTCAAGCTCTTTAGAACCAACAGCTCTTCAGAATCAAACTTGCTAACATTCTCATGAAAAGTGAACCAGGAAAACGAATGATGTCACAGTCATGGGTACAATTGTTGACTATCTTGTGGTTGAAGAAGAAAGTGCTATGTTCTTGTGCTGGATTTTCGCGCCTATTTTTCGCTTGGGGTTTTCCACCCACTATTTCCAATGAAAAGCATACCTAAGTATGTTGATATGTATCTTTAAAATGATATCTTTCTTAGAAATGTTATCGTCGTGGAACCGCAACATTCAATTCGCGTGGTCATGTTAGATACCATAGGTTTATATTTAAGTGTCACTTAATAATATTTTTTAAGTACGGTGCTACTTTATTTATTAAAACTTAATGCCAAATTAAACTGATGCGAGTGTAAGCACATATTTTGAAATGTGATGTCCATCAAAATAAACAAACCATAATATATATTCCGTTTGATTTAGAATATCTTTTGAGTAGAGACAGTAGCGTACGCAGGATTTTGATAAGGGGGGGAGGGGTCATATTTTTGAAGTCTTGACTAGGTATGTTTGCTAGTGCTTCGGTGTAGATATGAAGATATAATGATGTAATCATACTTAATCATACTTTTTCACCGGTCAAAGTTGGAGTCCTCCAAAAATAATTCTGGCAGAGTTTAGCCCGATTGCATGTCTGGTTTCATTTACTAAACTTGTTTATTTATTTGTTATTAACTTGTTATTTTATTTGTTTACCCACTGAGTAGAGAGATACTGTTTCAACAGCGACAAGTTGAATTAAAACGCCCAGTCTCATGTTTATTAGCCATTCAATAAATTGTTTGCGTTTTAACTCCTATTCCAAGTACTTCGCTTCGAAATCAGATCACTTTCAAAGGGAGATGTAAAATAAGAATAAATTGTTAAAAAAATAGTTGAATCTCATATCATATTTTTATTAATAATCCTTCAAAATTATGCAATCATGTCAATCAATAAATAAAATATCAATTTTTTTCATTTTTAATATTGCCTCCTTTATCGTTGTGACTCAAAGTTTTTACCTGGAAATCATTTTTCATTGCTGATATATTTTTTGCGTTATAATTTAAGTGAAGGGCAGCGTTTAAAATTAAGTAAATTTTTTGATGCATGGGTCACGAAATAAATATTGTTTTTATGGCCAGCAAATATGTATAAAAAGATTTAATTATAGTCAAATGCGAGATTTGTACTGAAAATTTAACCTCGAAGAGGTCAAAGAAATGAGTAGTTATGTAAGGTTTCTAACAGCAGGTTACGGGTTTTTAATTTGATACTTTGATAAAACCCTATTGAAAATGAAGTAATTACTATTGATAAGAATGTGACAGTACGTATCTATCAAAGATCGGTCTTTCTGATAACTTTTATCGTCGTAAGTGTAGATATTTGATGAATATATTTCAATTGGGAGTATTTAATTGCACAATTTTATGTACCTTTTTTATATAGTTTTATCGTGCTGATAAAAAGTATATAATCACTTCGTTTACAGCTGAAGGTCCTACCTCAATGGATTTGATAGTATGCTGATTAATTTTTAGTTTTTATATTGCAGCATAAATTGATAAAATTTGTCATTAAAAAATAAACATATTAAATATTTATTTATTATCGACAAAAGTTCAAAAACATGAAAAAAGTTTTTAAGTATTTCAGTTTGAGTGTTTAAATGTTTAAATGATTTATTTCTATTTTCAGACAATGGAAACAGGAGTTGAAAACATCAAAGAAACCATCACTAATGAAGGCAATGATGAGGACGTTCTGGAAAGAGATTTTCATCATGGGCGTATTGGCTGTGATAAACGAACTTGGAATCAGATTAATTCAACCGATATTGCTTGGTCAACTTTTACTCTATTTTCGGTAAACTAAGTTTTTTTTAAATGAAAATTTCACAAATTTTTAATCCAAGCAATATGTTTTTAAAATTGCTGCAACTTTTAATCATACATGATGTTATGTAATTGTATGAATGAGTTTCATTTTCTTTAGGCCTGGTCTATTATGTCTGCCAATCTGGTTCTCATGTCTTTTTATTTTAGAATAGACTAAGGTATAGTTTAGGAATTTTTTTAAGAATTCGTTTAGTGTAAAATATTCTTAAAATTCTCCCATCAAAATGTTTCGCATAAAAATTGTTGAGATTTTTATCAAAACAATATTAAAAAAATCTCTAGAGCTTCCACTTGGAATAAAATTAACTAGGATGTGTTGCATGCATTGTGGATATTTTAACCATAAAATTTCGTGTTGAATTCAATTTGGAAGTGTAATTAATGCCAAAAACCACATGACCGGTCTAAAATCCGATGTCCATCTCTTTCTTTCACACAAACTCAAGCGATGTATCCAACGATATATAGTTTGGTGAAAGAAACGAGACAAAGGGAATTATTATAGCGGATGACATTCAAGGAGATTTAGATGAGGACATGATCGTTGGGCTGATAATTTTCAAAGTAAAACACCTTCTTTTATTATTGGTATTCTCGTGTACGAATACGGTGGTCTGAAAATAAAAGCCACAAAATTACACGCGAAATTGGAATGTATTTTTGCAGAGAAGTTTTTGTCGACGAAAACATTTAACGTTGTCATGTGAATAATTTTCCTTACTATCTTTCTGACGAACTAAAATTCTCCGAAACGAAATTGAACCAAATTCATTGTTGGGAGATAGACCGTAAGTTTTCAATTTTCCATTTTGATAAGTTAATAATTTTCTAAAGCAAGCAATCATCTGAAAATACATTGAATCTCATGGTAGTTCAGTTGAGCAGTGAAGTGGAGTCCAATTTATCTTGAGCTAAATGGAAAATTGATTGTTAAATGTACTGTGAATATCTCATTATAATACCGAAGAGACTTTTTTGTAACCATTAAGAAAAGTGAATTTACATAATATTCAGAAAAACGTAGGATTAATGAAAAGCCTTACAGATGCATATTTTTTGATGGACTGCAATATGCAATGAATTTGCTTTCGAATGAAGAAGACTGTAGAGTATATGAAATGAGGATTTTTTTTATCAACTTAACTGCATACATAATGTGACCACTTTACTGATTCCCACGATCGATCCTTTAAGCTATTCAGATTAAGGACATTTTAACCGAGATCACCAATATATCGATCACGTGTTATCCTTTTTCACTGCGCTAGTGCCTCGTCAGCCTGCGCGGTTGGATCACGGTCCTCTTTAGTGCGCTCAACTTGATGAGGCTTTCGCATGGGCATGATTGGAGGATCGCTTTGTGGGCGGCTAGTTGAAGTTTACTCAAATCAGCGAGGCCTTCTGCAGGCCGTTTGCGAACAAGGTCGCCATGTTGTGTTAATCACAACTTAACCGTGTCACATAAAGTATTTACTGGGGCCTGAAATGTTTGATGTTGGTGGAATATCGTGACAGATATTATTTATGAAAATTCTGAAAAAGAATATAGATTATACAATAAATTTTCACGACACAATGAAAAAATACAGATGCTTTCGCAGTTTCGACTCAAAAATCCTTTGTTTTGGTCGGCCTGAAAATACGCCAGGAGTAATAGAGAAACGTATCCACACTCTCGATCAGTTTGTCTAGTCTTCCGAATTCCCAGCGAGAGAAAAGTGCAAGCAATGTCTCTTCATTTTCCAATGATGCTTTTGTCACGTGGACTATTTATATAGCAACTTGGATGTTTTTGTGTGAATAGAACTTGTAAGATGTGTGATAAAATTTATTCAAGAAGTAAACGTAGGGGTGTTCTTACAAAAAAAGTTCATTCACCAAATAGTAGAAAAGATAGGATTGAACGATGATCCTTCAATAAATCCACACGGCAGGCTGCCTACTTATGACTTCAGCAAGGAATTCGTTACACTATCTTCAATTGTGTAGTCTGGGTGGCTTAGTGGTTACAGCGCTTGCTTCCAATGCACCAAGTACCAGGTTTGAAGCTGCTTGGTGACAAGTAGTTTTCAGAAATGGGATTAAGTACCGGACTATCAGTTGACTCAGCTGTAAACTAGTACCTGAGTCAAACCAGGGAAATAATCACGAGGACCGACCGCTCACATCCTAATGTTTCGTTGTTCAAATAAAATAAAGTAATTTTAACATCACACTAAGATCGTGCCACAATTAGGGACCATCGATTATTATTTTTATTTATTTAATTGTGTGTAAAAATTCTTGGGTGAAGTTGTCCGAAAAACTTAATTTATATTCCAAATATGCTCATTCAAATGGACTACCTTTTACATTCTTTCGCTCCTAAATTTGGTGCTCTTAATTTATTGCATCGACGTAAGGATTACAATAGCTTTCGATTTAGATATGCTCATAATATTTGAAATCTTGCTGGGGCCTGGAAGTCAGATACGATCAACATACTTCTTTTATATTGTTGCTGTTTTAAGCATATTGTTAATCTTATTTTTCATATCAGCCTAGGTATCGACAAAGATGAAAACAGCCAGGCTGATGCCATATTTTACGGCTCAGGATTGGTACTGCTTACTGCTTTGGGCTCCCTAACCTTCAACCATTTCACGATGAACGCCTTCCATAACGGAATGAAGTTGCGTGTTGCTGTATGCAGTGTGATTTATCGGAAGGCCTTGCGACTATCGAGGACTGCACTGGGCGATACTGCTCCTGGGAAGGTGGTGAACCTGCTATCGAACGATGTCAGTCGATTCGATATTGTTGCAATATTTGTCCACTCGATGTGGACCGCTCCATTGTTGGCAGTGATAGTGGGAGTTTTGTTGTGGAATGAAATTCAGTATGCAGGACTGTTTGGTATCCTGGTGGTATTTCTAGTTGTGCCTATCCAATGTGAGTGTCCTTTTGAAGCAAAAATTGCCTGAATGAAAATCGTTACTATTGCAGCATACACGGGCAAACTATCGTCGAAGTTCCGATACATGACGGCGGTTCGTACGGACGAAAGGGTGCGATTTATGGATGAGATCATATCTGGTGTACAGGTGAATATATTCTACATAATTACCGTCAAACCAATAAAAATACTCTAGCCTGTGTGGCTAAATTAACCAAAAATAAAAAAAAACTATTCATGAAAGATAAACGATAACTATTAATCCTTCGACGTCCAGGTCATCAAAATGTACGCATGGGAGAAACCGTTCTCGAAACTCATCTCGGCGGCTCGGCGGATGGAGCTCAAGGTTGTTCGGAAAAATTCACATGTCCGCGCTCTTTACATGACCTTCAACTTGTTCACTACGCGTGCTGCAATTTTCTGCACCATGATGACGATAGCCTTGACGGGAGGCGAAATTACCGCAGCGAAAATATTCGTCCTTTCGTCGTACTTCAACGTCATTGCGTGGACAATGTCGCAGATGTTTGTTCGTGGGGTGGCTGAAATCGCTGAAGCCTGGGTTTCCTTCAAGCGTTTGCAAAAGTTCCTAGAATACGAAGAGAAAGACGAAGTGCTCAGCAAAACTTCACAGCAAGTGTTCCTCAAGGAGTTCGGCATCAATGGGAATTCAAACGAAAAACCCAATATGAATGGAAACATTGGCGCAGCACCGAAAGATGTGATGGTTCAACTGAAAAACATCACAGCCAAGTGGTCTGCTCCTATCCGGCAGGAAACAAATCCTAAAACGGGAACACCTATGAAAAAGGTCGACACTGAGAAAACTGGCAATGTTCGATATGATTCGCCGACGCTGGACAATTTGAGCATCGACTTCAAAAAGGGGAAGCTCATCGGCATCATAGGATCGGTAGGTGCAGGCAAGTCCTCGCTTCTGCAGGTGATTCTAGAGGAACTCCCGGTTGAAAGTGGCTCGGTGGCTGTGCATGGTAAGCTCTCGTATGCCTGCCAGGAGCCGTGGGTATTCGCGGCCACCGTGCGACAGAACATCCTTTTTGGTCAAGAGTTGGATAAGTCGCGCTACGATTCCGTGGTCAAGTCATGTGCCTTGCTCAAAGACTTCGAACAGTTGGACAACGGAGACAAAACGATGATCGGAGAAAAAGGAGCATCGCTTTCAGGCGGTCAACGGGCACGAATTAGGTATGTGAATGGTATGATGCATTACCGTGCACGGTATTCCCAGCTTCCATTGTGTTAATCCTTTCCTTCCTCAACAGTTTAGCTCGAGCGGTTTATCGCGATGCAGACATATACCTTCTGGATGACCCTTTGAGTGCAGTAGACGCCCACGTTGGACGGCACTTGTTCGATGAAGTGATCGGGCCGAACGGGAGGTTGTCTCGCAGGCATACCACCCGGATCCTTGTTACTCACCAAGTTCATTTCTTGAAGGAAGCTGACTGGGTTGTCGTATTGAACGACGTAAGTTCGAAATCTATTGCCCGATTACTTCCTCGCTTCCTCACTTTTCATCGTTGATTCGTAAAAATCTCTTACAGGGCAAAGTAGAAATGCAGGGCAAACCGAATGACCTCGCCAAAAGCGGTATCGATTTCGCCGAATTGTTGGAACAGGACGAAGATGAGGAAGAGGGCGACCTGATTAGTAGCCGCAGTGGGCGATCCTCGTCAAGATCATTGGCATCATCTAAAAACACACTCGCCGATGACGAGGAAAAAGACAACGATGAAGAACGGAAAGCAATCGAGCAGGCTCACAGAATGGAGGCGTCTTCCAAAGGAACCGTAAAAGGATCTGTGGCTGGAAATTATCTCAAATCCAGTGGATCCTGCGTCATTCCAGTTCTTATTGCGATCCTGTTCATTTTGACTCAGTTCGCGGCAAGCATTGCCGACTTTTGGGTCTCATTTTGGACGAAGCAAGAAGAACTCCGGACATATTACGAAAATCATAATTTCTCCATAGAAGATGTAGGGATATTTAGTGGACGTCTTGATAGTGTGGCCAACGACACTGTCATCCTTGAGCGGTTTAACGGCACATCTAACAATACGTTGTTGGAGGATGAAAGTAGTCCCGTGACGTATCTGCTAAGCACTGATTTTTGTATGAGCATCCACGGTGCTCTGATAATTTCGATTTTCGTCATTGGTATTATAAGGTCCGAAACATTCTTTGGAATGGCAGTGAGGGCATCGCAAAAGATGCATGATGGCATGTTCAATGGATTGATAAAGGTTGGTCACGCACTACTTGCGCATTTCGTTGTTCAACACACACCTCCGTGCAACAATTGCTAATAATCCAATTTGTTTTTTAGGCTCCTATGCGATTCTTTGACACAAATCCTTCCGGTCGCATATTGAATCGCTTCTCCAAAGATATGGGCGCGTCCGATGAACTGCTTCCGAAAGCTTTGCTTGATGCTGGTCAAATTATATTGAACATGCTGGGAGCCATCATTGTCACGTCCAGCGTTCAGCCATTATTCTTGATCCCTGTTTTAGGGCTAGGACTCCTGTTCATGATTGTTCGAAAGATTTACTTGAGAACTTCCAAAAACATAAAACGCTTGGAAGGAATAAGTATGATTCATGATTTCCCGAATATTAATTGCAAGTTGAAAATGTTTTTAAATATTTTAGCGAGATCTCCAGTGTTCACGCATTTAGCGGCCACACTGAGTGGTTTGTCAACGATACGAGCCTACGGAGCGCAAAAAGAACTCATCAAGGAGTTCGATGCACACCAGGATGTTCACACTGCGTCGTGGTATATGTTTATCAGCACATCAACCTCGTTTGGACTTTCGCTGGACATCATTTGCTTGGTATTCATGGGCTGTGTCACCTACTATTTTGTTTTGATGGACGCAGGTAATGATGATAGTGTTTTCCATATTATATAGAACCTACCTCTCACTTTAGCATTTCTTCTTCCGTTCAGGTGCCATGGGTGGCGAAGTAGGACTGGCCATAACGCAAACCATGGCGCTAACCGGTCTACTTCAGTGGGGCATACGGCAGAGTGCTGAGGTCGCGAACCAACTGATGTCCGTGGAAAGAATCCTGGAATATCGTGATATAGAAACAGAGAAGGAGCCGGCAAAACTTACGAATGTCGGAAACGATTGGCCACTAACCGGACGCTTGGAATTCCGACAGGTATTCTATCGGTACTTTGATGGAGCCGAGGCAGTGCTCAAAGGACTAAATTTTGTCATCCATCCGAACGAAAAGGTAAGCAAGAGAATGAAGTAGATTCGAATTGTAGTATTGCAGTGAATAACAATTTCTTGGATTTATTCGATCCGGTGACGACTTAGATTGGCATTGTTGGACGAACTGGCGCAGGAAAATCATCCCTAATAGGTGCTATATTTCGATTGGCGAAAATTGATGGAGACATCCTCATAGACGGCGTGAATACAGCCACCGTGCCATTGCAGACGTTACGCTCGAAGGTCTCCATAATTCCACAAGATCCCGTCCTGTTTTCAGGCACGCTTCGAAGGTGGGAGTGGCTGTCGCTACATTTTATGATGAATTGAATTTGCCAAAGTGATGAATAAATCAATTTCAGGAATCTCGATCCGTTCGAAGAATATCCCGATGCGGATTTATGGCGTGCCCTGGAAGCCGTTGAGCTGAAGGACGTTGCGAGTGGGCCTCACGGTCTGCAGACTTTAGTCACCGCCGGAGGAGGCAATTTCAGTGTCGGCCAAAGACAATTAGTCTGTTTAGCCCGTGCCATCCTGCGTAACAATCGGATTTTAGTATTGGATGAGGCGACGGCGAACGTAGATCCACAGTAAGTATGGAAGAAATTAAATTACGGACCGTCCCGAATTGTATATGCATCCACCGTCTTTTTATTTATCCAATTCGCGAATACTAGACTGTTTGACTGTAAAACACTTCAATTTTTCTTATAGCACGGACAGTTTAATTCAGAAAACGATCCGCGAACGCTTCTCGGCCTGCACAGTCCTTACAATCGCGCATCGTTTGCACACCATCATGGACTCGGATCGCATTATCGTAATGAACTTTGGAAGTGTCGAAGAGTTCGATACCGCCCATGAGTTGTTGCAACTGCCGCACGGTCTGTTCAGGAGCATGGTCCTGGCTAGTGGCCCCCAAGAGTCCGATAGACTACATCAATTAGCGCAGGAGAAGTACGAATCAAGTATTAAGCAGTCTTGATTGAATCAACCGCCTAAATCAAAGTGATAGGAGAAGTTACTTGTTGTAGATTAAAGGTTAAGCATGGATGTGTGTCTGAATGATATCGATGTAGCAAGCTTGAAATGAAAGTGTTTTCATGTGACCGCATTTAATTTAATGGCAGGATCAATATTGTAGAAGATATGTAAATGTTAACTGTCGTATGAATGTGCAATACATACTTGTTTTCAGCAAGGAATGATCAAATACATGTTTCGAGAAATGTAAACTACTTTGCAACAAATCGGAATTGGTAGTGTAGCGAGAGAGAAACTGTACTCTGGTAGTTTAAGGCCTATTCTACTTAAAAGGATGTGCATGAATCAAAATTAGATTTATTCGGCTATGTAAATTTTTATATACAAATTTATGAAACATACAATGTAACGGTATTCTCAAATAATAAATACTTTTTTTAAAAATTAAATATCTTTGGTGAATTATTATATCGTTGATGGTTTAATGTTCCCAACAAATGGACACTCCCTTATTGTGGGTGCAAATTAATTCTGCTGGTAGTTTACCGTAAGGCTAGAAAATCAACTTGGAAGTACTTATGAAAATCTTGGAACCGAAGCAATCATTACAGTCCACTTAATATGAAGTTCAGTATACTTTTCCCCGGAAATGCCACTTCGGTTTCAATCTCCTGTTGTTATGAGGACATTGTACTATGTCTTGTTTTCACGCCTGATTCACTCGCATTCGTGATTGCCCTCTTCAAACCAATCTGTCCTTTCTTCTACATCCTGAGAATCCTAACACTTTCGGGCGATATAAGGACATCGTCATATTCACTTGGCGTTATTCAAATTCCATGCACACTTGCACAAATAACACCTTATCGAAATTTGCTGAGTTTTTGTTTCGACACCAACACAACGAACACGTCCTTCTCATCCTGCAAGAATGTTGTCTAAGTCCTGAAAGAACACCAAACACCACGCACAATGGTATGATATTCAAAATATGGCTGTTCTAAAAATTCATCTCATAAGGAAATTCGAAAGATGAAGAAGAAGTGCTGCTGTAATTCTGTTACAGCTTTGACGATGAGCGTTTGTCCTATCAACAGCCAACACGTGTCTCTCCCCATTGGAGCCAACAACAATTTACAACAATGGTTCCGACAACGATGGCTGAATTCACACATAAATTAGGCGACTATACTTTCATCGGTCCGCATCATAGAAAAAATCAAATATCCTTTTTCTAGACGATCCGGAACGGAAGTATCCAAGGGCCTAGGGATATCACTCGTTCCCGTCCGCAATCGCGTTAAACGTTGCTAGGGTTGTCAAGCCATTCTGGCTAATGGAGTCCTGGCTACAGCTAGTCTCACTGGGGGTTGGGGGAAATAACTAAAAGTTGTGCACATGATGAAAGAATCATATCCGCATTGATTTCGTAGATGAAGTCATTGCAGATGGAGTCTAGAAAAGGAGCTGGGAAGCATCGTTTTAATTGGTTCAACATGTTCAGAGTCAAGTAGTTTAGCGACGCTTAATGTAGCCAGTTGTGTTCGGGGTGAACTTTTGTTACTAGCTTAACGCGACCCAAACTCACAAAAAGACTAGTAATTGGTGTTGTTCAGAGATGATTTATATTTGTTGGGAGGATTGTCATGGTAATGTGTTTAGTTAGAGTGAGTAGTTCTACAGATTTATAGATTATTTCGGTTTCTCAATCGGAAATCTGATGGGCTGATATTCTGCCGGAAAATAAGGGAAAGATTCGTTACAATGATTTTTAGCTCATGCAGCTTTAACATTAAATTTGTGGATTTATTCAAATAACGACAAAATGCTGATGAGACAAATTGAGGATTGGCAAACATTACTTTAAATGCGTGATTAGTGTGATTAGTGATTATTTTGGGACAAACATTATTTTCAAAGTCTATCAACTAAGCGTACTTGGAAGAATAAAGCATAAAGACAAAACTGGAATATAAATTCAAGAAAATCAACGGGCATTAGCGTTAGCAATGGTTGAGAAGTTAATGTGTTACTGCTGATAAACTAATCTCTTATAAAAATGCATGCTTTCTATGCTGGTATAAAAATCCTAATACAATTTCGAAAAAACTCTTCTACATTCTGTATACCTACAAATTTGGATGGCTACCAGAACAATGCATGGATGTTTGAGAGCACAAAGACATGCAATGATGTCTTCCAGGAATCCAAGACGGTGAAATGGTGACCGAGTATGGTATACGAGAAAATCCTATTTATATAGTACGTTGTTTATACATATAAAAGTACGTAGTGCAGTCCATCTGTTCTAAGGTTCATATAAGAAACGGAGGATATTTTTTTACACAGAATACTTCAGGGGGAAAATATTTCAATTTGTTTCAATTCACTGCGATAATAAATAGAAATGTGACCGTGATAAAAGTACGACATAGAAAAGTAACTTTAAAAATTGTCGAAAATCGAATATTGCACCAAAATAAAGTTTTAACCGGAAGAGGGATTAACGGCTGCTGTTTATGGTGACTTTTGTTCTTCTTATACAATAATAAAAAATGGCCAAATTTGTTTCATTGGGGACGAGAATTGTTAGAAGATGATCCATATGAGAGACGTCCTGTAACGATTATCACTCCAGAAAATATTCAGTTTACGGAAAATATTGCACAATCCAACCGACGACTAAAAACAAAGGAAATAACAGCAGAAACTGTCATTTGAAAAGCAGGTGTTCTCTAAATCCTTCATGACCGTTTAAACATGGAAAAAGTTAGTGCATGGTTGGTGCCTTGGATTATTGGCGCAGTTGGAGTAACGCATTAAATATTGTGAGGAGTTTTAAGAGCTTTATCGGAAGGATCAGTAAGTAGATATTAAATTGATTGTAACTCATTCTGAAACTAAGATCCTTTTTCTCATCTCTCATCCAAAAGACATTCAATTGAGTGGCACTAGAAAAGAGATTCTGTATTAAAAAAGTAAAGGACACCAGAAGCACTAAAAAATTCGTAACTACAATTTTTTGGGACTATGAGGGATTTTTTAGAATATACTTGAAAAAAAACAAACAAATGTATTTATTAACACAAAATATAGCTGTGTTGCGTTAAGATCGCTACGGAAAAAAATTGTACACCAAAGAGGAAAAAAATTAGTGGAGGTGTCCGCTTGCTTCAAGATAATGTTTCGTTCGATACGATTGCGCTGTCTAAGGTTTCAGTTCAAAATTAAATAAATAAGTCATCCTCCTTACAGCCCTGATATGACCCTTTCTGATTATTTTTTATTTTCAAAACTACAGACTACAGCATAAAAGCTTCGCTTGACGTTCTAAAAAATGTTGACCTATAAAGGGAGAGCATGTTCAAAAACATTGAAACTTCCTTTTTGAATTGAAATTTCATTTTATGTTGAACTAAGGACAAATGGAGTGCATGGCTCACTAAATGTTTTCATACAGAACCGAAAAAACGTGTGGTTGTCCAATATCAGACGCAATTTCGCAACACCAGCCTAAAAAATCGTTTAAACATTTGGGCTAAAAGTGTCCATTTATTAACTTTTCAATAAATTAATAACAATTGATAGTGGTGACATTGAGCAGGTGAAGTGGTTAACAACACGCTCGTCTGTGATTATTACTCGCATTTGATGCAAGTACTCATTTACAGCTGAGTGAAAAGATAGTTCGGCACCAATTACCATTTCTGAAAACTATTTGGCATCAAGCAGCCTCAAATCTGGTACTTGGTGCATAGGAAGCAAGCGCTCTAATCACTAAGTTTTCTCAAAGTATCGCTGGTTAGAACACAAAGTACCGAATTGTCCATTTAAGTCAACACTAGTAAGAATTCAAAGAATGTTTAGTTGGTTAACATTCTTTGAATAAAAATTGTCGGAACTCAGCTTAGAACTTACAGCGGTTTTATAGTAAGCAATTCCAGACATACGTGGATAGGAATTTGGAGGCTCTTATTTCATGTTCTGAAGGGAATCCATGTTAAATGCCGAACACTGTAACAATGTCTTCACCATAGCTTGCAAACTCGCAACCAGTCTTATTTATTACTTCATCTTCTAGAACTCGTTTGCATTTGCTTCATTGGACCAAGCAAACGTTCAGCATTACAATAATATTGATTAGTTTTTAATATGAACAACTTTGAACATATTCATATGTGTCGACTAAATTGAAGCTTCTGGTGAACTCGAATCCAATCCTTCATATCAAGAGACCTCGAAACGAACTTAGTTACTTTTCAAAGTGCTGTAATCTATTGCGACCTTCTTTATCATTTCCTGTTGTCCTTAACATCTTTCGCAAGCAACGCCAGCTCAATTCATTACCTAACGCGATCAAGGCCATTTAATTAAAATTAAAATTTCACTCGGTAAGTGTGAAAGATTGTCAACTGAATTCCGGGTCGATTTAGCTGGCAACCCACATGCAGGACTACACGCACTAGCGTAGTTCCACGCCGTCTGAAGGACACTGGTACGTATTCTTTGAGGGTGGTGTGAGAGTACCATCCAAGAACTAGCATCCAGTCTCCCATTCACGCAGCGCCAACTGCACTAGGGTCCTTTTTCACCAAGTGTGAAGGAAGCAAGGATCTCCCTCCTGCTTCCACAGAACCATTGGCAACAAACTGTAAATTTTTAGTTGAGTGCTGGCGAACTCGGGGGATGCTGGATTCAAGCGCCAAGGAGCGTCTCACCAGCACAACCGGCTTCGAGTTGGCCCAGTCTGCGGATGGACCAGGCGCCGCAAAAATCCATGCCACGAATGTTTTGTCGACATTGGCCACAGTCGACAACTTGCCGTGTCGACGACGTGACCGTGAAGCTTCTTTCGAGGTCCTGCGGTGGCGCTCTGCTTTTCTAGGGTCGCGAAAGGAAAAGTGAAAGTGCCGAGATTTGAACTTGAAGTGGAAAGTGAAAGTGGAGAAAGTAATTCATTTGAACGGAAGGTGTTGCAATTAAGTTTTGCAGTAGTTGACGAATGGTTGAGCAACTCAACTCATCCAAACTAACTGAATGTCTATCTTCCCAAGGATTTAATTTGAACTCTTTTTTGAGGTCCTGTTCTCTGAGATTATTGTGTTTTAATTAGTTAATGGATTTCTAAATAATGACCCGCGATTCAATCGTGATGCGGGATTAGTGTGTGAGGGAAACGGTTTTTAACAGTGGACCCGTTGCGTCGATTGCAATTCGAATTGGACGACCGTAGAATGCGAAAAGTGTGTGCCAATTTATTTGAATTGTATTCAAACGCTTTGCGGATTTTGGAGTGACTTTGAAATGGTCGAAATGAATGCAACGATTCCGAACAGTGCCACCAAATTTATGGTGTACGAATCGTTTGTTACCAACGAATCTTCAATGGTTTATGTTAATTCCACGAATGATGAGGATTTCACAGATCCTGGATACATTCTGAGATATGGTCTGGTTACAACGATTTCGTTGAGGTGAAATTTGTATAAATTGTTTTATTTTATAAAAGTTATTTATAAAACGAGATATTGGAGTGTGGTTTCGTTTAATAATCTTGTCTTGAATATTCGTAAATTAATTATGTACTATTTTTGGTGTATGATAAAAAAACATTCTTTGCTTGGACATTTTCGAATTTTAAAATAGATTAGCTATTTTTGTGTTATCAAGTATCATTAACTTTTAAAATAAATAAAATTTTAAGAAGAAGCTTTTCCGTTCGAAAATTTTGCAGAACAATATGAGAACTGGAAAAATCTGAAAATAAAAATAAAACTACCACAACAAAATCAAAATTGGAGCGGGAAAACTAAATTCAATTTGAAAAAATAGTAGTTTTTGTTTGTTTCAACATTGATTTAAGTTTGCAAGACTTACTCCAAATAAGCAAAAATACTGTATACAGTTTTTAAATTCTATTTAATTTTTTTATCTAATAAAATAATCATAGGAGGAATCATTGAAAAAATTGTAATGTGGCAAATGGTTCGTTCATGTTGCGCTATCAATGATAAATCATTGAGAAATCATTCCTGTGATACTTATCGGTTTTTATTTGAAAAAAAAAAACCATTTTGCCAAAGGTAGAAATGGATGTATATATCTACACTTTGCAGAAAAGTCTACGTTCATCCATTGGCGAAGTACCTACTTAGAAACGAGATAAAAAAATGTTTTCAATTTGTGGTCTTCATAAGATATAAGACCAGAAGCTTATGGACATATATATTATTATTTGAGACACTTTTGGAAGTAGATCCAAAAATCAGACGGAAAATGCCTACTTTTATTTTTGAAAAATAATATAGGTCCGGCAAATTTAGTAAATGAATTATCCTAGTCTTTTTAAAACCTCTTGCAAACTTTTTTTTTGCATAGAATTGATAAGCTGTTTCGTCTTTATGCGGCTTATTTTCTCACCAGCATTTTTTTAACGTTTCAATGTTATTAATTTTAGGCAAACAAATTTTCGATTTATTCGATACCAAAAATGTTCGATAGGGATTAGATCTGGTGATATGTGGCGGTGAATGAAGCTGATTAGGTGTATTATAGAGTAACCACGATCTCGGCGGTGTGCTTGAGATCCTTATTTTGCTGAAAAATAAATTTATATTCCAAGATGCAGTATTGCAGTTTCTTTATGGAGTGCTAAAGCTTCGCAATGAACTGATTCTGATATTGATTTCAAGACAATCATTGACGCAACCTGTCGGTAATCCATACAGATTGTAAATTTTTTGGACAATCGAGCTTTATATAATTTTGAGCGTTGTTAAGTCAAGCATGTTAATTTTTACTAATAAAAAAATTATTTTATCGAAAACTTGTTACACTTAAAGTCTACATAAAATCTGCGGAAATTTTATTGTTTTTTCTGTTATGTTTTTGAGGCATTTTCTCTAACAACTGTTGTTCAACTGATTGCGATTTTCTGTGACCACTCCACGCAAAGCACTTTTGGCTTGTTGATGTCTTATAGAGTCTTTTGGCGTGTGCTCAGGCGATTCTCCTCCATTTTCACGGTTCAACTCATTTGAAACAATCTTTTGGAACAGATATATGTACGTAACGATTTTAGATATACACCGGTTTTAATCTAGTGCATGTACCTCTTAACATGAACACATACACAAACTTTATTCAAGATGAAAACTTTTCTCATCCTGAATAAAGTTTATTTATCCTATCTGCAGCATACGTTATTATTGCGTATACTAATTGCAGCATAAGACTGAGAGTGGAAACAAGTATTCTGCGGAGTATAATCAAGATTATTTTCGTCGTTTAATGGCAATACATTTTTCTACGATCCCTTCAATCAATTGGATAAGAGGATTAGATACCAAACAGATTTAAATGGAGAAACTATACATTTGGGCACTTTTCACTACAACTGATGATCAAAATTTAATAAAATTATGATTAAATTGTTGACAATAAATGTTATTCTTTGAAAAAGACTACATTGCTCTAGAGTTAATATGCTTCCAAGTCGGCAACTAAAACAATAAGAAATTTGTTTTGATTATCTTCAACTTTGAAGCTCTCTCGGTAAATGTTTAACATAATTAAAAACTGTCTGCTGCGTTGAATTCAATAGCTCTATTTCATATCCAAAAATTCTACGCCCATCGGTTTATCGGGTGTCGAGAAAAGTGCTATTTTATCCAAAAAAGTGATTTTTCAGGGCAGGTGTAAAACACTTTCATCTATATTTTCTGGTCGTACTGACAGATTTTCCTCACTTAATTACTGCATTAATTTATTCTTTGTAATTTTGTATGAGTGCGGAAAAGTCGATTTCCTTTCACTTTTTGGTCTATTGGACGAAAATGCCTCCCGGATTCATAAGCTAACTTTCTTTATGAATTTCTTCTTTTTTCGATTCCTATCCCTTGCATTTAATTACTTTTTCTTCTTTTTTATGGTGCATTGGAGATTCCTTGTTTTGAATAAGAGAAAACATTGGAAGCTTTTCCGTCGTCCGCGGCCGAATCTGTTTTATTTGAAACCACTCCGGTATCTAAAACATTCAGTTCAGTTCTTCTTCAGTACTTACTCCCTAACTTTGATAAATTTGCAGGAACTTTTACTGGGAAAAATTTGCCGTCTGCACAACAGCTTTATTATCACTTTTTCTTCCGAAATAACTGCAGATGGTCTTAGTTTTTCAAGTTTTAGTTATCTTTCCTAATTGTTCATAAGCTCTGCCACGCGGACTTGACATGGACGTTTCTCTTACTCTTCTTTTGAAATCGATGTGATTTTAAAGACAACAGATTCGGCCTTGGTCACAAAGAACCGAACTGCAAATCGTCTGTTGAATTTTCGCAACCAACCGTCAATGGGCATCCTTATTTGCTAGTCTTTTCAGAAATGAGATGTCTTCCTAGACGAGCATGTGTTTCTTTTCCTTACATTTATAAATAATTCTAAAAAAATTACAAACAATGTGCATACTGAATGAGTTGTGCAACATAAGTTCAAGTTGAAAATTGAGACAACAAAGTTGGTCTGAAATTGAACTGAAGACATAGTACCGTATTAATCCTGGGAACCCCATAATATGTCCTACAAATGCATGTTGATTCTTTTCGATTGTTCAAATTTTAGGAAGCTATTCAGATTAGCGGAAAACAAAAATTTTATAACTTCGTTTAAGTTACTGAACTTTCGGACAACAAGGAGTTCAGATAACCGACAGATTACTGAAGGGTTTCTTCTGAAAAGATTCCATCTAAAACAATTCAATATAGCGACTTTTCAATGTTCAAAAAATTATCCACCTAGGCTCTTTTGTGATTTTCTATTTTGGTCGATTGTAAAAATGGTTTGACCAAACCTTTTCATGATCCACTCTTTTAAAAAGATAATCCGGATAAATTATGTTATTATTTTGTTTGTTCGTAATAAGTCGTCCTTAGAGGGAGCCCTGCAGTTGTTGAGAACTAATCGCTGGGCTGCTTTGTCAATTCGCTTCTTAACGACCATGATTTTTAGTGATGCGTTAAAATTGTAACAATACGCTATGCAGTTTCGAAACCACATGTTTTTGATTTTCTCATTTAATCTAACATAAACGTTCCCACTTTGAGGCAATGAAAGTATTCTTAAAACCATTTAATGACCTTCACTTCCACCTTGTTGTGAACAGTATCCAATGGATGGCTTTTAAAAGTATCAGATTTATTGAAAACTTTTATAGAAATTCAATACCGCATTGTACTCAGTAAATAAGTTCACTTTCCATTCAATTCAAAAACAACTTAGCTGAAACCCCAATTCAAAATTTTGACTAGCAACAAGATTTACTTCAATCAAACGAGAAACAGAGAGAGAGAATGTGGAAAAGCCTGAAAAAATTTTGTTCACAGGCGCCGAATTATGCAACAGTACTTGGTATTTGCACAAGCATACATACTCATCGTATGGAGAAAGTCAAGCGGAATTTATAAAAAGCCATCCTTTTTGTTATTATGTTAATAAAAGCTCTAAAAGCCATAAATTTGTTTTTTCTCTGAGCCAACGCGGCTACATCATAAGCACAGCGAAAACGTTTTGCAGGCTAATCTAGCGACCAAGTCTATATTTGTCCTGTTGTCATGCGAGGATGTGGGAACAGCTTTAAGGACATTGAAATTAAATTTCTAGTCCAGAACGTTTACATAATTTTGTTGGGATTTGACTGATTGGAATAATCTGGACTATGTTACGCTCTGTTATGATGGATTTGTGGAAACCACTGCACGTCGTTATGTGTTTCATGTTGAATAAAATGTGCTCGTTTCTAGCGTCACGTAACATTGCAGAGTTCATAAAAAAGATTAATTTAGATACAGAATTGCTGCTAAAGTAGAGAAACATGGCAGGCTTACTACCACTGAAAATGTAATTTTTGTCAATAGGATCGTCAAAATATCAACTAAAAATCAAACAGACAAATTATGAGTAAAGCACACTCTTTGCCGTTTGAAAAGAAAATTTGATTTTCATTAGTCAATCTCAATAATATCAATATCTCTTTCACAAAAAATGAGAAATAAGTGTAGTAATAATATTCTGCTCCAAACACTTTTTTCACAACAACTTTTGATTCGCTGTTGTTTATTCATTCACTACAGTTTTTTTTAAATATGTTTCTTTTGTAACTTAGTTTGATTCAATTTATTTTGAGTTACTTTTAGATCAACCATAGTAGGGCATGTAGTCAGAGCTAACAATACAACTCGCTTTAATGGCGTAGGATAATAAAAGTGATTCTTAAATTTAAAACACTGAATTCTATTGAGAACTAAGAAAGTAATGAAAGACCCTTTCTGTTAAGATTAATTAGTAATTCAGGTCATTATATCAGTATTCTTTTAAGTACATTAATTAGTCGTTTGTCGGGCGCAGTGGATCTAGCGGATCCACCAAAAATAATAATATAAAACCATTCCAAAATATATAAATAATCAATAGCGCATCGGCCTGAATCGGACCTGAAGAGATATTTCATTATACGTCTAAAAAAAATGTTTTATTTCATTTTAAAGTTCCACGATACTTGTTTAGATCACGAATGACTGCTGATACTGCTTTTTAAACTACCAAAATATTTTGGAAATTCTTTCCATGGAACATTTTTGAAAATTTCTTAAAATAGCTATCACGGTAAATAATGTTGAATATATATGTTAAAGATATATATCACCAATGAATTCTTTTGATAATTCATACAGAAATTTTCGTTAAAAATTTACAGTTTTATTTAAAATATCCTAAAAGAGCAGTTTAAAAAGGCCAATAAAAATTTCAACTTGAACAAATCGATGTAGAACGTTTGCAGGAAACGGTCATTTTTTTGACTTCTGTTTTAAAAAGGTCCGAAAAAATTGTAATACTACAAATCACGAAAAAATTCTACTCAACAAAATTTTGAGAGATTAAATACAAAATTTATGCATTTCTCTGAATTTTGTAGCTGAAATACTTTAGGATTGTGACTGCTATAAAATCGACAAACGAATTTGTAGGAAAATAATTCTTATTAATTCACGAAAAAAAACCCTCGTAAAAATTCACACTAATAATGATTTTTGAAAATTTCGTGTCAATCACTAAAAACTAAGTAAAAAAGCAAATTTAGTAATTTTTAGACATTTTTTACTTGATTATCCTGGATTTATTCTGAATAAAAATAAATAATAAAACTTCTCTATGAAAAGTGTCCACGGGCAATTCGTACTTAATTATCTACCAAAAAAGTTCTGCTTAAACTCTAAATTAATTATTCTTGCATTTGTTTTTCAATGCAAATTTTAGCAAAGAACGTTGCACCAATTCAAAAATGTTGTTCTAAAGAAGGAAAAATACTACAACGAATTGGTGTATATTATTAAATTCAGTGAAAGCCGCTTGGGATAGCATTCTTTTAACATAATCTCACTAAAATACTAGGAAAGTGTTTGGCGTTTAATTCTGTTGAAAAATTATTTAGAAAAAAATTTGATTGATTTTGACAAAATATTTTTCCAGAATTAAATAAAATATATACATTGAAAATCTTTTAATATCCGTTTGAATATTCGTAGAAAAAAAATGAAAGAAAATATGTAGACTCTTTTGAAGAACAACTTGCATGGAAAATTGGTTCGGGAAAATCCATCCAAGATAATGGTTTGCAAAAAATTTGTTGTGTTTCAATTTTTCCACATCTTTAAATAAAAAGCCGGGAAGATTTTTATCACGAACCTCACTCCATACATTTTTACTGTGAATTAATTAAATTACCACTTAGATGCCGTCCTAGCTATTTCAAAATACAACTTCGACTTTTTGTCAAGTATTCTGTAATATCGAATTAATACACTTGTTGATTTGTTGAAGTTGCTGAGCCAAACCTGAAGACAAGATATCGTAATCGTTGTCCTCTTCCCTTAATCACCATCACAACAATCTTTAGAATCTCAATTTCCACTTTAGAATCATTTGAAAATGATATTGAAAGGAAGTTCCTTTTGAGTTACAACAGACGATGGAATTCAATAAGGATTTCTCGTCTCGTTGCTTGAGGATTTTGTACCTATTCATTACACAAAATCGCTATTAAGTTCAAGTGATTGATGAAAATTGATTTGTTGAGGGTTTTTCGCAATCAATTGACTCCGAAGCGACGGAGCAAGGTAGGAAAATGTAGACACAATTTTCAAATCAAACTGTCTCAACCATTAAATTGAGATGGGATAGTGTCCATCGGTCCATGAATATTCGGTAGGAAAGGTTAATTCATTTTGGAAGTCATTGTCCCGAAGTTAATAAAACAAGCACTGGATGTTTCGGGAATAAAATTGATGGATCATAAATTTCCGTGGTACAACTTTGTTTATTTTCAAGCGCAATGCATCATAGGTGGCAGGATTAATTTTACTTTCATTTGCAATCTCTATTTGCAAAAATTTGATATGAAAAAATGGGGGGGGACCAACAATAAATCATAAAATTTTAGGACTAATATCTTATAAATACTCTTGAAATTTTGATTTTTGCATAAGTGCAAGATAAAACCACTTTCACTTATACATCTTCCATTTAGATTAACAAACGTCCCCCGGTGTCCTAAATTAAATTTTCTACTAAAATATGCTACCACATTATCCTCAAAAAAAATAAACAGCGAGTGAGTAATTGCATGACACCTGAATTTCTTTCAAAGCCAACATAAAAGATAAATTTCCAAGATAGTGGCAGATAATCTTCTCTCTAAGGTGTGAAAGCTACATAATATATCTCTTCCATTTTTCTACTCATCCTGTTCTGTGGCGACGTTTCCTTCTTTCATGCTTGGCTCAATAAAGATGGAATGCACCCAAGTCTAGACCATTGTAAATCTTGCAAATTGTCTTCATTGTTTGGTGTGTCCTTATTTGTTAAATAAATAAGTGAAAACATGAGTAGGTGTATACTTATATCATTTGTTGCTGTTTTTTTTAAATAAAAGTACAAAAGAATACTGAAATGTTTGCAACATTTATTTTATGGTGAAACTTTTCTCATTTTCTTCACCACGTAGAGTCGTGATGATCTAATACTTTTGGAATTGTGTCTAAGGCTGCTCTAATGGACATTTAAATTACAATGCAAATAAGTCTTTTGCTTGCGAAAATAATAGCACGTTTTATTGTGCGCTTGGGTGTCCTTGTTAGTTGTAGAACTCAATGAAAAGCGTGGAATGCAAAAGTGATGTAATAAGGATATGGAAATATTTTTGATGGATCATCAAATGAATTATCTACTAAGTACTTGGAATAGTTAGTCTTTTCTCTTGGATTTTACCATATATATATATATATATATATATATATATATATATATATATATATATATATATATATATATATACATAACATAGGTTAATATTTAAACAACATTGTGATGGCTTTATGTGGGTCTTCATCAACATTTCAAAATATAGAAGTGTTTTATCCATTGAAAATAATTTTAGAATGGTACTAGTATTTGCTCAAACTTTTGGAAAAGTGACACACAGAACGTTTGTTTCATAATCGTGGTCACCTAGTTTAAATTCTCAGCAGTAATTTTTTAACTATCCTTCAGAATTTGTCGCATTCACATTCAAATATCCAAAAATAAGCAAAAAAAAATATTTGCAAGTACTACAGTTCGAAGGACATTTAAAAACGAAAAACAATTTAGTGTAGGAGAGGAAACTGAACTTCTTGTCGTAGATTCACCAGATTTTTCTGCGGAATTGATTCAATTAAATCTTTTTTTTTCATTTATTCAATTGGCTCCGTTTTTTGCAGTTGATGAAGCAGATATCTCTTCTTTACTGGAATGGTCCAAAGAAACCATTTGGCAACGAAAAGTTTATTCAATGATCAAGCAAAGAATCCCCTCAAAACTGCGTGAAAAATAAATAAACTGCAATGGAAGATAACTGATTTTGAAGGACACATCTCGACTTAAATCGGCGTACTAGTTAATAACCTAAAGAAAAAAATAAGTTTCCAAAAATAAGAAACATATTTTTAACTAAAAAATTTCAAGTTTTGAAAGGCCTGATTTTTTGACATGGGTTTTAAATTACTTTTTCGCAGAAATATTTTCATTAATATACATTTTTTCCTAATTAATCGTAATTTTTTTCGTTTTAAATTTAATTATTAAAATAGTTTTGGATCGAAAATTTTAAACCAACATGTGATGCTTGAAAGATTAAAAATACTTTGCTAATTTTACTGTAGAGCATTTTAATGTTGATAAACTTCACTTATCCACGGATAGCTTACTTGCTAAGAAAAAGCCCTCCATGTATCGAATCCAGTTTATTCAATGCTGTCAAAACCACATTCAATGTAGTCCTTAAATCTCCATTCCGTCAAAAATCTGTCAAATCCTTTTTGTCTTTGAAAAATCGATGTATTCATGATTTTTGACTTGCGATCATTACTGCGTTGATATTCCATGATTCGTGATTATTTTACTGGACATTTTTTGTGCCGTAACTTTTGTTTTACTTTAATACTTATATCCTACAGCAACTCTTCATCAGATAATTTATAGATCAGAAATAAACCAAAAAATAAATATAAGCACTATATTTCATTCGATAAAATCATAATAAAATGTGATTCTGGCGAATATCTTTGCTAATAATATTTATACGTTACGATCAGCACAATTTGCTTAATTAAAGAGGCCAAATGAACATCTAAATTTATTTTCAATAAGATGAATAAAATTGTTTATTATTATTTTTTTGTTATTTGTTAAAAAATACCTTTAAATGCATACAACAGACAAATTCTCAAGGTTCAATTAAGTGTTATTAAAAAAATGCTTCCCATTTAAATACAGTTACCATCTGATACAAATTTCATAATATGAAACGTATCTGACTGAATTTCAGGGTTGAAATAAATTGTATTGTAACATTTAAATCAATAAAAATTTAAATTTTGATAGAAATTTAAATTATTAATATGTAAACCACCTACCCTAGAATTTTGCCTAATTAATTGGAAATGTCGTTGCTGACAAAAGGTGCAAAAAATACCTGCAGAAAGTCAACACATTTTTTTTTCGATTTATGTATTTATTATTTTCTTTTGTTAGTCCTTATTATGAACACATCAGCGTTTCCATGGAATAAATTCAACAGCCTTGAAGTCCATGGTGGCGTGCAAAATACTGAGTAATTGCCATTACTTCGGTTAATAACGATGTTACTAAGTGAAGAAAGTCCACAATGAAACCTGGTAAATGAGAAGATGGAAAAGCGTCGAAGGAATCAGAACATTGATTAAATGATCAAATTTATTGGAAACCATTCGTAAATGAAAATTTTCGTTAGTTTCGATGGGTCTTCTCACATTTGATTGTTGGTTTGATTTATTGAATTTTAAATTCAGGTGACGATTCGTACAAATTCAAGAAGCCAACTTTGTGATATTTCGAAGAAGCTTATGGAAGATTAAACGAAGATGATAATTGCATTCCATGAAAAGGAGACATTTTAAAGTATGCACAAAAAGTGTTATGGGAACTTAATCAAAATTGGTTAAGTGAATATAAAGCTACTACCTAATTGAAGATATTAGTATATAGTAGTCAATTTATCAAAATATCTCTTTGGAAACACAGAAAAGAGCGTAATTTGTTCAACGCAGCGTAAGCTTCATGGCAATGCGCCCGGCTATGTTGCAGAGGTATTTTAGTAACATTTGGAACAGGAATATTAGTCAGCAATGAAAGTAGTGTATTGGGGTTTCAACAATTTTTTTAAAAAAAATTCACATCAATTTGCTACACAAACAAACATACAGATTGTAATGTGGAAAATAGGTCCTCAATCTTATCAGAGCTATATTTAATAGTATCCAACCAAAAAAAGAGGACTATGTGGGAAGGATCATTTTGATAAATGAAACTGAGCATAATTTGAATATCAGGATTATTATTCGTAACGTATATCTTATAAATAAATAATGGAACGAACATATTGCCTACTTCATTTCCCTTATTTATGGTACAAGGTGATTTAAAGACGTTATAAAATCCGATTCACCGAGTTCATACCACCCAAACCACAGTAAGTCACCTCATCAATTTCAAACCACGTGCAGGAGAACATTGCGTGCATACAAATTAATTTGCACAAAACCATCCTTCCACACGACATCTAAGTTGTTCACCGAAGCCCTTCAAGTTCAAAGGATTAAAGGTGAAAAGTTACGTGATTTGTCGTCATGTCAAATCTTCTTGTACAACATTAATTAACCATCTTCATTGTCATCTTGCTAATTTCCATGCCACGGTACTTTGTCCTTCCATGGTAACGAAAAACCTCTTCAAAGAATTCTATTCAAACTCTGCTCAAACTTCCATATAACATACCATAGGCGAAGGAATTCAAGGATTCATAAGCATGTCTGTCGTCGCTCCCAGTTAATTGAGTTTTTATAGATCCTAAACGTCTTTTCGATGGCAACAAAGTCCTGGCAATGTGCTCGGCCGAGCTTGCACCGCATCTTCGCAGGATGCGAGTTAAGTAGGTTTAAGTACACACGGGTTGGTCGCTCCTCGTGTGCTCCTAATGCAAAATGATATTTTATGGGGTATTCGGTGTGTAAAGTTGGGAAATATGTATTACGTATTAGGCGGCTTCATATTTCGTTACAGCAACCGGAAAGAGCAATGGGAATATGTCAACATTGTGTTATGTTGTGTGGCTTTCAAATAATGGCGGATAACACAGAGTAATGTGTTGGGCTTTTTATCCGGTTCGTTGCTGATACCCAAAAATGAAATGAATTTGACTTTGAAGCTAAGACGCTATCATGATGAAAAGCAAATTCGTACGTATATTACTCCACATTTGAGGATTTCTTCTCATGAAAAGGAATCTTGAGCCGAAAAGTTTTGAAGTAGCTTCCTTTGTCGAATGGAATAAGTTTTTGAATGCCAGAAAAGTAAATCGATCGACCGAATTATTGATATTTCAGATATATGATATAAGGGTGTATGCTTTGTGTTGAATTAAAACCAGCTTAAAATCCAAATTAATTTGAAATTTTAAGATCGTTACTCTTATTTTTTCATTTTTCTCCATATATAGAAATTTTCTTTGTTGTTTTTTTTTTGTATTTTTAACTTGCAGAACTTCTAGCTTGCACTTACCCTCAAAAAGATTTGTACTTATAACAACCTCCAAATTGTCAGCAAATCTAAACTTATTTCTTTGGCAAAGTTGACTTGATTTCATCGTTTTTAAGTATCCCAAAAATTCACAACATCCCTTTAGAAATTAGCTGGGGCAAACCCGATTTATCTCAACATTAGAGTAGTCCGAAATAATAAGTTCTACGTTCATTGCCATTTTTTCACTTGCTTTCATTTCTCCAGAACGATATATCTATACCAGCGTCTCTTTTAAAATGTCCTTCAAATCTTTGAATCAGAATCGCTGTCCAACATAAATGTTGTTTACAAAATAGTCCATTCCATGCTACTTTGAAATTCAATTAGGAAAAGTTAAAAGAATTTTTTCTCTTATAATTGAAAAATGAAAAACTTAGTAAAAAACATCACGTGCCAAGCATAATTGTCGACGTAAAAAAACTTTTTGATAACAATTTTTTAAAGAAGGGACGAAAAAGTAAAGTTCAAGGAAAAATATATTTGAAGAAATTGGAAAAAAACACATTTTTCGTGCCTAAAGGTAACTGGACAAACATTCTCTTTGCACTCCAACAACATTTAACGGACAAGTTAATCTTCAGTTTATGTTCCTTTAAGATGAGTCTGAATAAAGGAAATCAATGAAAGGGAATTTCAGACACTTAGTCCAGCACCTATCCATCAACGACCTATAACTCACTTATCTGCAACGTTACGTCTTCCTTTCTCGCGCCGTTTCCGTTCGGGAAAGTTTAATTTTCCCAAATAACTTTGTCTATTTGCTCTCGCTGTAATAACATTACAACAATCCACTTGGCAAAGTGTTAACGGTATGCCTGAAGAAGACCGGGTCTATTGTTGAGGAAGGGGTTAAGGAAATACTCTGGGGCGATAATTCTAGGTGAACTGGATGATCCTGGAAATGAAAGGTGGAGAAAGGGTGGTTTGTCTTGAACTCAAATCTTTTACAGTGAGATTGGACAGGATAAAGTCAGCTTTAAAGTGTCTTAGCCGTCGTTTTAAATCAAATCTTGTTCTTGGAAAACATCAATCATATTATGGATGTCATTGTGGTGATGATGGAGATGATGTTGATGGGTGATGAAGAGTGAACACTAAAACGAACATTCGGTGGAAGGGAAACGAGTTTAAAATGGACGTTTTAAAAAGTTTTGTTCGATTCTGCTTGATTAAGCTGATGAATTGTATCAAATAATATGAAAATAAGTGTTTGCTGTAATAAATGGGTAGAGCTCAAGATTATGCGTTTATTAAGTTAAACTTCCAATTGACAAAAATTAAAAATATGATCTCTCTTAAAGCCCTCTTAATTACCTTTTGAATTTAGTTTTAAAGTTTTATTTGCCTCAATATATACAATAAACAGTGGGAAAACTCGTCGTCGACCAATATTACTTTAAAAGGACATTTAAGAGAGACCGTTGCGAAACAGACTTAATAAATATACGTGTTAAGAAGAGTAAAGCATATGCTCCTGGTCGTTCTGAGAAACGATTGCCGCTTTAAGAATTAATAGCTAATTTTTTAATCTAGGTTTAACGACTACATAGTTTATACATAGACTTCGGATCGGCAGGTGTACATAATTCCGGTATTAGTTGAAAGTGGTAACGAAATGGCAAATCGATCCCCTCCAAATGGTCCTGGAGAATGCGCTTTATTATTTGTAGCGTTGTTTGATACAGAAAAAATATGATAGTTTTGTGTAGAATCAGGATCAAGTACTGTGGACAATTTCAAGTTGTTCAGAGCTGTCTAGTATTCAAATGGATTTTATCGCCAAGAATTCAACAATAACAGCCCCTACTACTACCTCCCAGTTTTCTTCATGGATCATTTCAATGCACTATATTTGAGTATTTATTCGTATAACATTTCGGCTCACTTGAATACTTGGTATCAAGCATTTTCGCAAGGCTCCTAGCATTTCATCTGATGGATGCTTGCAATGTTCGTCCAGAATGGTGTGAAGAAATTATTAAATGTTCAACATCATCTTAAGTTCACCTATGTCGATTTTAGTTTTCTAAAAAAATTGAAAAATCTCATCACTAATCTCAAGATTATAATTCGAAAAATATTTAGTAACTATATTTTAATTGCGCTTGTATCTTTGCAGTTTTGTGAAAGATGTGGTTTTGTAATTTGTTCCTGTATAAAAATTAAATAAACTTAACCAAATGAAAAAAAAAATCTCGAGAAAATAGCTTGAGAAGATACTTTTGACATTGTTGTGGAGAAAATCGACGTTTTTTCGGATACAATCCCCAGCCAAAATAATGTTCAGTAAAACTTTTCGTAAAAACTCTTGGAAACATTTCAAAAATATCACAATACTATTTAATATCCACGACATTCGCTACAGATTATAGCATGATTTTTATTGACTTCATACCAAATGTTACCTATAAAATTCATGAATGCAAAATGTCCTAGAAATTTCATAGGATTAAATTTATGCACGTTGGAATTTTCACGATATTATTTGGTGAGAAAAATTTTGACGATGCAAAGCATCAAATATTTTAATAGATTTTGAAAAAGTCCTTAAATTTTCAAACAAATATTTAGAAAACTAGAGGCCTCTACCCCCAGCTTGTTTCGCACCCCAACCCCAGGAGGCGAAGGGTTATGAAAAAGAATTATGAATTATTCAATATGAAATACAAAATGAGGAAAATGGTTATAAATTAAAATGAATCAAAGTTACAAATCAGTGTTGAATGACTGGAGAATGTGAAATATGACTCATATAGTTTTTGTGACAAAACTTTCTTGTAGAATTGAGAGATTTTAAATAAATAATTTAGAACATATTTGATTTGAAACTTGTATTTTTGTCATTTCAATCAATAACTCATTGTTCAATCTTTTTCTGTCGAAACATTTCTCCTTTCATTGGCCATAAACATGATTTGCACAGTTTTTGCGCAAATAATTGCCTAATTTAGTTTTTTTGGTAGACATTCCAACACACAACTTGATGATTGTTCATGGAGTCATTTTTAATTTATGGAGCAGATTTTTGGCTGGAAATTTTTTATTGATTTGTAATTTTTTAAACAAGAATTTCCAATTATTTTTTGTGTTTGACGAGCTTTTTAAAAATTTGGCGAAAAACATATTTTTCCAGTTTTTTTCCATCGAATTATTCAAATACGAATGTTGCATAAAAATTATTATAATATGCAAAAAAAATAGTAACAGTCAAAATAGTATCCAAAATTATTTCCGCAGAAATTCGTTTAGTTTTTAAATTAAATTTTTAATCTTAGTTTTGGTTTCAACGCTATATTTTCTAATATGCTGTTCTTCATGGTGACAGTTTATATTTTACAATGAATAGTTCTTCGAAAGGTTGCTTCATAGTCATCTCCCATTTAAACTGCAGACATGTAGGATGAAATTAGGTGTGGAAAATATATTAAGTGAAAATGACGCTGCAAGGAGTCAGTCTAGAATTAGCCACGATGATAAGATCGCTTATAAATTTTGTTTTATCAATAATTCAATTTTATTTTCTCAACTACATCGTTCGAATCACATACACACGTTCATTTGAATCCTTTTTTATGGTTTTGCTAGTAGCCTTTCATCGATTGTCTTTGACGACCCTTATGTACTATTCTCTCGAAAGAAACATTGAAAAATGAATTGTTAAATTGATTAGCAAAAAATATAATATTTAATTTTTCTTGGTGATAAATGCACATAATGAATTTTTCGTTTTTTTGGTTCATTGCTTCAAAAAACTTGGGTATATGTTTCGAAATGAATTTTATTTTCATGGTAGTATCATACTTTACAGTTTGTTATCATGACTCTGTACTTTTTCGTATGACACAATATTTCTCCATAATTCATCAAAATATTTATGTCATACATCAAGGACTTGTGCATGTTTTTCCTCCGGGAAATTATCGCACATACGCGTACAAACCTAAGCATAATTAATCATTCTATAACTTCTCATCGATTTAAATGCAAATGGTTGTAATAGTTCAACGGTAATACATTAATCATAGCTGGATCTGCAAAAAAAAACATATTCAGAGAAATTTTTCAATGCTTGCCTTTTCGAAGGACATAAGTTCTTTTGAGAAGACTTTAAACATAGCAAACCACAAAGGTTTTACAGCAGGCAATCTGTTTCAAGATAAGACAATTTTCTTGTGTTGTTTTAAATGGCAAATTCGGAGCGGTGACTATAAGAAACTTTAAAGGAATTTAAATTTATTTTCACTTTTTTCGTTCTTTATGTCCTTCGTTAAAATCAGGAATGGGTTCTACGATATGGAAACTTTTTCATTGAATGACGAGTAGCAAAATGAGATCATCTACCTTCTTTCTCTCGTGATTTCCACAATTATCACTATCTCCATCCATTCTATAAAAAAGTTCTGTCATGCAAAACTGTGTGATTCATATTTTATATTTCATTATTCATTTCCATCCTTTTATCAGTCATTCATCATTGATATGCAACTTTGTTTTTAAATCATAATTTCCTTCCCTCTTTTCGTCTTTCATAATTCTGTTCCACAATTCATAATTCTCCTTCATAATTCGTCACCCTCGCGGGCTAATGGGTGAGACAAGCTGAGTGTGGATCCTTCTAGTATTTGTACAAAAATATTTCAATTTTTCTTGCGTCAATTCTTAATTTATTCAAACAGATCCACTAAAATTTTGATATATGCCTGTTAACTACGTCTGCTTTTTTGTGGTGTCAAAAACCTGCCAATAAATTACACTCCTTTTTGCTTAACACTGTAATATCCTTCTCAATTTCAACGCTTATGCAAATGAGCTAGACAAGAGAACTCATAATAAAGCCATCCATTCCATCGCAACAAGATGTCGTAATCACACTTATTTCGTCCTTTTGCATTTCAAAAACGTCGCATCCTGCAAACAGAAGAAATTTTATATGAAATTCTACAAATCACAAAATCATACGCTGTGAAAATTCCTTCCGTAGCTAATTTATTCCAATGATAAAGGATTTGTATGCAAAACATGATTGGAATTGTACGGACAACTAAACATGCTCGCAAGACTTTTCTTCCCAATCGAAGCATTCTGTCTGGGAAAGTTGGCTTGGCTTTTCTTGCAAAGAAGTTTTTCATATTCACCATATATCAAGTCAACGTCGGTGCCACAATAATCACATTCATGGATGATTTTTTCGAAGATAAGAATTGAAAAGAAGATTATATGCATTTGTGGATGGCATTAGTGACGAAATTGCTATTTTATATTTGTTCAAAGGACAACGACACACCTCCTCGCAAGATTCAGATAAGAACCCTTTACGATGCGGAACATAAGAAATTTGACTCTGTTAGCGTTTTTAAGGATTAATTTAATGCCCATCAGCTTCTCATTTTATTTGCTTGGTTGAAAGTGACGCGTCTGCAGGACTCTGTAGAAATCAGTCTGGCTTTCCTCAGCGGATACTTAAAATTTGGAGCAAATCCTCCGAGGGATTGTTAAACTTAACACAGCAAACCATTATTTGCATTCATTGCTGCCGCGAGATTTTAGTGTTTCGCATAAAGGTGAACTGCAACATTTTCACGGACATGAATCTATAAAAGTTGAACATTGACCTTTCCAAGGGAAAGGGTAGTAAGCTTGCCAGGCAAGGACTTAACACATAGGAGTGTTAACGACTTGTCGCGTATGTTATAGGCAATGGATGATATTCTTGATATGATGTGCTCATACGCAGTAAAGCACTCGCATCAATCATGCATTCTATTGGAATTGTGATATGAAATTCGTAAATGCCGGTAATGATTTTGAAGACATAGGTTAGCGTAATATCCGAGATGATCTTTAACCCGAGAGTTTGTTTTATATTTTTTCTTCAGGGAGGTTTTTTTCTGTACATAGTAGGATTGATAAAATCACTGAAAGGAGAAGCATGTTCAAATTGCACTACTCAGATAATCTTTAAAAATAACGCACAAGTAAGTAAAGTGATCTGCGTAAGAAGCAACAAAATGGGCCAAACTCATGTGGGATAGATTTTTCAAGAGTATCTTGAAACCTCGGCAATCGGCAAAGAAAAGAACGGCAGCCACCCACCGGGCAAACCCATCAAACGCTGGGAGAATTCAGAGGACGCAGATATCAAATCGCTATTGAAATTCAAAAACTGGAGGATGTTGTCGTTGGACTTGGGCAGCTGAAGGCACACAAACAAGGCTCAAGGTGGGCTGGTGATAATGATGATCTTCTAAAATCATCTTTTTAAAACAGGCATGGAAAGTATATATTTGGCTAATGGTATAGACCTGCCACTCGGGGGACCCAAGACATTCATGAATGGACAAAACTTAAAACGTTCCCCGTCCACTAGAAATCAACCATAGTTGTTTGGGACTTCCTCACTTTTGGAGAATCCTTCACGACACATTCATTAAAAGAAGTGACCTGTCGTTTTCTTTGCAAAATTTCACTTTCAATACGAAAGCTATTTTTTGAAGGGAAAATTGCCAAATTTGTACATAACATTATGTAGCGATTACTCTCGACAAATTATGTATAAATTCTTTCTCAAATAAAAAGCACCATTAGAGTATCCATAACGTAGCCTTATCTTTGGATTAAATTTTTTAATTGAATTACTTTCAACCAAAATAAAAATGAACCGGCGCATTTTCGAACTAATTAGTAGCAATTTACTTAGCCTAATGATGTCCGAAATTCAGTCTAGCACACAGCATATTATAATATCATTCAGGAAGGATCCTTGAATAATTCCTATTCCCATCTACATTTCAATGCACACAACGTTTCAGCGTAAAAACCTTCTTCTTTGAATGTTCGGGAATCAAATTAGTGAGGCCAGCTCACGCAGAAGTATCTACGTCAGATCGAAAGACATTCAGCGTGGAATCCTGGAAATATTCGAGTAATTAATTCTTTATCTAACAATTTATTCGACATTAGGCCACTGTCGGTCATAGAAAGATTTTCTCTTTGTTGTACCGGACAAGGATACATGACGCATTTTGGTATATAGGCCATTCGATTTATGATCATAGCTGTCTCTGTTGCCATAATGTTTTTTTGTGTGGGACTATATTTATTTTATTGGGGCAAGGATTACGTTTACTAAAAGGACACTTCTTAATGCGAGCAGAGGGCGAGCATTGGTGTTTTATGTCCGAAGTGTAGTAAAAATTGAAAGATAAATTGCAGATAGCTTGAAATACGACTAAAATTCAGAAAGTCAACAGTACTCGAAAGGACCATGATGTTTACATAAAGTAGAGTTGATATTGAGGTGGGCTTGTTTTCAACGTTCAAAATTTGATGGATCTAACTTTCTAGATTATCCTTGCACAAAAAACTTTCCAACAATCTGAGATGAACGACAGGAGATAGTTTTTGGGACAAAGCCTTGAATGTTTAAGATAAAATATTTCTAATTTACATTGGTGCCGAAACTTTTCATAGAATTGAATGAATTTTTCAATCAGTAAATAATAAAGTCCTTATCTTCTCGAAACGATGAAAATAAAACCGAAGTTTTCATGTTATCTAATTTTTTTTTGAGGTCATAAAATAAATAACTTCTTAAAATTCAAAGTACGTAATGAATTGAAGTTTAGAGAATTAAGAAATAATCTGATTAACTGAGATTCCTGGAATTTTTTTTAAATTGAAACAGCAAAAAGGCTGAAGTGTGTTTCCATTTCTCTAGATTTTTTAGGTCTTTCGATTAGGCTTTAAAACTGTCTTCAGTGTCTACTACGGTGTCTGGACAAAAGGTCCAGATAAAATATCCCGGCACAGACACATAAATCCCCTAATGTTTTACTACACGTAGCCAATAAGCTACAGCAAAGACATTAGAAAATTTACTTACATGCGGGAAAACACATTTTGCGCAGCAAACTTAGGTAGGTTTGTTCAATTTCTTAAGATTGGACTCGAAACAGTGATACCAGATCAGAGTTTTTCATACTATATTTTGGAGTTCTTTTCGAACCATAGGGAAAAAATAATTAGGGTTTTATTTAAAGATTTTCAAACGAAATTTGTTCCACCAAATAAATGTATCACCCAAATGAATTCACAGCTTTGAGAAATGTCCTTTTGCAGTTTTAAAACACGTTACAAGTTTAACATGTACTCCACAGCGCAGCAAATTTTACACGCGTTTTTCTGAGAATTACTTTTTTTGAACCTCGTTAAAAACAACTTCAAAACTATTGGATAGCCTATTTTAAAGTTTGATATAAATTTAGATAACATAATTGTCTTCGATGTGAACCTAAAATTATGACAAAAAACTACGATAATTTTTGTTAAAATTTCATGAAAAATAAAGCCATTTTGTTTAAAAGTTGAATTTTTCTAATTTTTGGGTTTACAATTATCGTTCAGACATAATTTTTAATAGATAAAAAATGAATTGGATTCAAAAGATGAAACATGCAAAAATATATGTAAGATGTTTCAATAACATCGAACAAATGGTTTTGCCACGGAAATTCTTAAAAATTCGATTGTTACAGCTGCTTATATGGACCTATCTTCCACATACAGCCGTTAATATATGCAGTGAACGCCAGGACTACGATGTGTGGTATACCTTATTAATAATAGAATAGTAGATTTATGCACACAACCACAAATGTTTGTAGTATACTATTCAGGCTTTCATTTCTTTATGCATTTTCCTTTCGAAAATGTAATAATTTGGACCATAAATGATGGAATTGTCTTAGTTAAGGATTTTTAGAGTTATGGTGTGAAATCAAACTAATCTAGGGTTTTTTTTTGCCTGGAACATCCTGCAATCCACAATCATCCCATCGTTTCAAATACAAAACCATGTCTGCACAAATCAATTCAATTTTGCACGACCAATAAAAACCAAACGTTAATATGCGTTAATTTTCCCTATTTGGTTTCAAGATTCCTTATTTATTATCCTTATTTAATGGTTCAACAACAAATGAAGTGAACACGGAAAACAATTTTATTGGATCAATTCATAAATATGAAATGCATGAAATAGACAGGAATAATTTTGAATCCAACTATTTGAGATGTTATTTAGAATAGACTCAAGGATAACACGATTCTAGTACAAACATAAGAAAAACTATTTTCACTTTATATTTTTCCAACTAAACTAAAGAGCAACGACGCATAAATGTATCAACCAGACATGTCTCAGAACATAGTCAAAATTCAATGAGCCATACAAAAGGATATCATGAATGTTCTTTTTGTACCTACAACACAGGATGAAGTTTTTGGCATTTGTTTTGTTCAACTCAAAGCAAATTATTGGGCAATAGTGAGAACAAAATGTTTGAACTTATTTCGGTTTTCGTGTAGAGAATGTTAGTGACCTGAATCAGGAACTGAGTTTGAGGGTGGTTTGTGGAAATAAAGAAAACTCTTTTGAATCGTAGTTGTCGAGCTAAATCTATATTGTGTGTTCACAAAATTGAGACTGTACGGAACCAACCCCATCTCTATTTTTGCTTTGAAAGGATTTGGTTTTGAGTGAATAGTTTGGGGAGGTGAGGCTGTAATTCAAGCCATAGAAAATTGTTTACCTGTTTGAGACGAAATATCTAAATAGCAGAAAATTTATAATAAATAAATCCGAAACTAATCGCAAAAACTATTTTAATAAATAATGAATTAAACACAATGATGGTAATTTTTCTCTACTGGAATTGTTTTAAAATGCATTAAAGCTTGCAACTGAAATCGCGACGAAAACTCAAATCAACAAGACTTTCATTTCATCGATTTCATGGACATTCAGTCCAGGGGCTGAGGCAACGCCCCTTCTGTAGTCCAGCCTACTTTGGGTTTGGTCTCTACCTAGCTAGAGGTGCGTTGGCTGCTGGCAGACCAGCTCAGTTCAGCGCGAATTTCAAGTAGTAAGTTCTCAAGCGTAGGTCCCGGGTCTGAACATACATGAGATCGACGAGATGGAAGTGAATTTTCGTCGTAATTTCGTTCGCCAACCTTACATTTCATTACATAAAGTACCGGTACATAAATGTAGAGTTTGAGGTACACCCAAAACCATATTTTTGGGATGCACAGATGTTTATGTAAGCAAGGCAACATAAGTTTACCCTGATAACTATTTGGAAACACATTTGGTAAGATTAATTAGCTTAGCAGCATTCATAAAATATGCAGTTCGTATGCTAATTATTTATTTGAAATTGCCCGCTTAGATTTTCCAAACTAGATTCCTGCAACATGGACAACTATAGACAGTGAGAAAACTTGCGGTCGGAAAATACTTAAATCTTTAAAACGAGATTTAAGATGAATAAAGAGGGATCTATGCCAAAAAGACATACAAATACTCGTGTTAAGCAGAGCAGGACATAAACTCACGGTCGCTGCGTTAAGTCATTGGTGTTTCAGAATTGGTAGTTCACTCTTTACTATAGGTTTAACGCCTAATTATACATAAAAAATAATGGAGATTGAATAGCGAATGTTAATCCAGGGATGACGTGTGTTTTGAAGATCCGTCACTTGGACTATTTTTATTAGGATAACTTTAAAGATCGTTATTACATTTAGGATCTTCAAAAATTTGGCACACTTAATTATCATCAAATTGTTTTTGAAATAGGGCGAAGAGCATGGGTTACTTAACAGGCTAAATTCAAGAGCCTGATAACTGAATTTATTTTTAATAAATAATTAAAAGCCATTTACTTATGAGTGAAATATCAGTTATCCAAAAATATTAACGATATAATAATATATAATATAATTATATATAACATATAATTTCAATAGCAATTAAAAAACAATAAATCACCTACATACGTATAATAAAGCACACTGAAAACTTTTATCTGAAAGAAGGATTTGGTTTGTTCTTCAGATCCGCCTCAAGCTTATAAGCTTGGAAGCTGCCTGACTTCGTATATGGAATAAAAAAATCGCTGGATCACTCTATTTTTTATTCATTCAATTCCCAAAATTATTTATTAATTATCTATGCAGTCAGAAATTTTCTGCTTTGCAAAATTCTGAACCTCATTGATTCTTTATTCAAAGATCAATTATTGATGAAAAACCCACTCGTTTATATAGGACATATTTTGAATAGTTTGGTTATGATGTTTTATGCATAACAACAAGATTGTTTTCCCCTAGTAAGAAAAACCTTGTGTTAAATAATTCATTGGCGCACGCACAGCATGTATTGTTATCCGTAAAATGTTATTTTCGTGGTAAAATTGAAAATCGATTTCTAAAAATCGAACATCCTATAAATATTTTTCAGAAGCGCGGGGAAAACACGAATAAACCCAACCATTGAACTGTTATTAATAATGATATGAATTTTAGTATGAACAGAACACATGGATGAAGAAAACTAGAGAAGTTTTTCGTCCTTGAGACGCTAATCTCTTGTGGTGATGATGATGTTGATGGTGGTTACACGTTCACGGTTGACCTATTCTCTTGGCACATTGATATTAAACGTTCAGACATTTTCTGGATTGCACATAGTCCATTTATTTTATTAGGATTAGGATCTTGTTTTTACCAACACATTAGAAAATGTGCTACTAATCGAACTATGGCAGAGCAGAACATCAAGCATGATTGTCCTTTTTGGGTTGCTATATTGCCCGTTCAAAAGATCATATCATTTAATTCCAAATCATTAGTTAACCCTTTAATATGTATCTTTGAGGGCACGATGATGCCAGACCAATTTCCACAGCGGGATATGCGATAATGTCCTTATTCCTGAATGGTCGCATGACTTATTGGAGACTGGCAAATTGGTAACTGCGGCTCTATGTGATATGTGTGCGTTTGGTCAAAGGTCAAGATTGATTGAAACTGGATAATCAACTTGATCGTCATTTCCAGCTAATGTGCTGACCTAATAAAAAAGGAGATTATTAAGCCATAGCAGTTGACCCGAATAAAATCAGCTTCCGATTGTATAATCCTAACATGAATTGTAGGTACTTGTTTATGGGCCACCGCATGATAGGTTGATGTTACTGACTAGATGGGTTAATAATTTTACAAAACATAAAAGCTTTAGTTTCTCGTTTCTGGATTGAATAACATCTCATTTTTATTCTGAACTCACGAATGTCCATGATTTCTTTCGCGTGATATGGATATGTACGACAACATAAATTATATAGACATATTATTTTTGTGTATGAGATTGCTCGGAGGTTCTTCGCTTACTACTGATCGCTGTCCTGCTAAAAAAAAAGTCCGGGTACCAAAATTAGTCAAAAAATGTATGCTCTGAAAATAATCAACTAACGTACAAAAGGACAAAATATGGGTAACTATTAAAAGAAAATTGCTCGACAAAATATCGTACTTGCAAAAATAAAGAAGAAAACATGCGTACTTAAAATTAAAACGATTTATTTGGTAAGTATTGAAATCAGGTTGTCCAATTATGTCTTTTGGTAAAGAGTGAAACGTTTTGTGCACATATATCATGAAAAAATCTTTAAATACATATTTTTTGATGTTGTATGAACGAATAAAAAGAATGAAAGTACTCTGAAAATAGCTGGGATTCCTAGATAGTGGTTATTTTATTTAAACACGTCACAATGCTAATATGCTAATATGCAAATAAACATCTCTTCCGATGTTCCAGAAAGAAATTTATACATATAATGATCAGAACTACAATCAAACGATTTTAAAACTCTGAAAACAATGAAGTCCTCAAAAAATTTCAAACTCAAAAAGTCCTGAATAGTCCCCACAATGCACATGTAACTATCAAATAACAATTCAATTTAACTAAATGTCCTTTTCTATTCCAGCATTGCGTATGGAACGGTATTCTTAATAGGCGTGCTCGGGAATATATCTGTAGTGATTGTTATCACCAGAACATCAAAGATGCGCTCCTTGACTAACAGATTCATAGCAAATTTAGCTGTTGCTGATCTCCTTGTAAACATCCTATGTCTGCCATTTACACTCGTGGCAAACTTGTATCCAGGTGAGTTGTACATATATCCATTCATCTGAATAATTTATTGAAATTTGATGGGAAATTAATGATGTGGAAAACGCTGAGTGTTCAGTATTTTCAGCGATACTTGATTTTATTCACCATATGAAAGATAAGCCGATGTATTTAGTGAAAATGATGATGAATAAATTTTATTACTTGCTTGTGTTTTTTGTAACGGAAGCAGTATTTTGTCGCATATATTAGCATATATTTTTAAAAAAATTCTATTGAAATGATTGATTTTCTACAGAGTATATTAGGATTGTTGATTACTAGAATTCTGTAGAAGCAAGTGATTACAATTACTATTTGCACAAAAAATCAACAAGTTTTAGAACAGAATTGAGTGAAACCAAAAACTTGTCTCGGTGTGTAACGTCCTCAGTGCTTTGTATTTTAGAAACGACACGATTTCAAAACAATTAAATACAAATTTCGTACCCATTGTCCTAGTAGGAGTGTGTTATTCAACAAATTGTTGTTTCTATGGGACAATCTTCTGCTTAACATGTAGGATTGTTCTCGAAACCTTTCTCCAGATTCCATTATATATTATTCAAAATAAAGGATCTTACTTCTAAATCAGCTCCACCTACACTCCAGAGGTTTCCGTATAATACCTATGTATATGTTAAATAAGTATTGAAAATAATTTAAAAAATATTAATTCGTTTACTCTTGTCGTACAAAACGCTAGTTTAGGCACGATACCCGAGTCACAAGTACCTACAAGTGACCTTAGGATCCAATAAACTTAAGAATTGAATTTCTAGCATTGAAAATTTTACCATATACGGTATAACATATTCCGTATACGATATGAATTTACAGTATGAGTATAGATACCTTACTTAAGCTAAACATACTTCAGGAAACAAAAGACAAGGAACAAAAAGACCCTTCAGCAATAAACGCTACCTATACGTACATATGCGATACTCCAAGCAGTGAAGTGGTGAAATCTTGTACTTTCTCTAGAATTATAAGCAAAGTTTTAAGATTTTTTCAAAAAATACACAGGAATAATTATCAATCCAGAAAAAATTTGGCACTATACACAAGAATTTTATACATTTAATAAGGCTAACATAAGGCAATGTACAAGAAAATGTTCTCCAAAAATTGGATCGGTTGGAAACTATTTTTCTTAGTTTATTGATAATCTTAAGTGCATTATTGAGTTTTCAGTAAATGCAATTGTTTGAATATTTGCATGTTTCTTGTAAAAGCTATAAAAATTTACTGACGTAACAGGCTACAAAAGAATGGAAAAGATTTAACTATTCAAAAAATAACAATGCATTTACATATCAATCACGAAAAATCTTACACTGAAATTCCAAGAATAGTTAGTAGAAATCGATCGTTTATTCAGGATGTTGCAAAAAGATTTAAAATCGAAAACAGAGTTGAAAATAAAATTAAGACTGAGCAAATAGGGGGGTTGAAAATTTCGATTACGGCTAGTGAAAATCTAAAGATAAATGCAGCAGCTATGACTTCTGATATCTGTAGACTATTTAACCACCAATTTAACCAATTCGCCTACTTACCTTAAATATAAGCCTCTACTTACCTTAAATATAAGCCTGAAGAGGGCTGATTTGCACCTAGAAATCGTTTCTCAAAAAAAGACCCATTAAAATGAGTTAATTTTGCTAAGAAGCATTTAAACAGCGGTCATAAATTCTGGAGTAATGAAATCATTTTTTTGGATTTTAATAAGCGAAAAATAATTTGGCAAATTCAAAATCAAGCTTTGCATCCTAGTTACCCTGTGATTTATACTAAAACATAGTCGGGTGGTATTATGATTTAGGTATGTATGCCGTTTTCTGGAGTTGAAAGGAAGAGTATAGAAAGTTTAGTAGACAAAAATAAGTACCATAAAATTTTAAGGAAAATACTTCCGTTTTCAACAATCAAAATCAAAAATTCATTAATCGTTCTATTAATTTGACGCTTTAAAACTATTAAGTCAAAACGACAAATATACTATTAAAATTAAAGCTTGAAAAACTCTTTTCTAATACGTTAGGAACTATTGACTAAAATTAATAGTAAAAAATTATTAAAACAATATTAAATTCAATTGATTTCGCGAGATTTTTCTTGGAATCTATAAGGTAAAAAATACTTTAATGTTTTTAGAATTTTCCACTTTTCAAACATATCAATTGTCAGTTTTTGTATTTTAGATCCCATTTTCGCGGACAACAAATATAGGAAACTGTTGGTTTTTAAATTATTTGTATTTTTTATCACAGTTACAGAATAACATGAAAAATTTACGGTAACTATGCCTTCCTAATTTCATCAATATTTTTCCGAAGAAGCGCTTGCTGTTCCTTAACTTTTGTTGCCTAGTGTACATTTAGAAGAGTACTTACAGAGAAAAACATCAGAAAATCCTTGCGCCTCCGCTTGAACTGGAAAAAGATTGAAGATTGAACAATATTTAAAATGGGAGACGCAATGAGAAAATCTTACGTGAATTCCATATACAACTAATCACAGAACTTACATATTTTTAAATTATTTTATTTGTTCACTATAGAATATGTTTTCTCTCTACTTATAGCCTGGATTCTTGGCGTGTTCTTCTGCAAAACTGTATCATATTTGCAAGGAGTCTCGGTATCAGCATCGGTTAACACTTTGATGGCGATCTCGATTGAACGATGTGCTGCAATATCGTTTCCACTCTCCGGAACAATGTCCAATAAACAATATCGAATTTCGGTGACAATAATTTGGCTGGTGGCATTAACAATTAATTTGCCGTGGCTGTTTGTATTCACATTGGAGCCAATTGGTATTACAGGCAGTAAAGCGATGGTGAGTTGACTATGTATTGTTTACGAGAAAAATAATTTTCTAGGACAATGAATAGCAAAATGAGCTTTCTATTTGTTTCTGAAAGAACTGGCGTGTGTTACCGTAACATCAAAATGTATAATTTATTTGATTAATGGCTCCAAAATCACATTGTTCCTCTTACAATAGAAAAATCCTGAGCTTATTTGGGTGTTTATAAAATCGTTATTGTTATCAGCTCCAAAATCAAGTCGAAATTAAAGTTATTTTTCAATTTACGATTTATTTACTATTTAATAATATATTTAAATATTTTATTTGCGAAGAAAACATTTTAAAGAATAATGAAAAACGTTATATATAATGTTCAAAAAATTTCAAAGGTCTGTTCAAATATGATTTACTGCTTTATGCGTCACTTTCAAAGATTTATGGAGTCCTGTGAGCGCTCTGAAGTCGGAATATCTTCAAATTATATTGTTTTATAGTTTTGTCAAACGGTCATTTAAGATTTCAATTTGAAAAGGATGCGAGCGTCTGTCGCGTTGTTCAGCTTCCAAATAGAACTATCCATCATGTGCACACTCACTGAATCCTGTTCCCAATACTTCTCAGGTTTGCATCGAGCTGTGGCCTTCCCAGCAATCCGAGAATATATTCTTTCTGATAGCGAACCTTATTATCTGCTATTTGGGACCGTTGGTCGTTATCACAATATGTTACATCATTATCTGGCGAAATGTTGCCAATCGGAGTGTCCCTGGCGAGCGACTCTTCGGCTGCAGGAGGAACGATGCCATCAACAAGAGTCGAGTGAAGGTAAGAGTATTGTTGCCACTATCCACCCCCATTCTAACTTCCAGCCATTCGTCCCCGGTGCCAGGTGATAAAAATGGTTTTCGTCGTCATAATAACGTTTGCCTTATCCTGGCTGCCACTCTACACAATATTCTTCATCGTGAAGTTTTACGAGGACGTTTTGTATTACGAATACTTCCAATCGGCCATTTACCTCTTGTTGCCAATCGCTCAGTGGCTGGGAGCCGCCAACTCCTGCATCAATCCGATCCTGTATGCGTTCATGAATCGTAAGTTCCGTGTTGGATTCAAGGTAACGACATTTTTGGACTAAAGTATGACCACTGAAAACACTCTAAACCGTCGAATTCTTACAGAACATCTTAAAAAAGCCATTTTTCTCAAGGGCATCCTTCGAGAATGAGATTCGCGACGTGAACCTGAAGCAATACAAGACCGAAAGCTACTGCAACCGACGTCCAATTTTAAGGAACGATTCGTCAAGGATGTCGTCGCACTACGTCAACAATATCTCGTTGACGATGCGACCTGCCACGGAAAGGGTTAAGCTCTAATTTGGATTGCTTGGAACGAAAAGAATGTTCGTTTCGAAGGATCGCATCGAAGCTATTCCTAAGGAGCAAACTGCCTTTAGTCGTTTAAGTTCTGCGAAATAATGTTGAAGTGAACTCAACGCCACAGATGAATTGTACTTATGATAGGAATTTTATAAATTGTTGTGAGTAAAGTACAAATTTTATGTTAGATGAAAATTTATGAAATATACTTACGAATAGACGAGAGGTTGCTTTTATTACCATTTTATCGTACAAAAATTGATCAATAAACAGAATTAACATCAATAAGTTGAGCATTCAGGGAATAAAATGTGCTACACCATTTCAATGTGAGTATTTAACTGTAAAATAACCAAAAATCGACCAAGCAACATGTGTTTTATTGCAAAATGAAATTGCTCTAGTAGTTAAAGTCAACGCTTCTGATACCTGTAATATTATTCAAATCATTGGTATAATCATATGTAGCATTGAACAAGCAAAAAACATGTAAACATGCCACAATCATCGACATAAATTATAAGTATTTCGAATATTTAAGAAAATGTGTTCATTGTTCCTTGACTATTTCATTCTTAATTCTTTAAATTCTCTTCTTTTTCAAGCAGTAATGAAATTATGTAAGTTCCGGTTCGCCGTCTCACTTGCACAGCCTGTAATTTCGACAACTGTATTTTGATTATTGAATGGTGCAAATATTCAAAAATTATTTACGGTTTGATTTGTTGTTATTTTATATAAAAATTCGTCACAAGTTGAAGCTAGGAAAATTAAATAAAAATGATTCAACATGGGTTGCGCAGTGTAGCATTATTTTATCTACTTAACCCCAAAAATTAGAAACGGAAAACTTAACGGTTACTTTTAAAACAATCGTCTCGAATATTAAAAAAAAGTAGTGCCCAATACTAAACTCATGAAAGTACGCTTCTCCGGTGGGACATTTTTAGTACTAAAAGATGGCGTATTATATACATACCAAATTGGGATATACGAAGAGTAGATAACATACGCTTTTGACAGTTGTGCCGACATTGTGGATTACAAATCCGTTCTGACAGTTGCCGTGAATGTCTGCTAGTTGCGATAACTCCGCTGAAACTTTGTAAGTTGCAAAAATGGCTCTACGCGTACAATTCGAAAACAACGACGACATCGGCGTGTTTACTAAACTAACAAATTCATATTGTCTGGTGGCCATTGGCGGTTCGGAAGTGTTCTACAGGTAAGGCAAATTGGTGGGACCAAGGTTATGTTTACATTGGCACGTGTAAATATAGTTGTGAAATTAGTAGGACGTAAATAATATGCTCATTATGATCTCCTTTCAGCCTTTTCGAGTCCGAGCTGAGTGAGACGATTCCAGTTGTGCATGCAAGTGTGGGCGGATGCCGCATCATTGGACGCCTCTGCGTCGGCAACCGGAACGGGCTCCTTGTGCCGAGCTCCACCACTGACGTTGAGCTGCAACACCTCCGAAACAGCCTCCCCGACGCAGTGAAAATCCAAAGAGTGGAGGAGAGGTTGTCCGCGCTTGGAAATGTGATTGCCTGCAACGATTATGTCGCTCTGGTGCATCCGGACTTGGACAAGGTAAGATTGCGAAATGCGGCGGACGACTCTGAAGAAGACATAAGGCAATACATTTATATGATTTTCGTCTGTTATTGAGATTATGAACCATCCGTGAAAAGTTATTCAAGTCTTATTTCCAAATTCTGAAACAAAACAGGAAAAAATTCTTTAAAAAAAATGTTTAAATGAATTTAAAATTCAACAGCTATTTTCCGCCACTCTTTGAACGATATGTGCTTTTTATTGGCTAGTTTTCAGCCGGATGTGTTGATTTCTTTGAAGTCAACAAGCTTCCAATTCGTCGATATTGAAGTCTTACTGCGTTTTGGCAAATTTTCAATGAGAAGCGTCGATAAATTCATCTAAGTGGTCTCATTTATTGAACAATTTCTCATCACATTTTTGTTTTGAATATATTCATTAATGAACTTTCGGTTGTAATTACATGAATATTAATTATTTTTTTAATAATAATACGCGACGAAGTATACAATACAAACGTAAAACCCTCATCAGTCATCCATTTATTAAAAACGAAAACTCTGAATACGCGTGACAAATTACCATTTGTACCTTTGGCAGGAAACCGAAGAAATTGTTGGTGACATTCTCGACGTGGAAGTATTTCGACAAACAATTGGCGGAAATACTTTAGTTGGATCCTACACAGTCCTGAGCAATCAAGGTGGTCTTGTGCATCCGAAAACATCGACACAAGAACAAGATGAGCTATCGTCACTTCTTCAAGTGCCACTAGTTGCCGGCACGGTTAATCGAGGTAGTGAAGTTCTTGCCGCTGGCTTGATCGTCAACGATTGGACAGCTTTTTGCGGCATTACCACGACTTCCACAGAAGTTTCAGTTATAGAAAATGTATTCAAATTGAATCAAGGGCAACCGTCAAATGTACTGACAAAATTGAGAGCGTCTCTCATAGAATCGTAAGTTGTTATGTCAGGTTTAGCAGAGAATTTGCATTTATTTTATTCTCTCTATTTAATTGCAGAATGTCATAGGACTTAGGATATACTGCTAGTGGATTAAGTCGGACCCGAAATTGAATTTTACACGCACCTTGAGGGTAAAACGAGGCATATTGAAATTATTAAGCAAGTGGTGTCAATGTAACTAATCAATTGTTGAAATCTATATCGAAACGTTTCTAGCAAACTTTTCATCCTACATATTGCATTTTTTGCTAGATGTGAATAATCTGTGTAATCACATTCAGTTTTCTCTGTATGTGATCGATTTAATATTTGGTATCCATATAAATAGGGATGCCAAGAATAAACATCATTTTATTTAAATTTATTCTACATTATTACATATTGGAATTACTTATTTGACCTCATTGGATCGAGTGTTAGTATTAATTTTTTGGCGGTAAACTAACAAAGTTCATAAAAACTTATTTGCCGTCAGCATTAAATTGAGCATTCAATGTCTGGCATGATTTGAATAGTGTACACGTACATTCGTAGCTTAGATGAAACGATCGTTTAAGGTTTGTATTCGGACGCCACTGATCTTGAAATATACTTACAAATGTTTACTATCTAAATATGACGCGAGACAAATATAACATTGATTAAAATTGCCTGTATTCACCGCGCAAAAGACGGTAATGAAAAGGAGGAGATCCAAAGGAATATCAATATGACCAGCACGGAGAGATGGGCCAACGTCAGGAAAAGTGGAACTTGCATCTCCGATTCCCTGTTTTCACCATGGTTTCAGGTCAGTCATCCCGAGTAGGGAGGACTGGACAACAGAAAGAGATGGGATACAGGAATCGATCGACATCTACACTGATGGATCCAAAATGGAGGGAAGAGTTGGCTGTGGCGTGTTCTCAGAATAGCTAGGCATAAAACTATCCTTCCGATTACCAGACCACTGCAGCGTCTTTCAGGCAGAGGTCATTGCGATTTATAAGGCAGTTGACTGGCTGAGAAGTCAGAAAATTTCCATAAGAAATTTAAACATCTTTTCTGACGGTCAAGCTGCTATCCAATTATTATCCAGCGTGCATACTTCATCTAAAATTGCTATGGAATGCCGCTCACAACTGAACGCGATGTCGCTTCACTGTGAAGTGATTCTTTGTTGGGTACCGGGGCATAGTGATATACCTGGAAACTGCGAAGCAGATGCCCTGGCGAGAGCTGTATACACTTAACCCCGAAGTCGGCCAACCTCTAGCTTCCATCAAGCTAGGATTTAAGCATCACTACGTGGAGGCTGCGAATAGGGCCTGGCTGCTCTAAGAAACCTGCAGCACAACCAGGCAAACTTGGCACGCACTGTGCTCCAAACGCACCAAGCGGCTCCTCAATATAAGCCGCGAAACCTTGAGTTCCGTCGTTTCCGTACTGACGGGACACTGTCTGATTGGCAGGCACGCAGAAAGATTGGGTGTCCCTTTCAATGATTTCTGCCGAAGTTGCAGATCAGAGGAAGAAACTATTAAACACTTTCTGTGCGAATGTCCGGCGCTGTCCAGGAAGCGCATGCAAACCTTGGGCACACCCTTCTTAGACAACCTCACGGAAGTAGCCGATTTGGACATTGGCTGCATAGCCGGCTTTTTTCGAGAGTCTGGATGGTTCTCGTCATCCCGCAAGTTCTAGTGCCGCCTCTATATTCTGTGGTATCACAATGGGCCTCTCGTGGCCTAAGTGAGCTACCTTTGGATAAAAAGGGGCTGCCACTACAACCAACCAGCAAACAATCAGAACTAAAAAAGGATCATCCGTTCAGTGTATGTATGGACGTTAAATATGAACTACTGGAACTGACCTTAGAAAAGGCAATGTACATTTTTGAGGGCCGTATTCCAAGGAGACCGATCGCACTGGCAAATTCGTTCCAACTATGAGTTGTATGCACTTTTTCAAGAGCCGTCGAAATTGCGCAAACTTGTATGGCCAGGCCTTGTTGAGAGCATAGTTGGTACCAAAACTCTGAGCGGCCCCATAAAACAGGCAGGCGTATACCTGAAACGCCATTTAGACGGTAGGACAACTTAGTGGGCGCAGATAGCAAATCCCTATTGAGATTCGCCGACTGGAGGACTCTGTCGTTTGACTGAAACATCTGAAAGCAATGTTTTCTGGAGATCAATAGTTTAACACTGCAAATCTGACGTTCATCATATCTGTACTGCGGCCAGAGCACTGTCTAAAAGACAAACAGGCAGATCGATCCCTTCAACAATTTCCGTCAAAATTGCAGATCGGAAGAGGACGAGACAACGGATCAACGTTTTTGGTTTGAATGCCCAGGGCAATTCAAGAGCCAAATGCAAATCCTAGGCTCCCCTTTCTGGATAGCCTCACGGAAGTAGCTAATTTGAATGTAAGCTACATGCCCAGCTTCATAAGAGAATCGAAATGATTCTCAGCATTTCAAAGCTAGGTTCTAGTGCCGTACTTATCTTTTATGGTATCAAACTGGGTCCGTCGGGCCCTTATATATCCTGACTAAAGAAGGCTGCCACTACAACCAATTACTTAAAACGCTTTAAAATCCACTAACCATCTTTTTGATTTTTCTTTTTCAATTCAAAGTATTATTTATTTCAGCAATAGTTTTAAATTGATGGAGTCAAACTGATTTAGTGTGACTATTGTGATATTCTACTGTAGTTCATTGTAACGGGCTTCTTGAGCATGGAAAATTTAAAAAAAAACGAAACTTTGCAGTGATCAAATTTTTATGCAATGCGCTCATCACGAAACATTTGAATTCGAGTTAAGATTGTCGGAAATTTAATTTATTGTGCTTTCATAAATTTCTATTAATTTCAAAAATATCTCATTTTAAAAATTCAATGTATTTTAGGTTTTTTGGCGATTGTAATTGAACTCTTATAAGTTTTAGTTATAATTATAAACAAAAAACTTACTCTTGATTTTGACAACATCTAAGACTTTAGTTGTTCGTTAAGATTTCAGCAACAGATATAGAAGATTAATGAATATGTCATGTGATAAAATTAAAAACTTCACCCATACAAAGTCATTATGCAGTATTCATATTTCCAGGCTAATCTCAAAAAATCAGCCAAATACAGGAACTTAGTTGAAATCTACCTGAATTATGGGTGAAAGATAAAATTCACGTTAATAACTATCCTAATTAGAACCCAAATTTAAAATGTTTCACAGAATAAAAGACAGTATATCATTCTACCTAGTTACAGTAATCCTGGATAGAAAAGATAGATAGTCTCTGTTTGTACCTGGAATGCAGTACCTAAAGGCATCTGGGACGTTACCAACATTTATCGATGTCGAAATGTTTAGTTTCGATGATTTGCAAATTTTCGCGGATGCAATCGACGTGATAGCTCGCATGGAGCTTAGGAAGTATACAAGAAAGCTGTTGCAAAATAAAACTCGCCACTTGAAGGTTCACGATGCAACTCCTCCTGTTATGAGTGATCGAGCTGATGTGCAGAGAGGCGTTAATGAAGATAGATTGTCTCCTTGTTCGACATACGGAGAAGATACTTTTTCGACGCCGAAGCGCAGTAATTTGCTTAGAGGGCGACGTCTCAGCTTTAGTCCTGAATACTATGAAACCAAACCAGCTAGAGGCGAGCCACGAAAAAGATATATTGATAAAGGTGTTCAAGTGGAATTGGATGATATGGTGTGAAGTTTGTTGGTACTTAATTTGAGTTTAGGAAGTTATTGTTGATAGACGATAAAAACATTTGATCCTTATCAACACTACGGTGTATGAATATTATCTCAGTGAATTGTACCAATGACCATCTTTTTTTAGAACTGAACTTCTAGTTTTAATTTTCAAAAGCAGCTTCTTTGTGTACTAATGTGCTCACCGATTCTTTGGTTCAGATGAGAAGTTTTTTTAACACTTGTTTCGTTATACCGATTATACAAAAAACTAATTTCCTAGGTTAATTAATGAAAATTAGATTTTATTTTCTAATACAGAAAAAATGTTCCGTATTCATTAAATAAAACGAAGAAATTCACGAAACTGACCGAATAAAAATTTTAATTGAAAACACAAAATTCGTATGCGACGCGTTTGATTATTTGCTCAATTTTTGTTTGTTTGAAAGTTTATTAAATTGTGCAGCAACTCTTCGAACAGATTTTGATAAGTGGTTAGACTTCGTGCAAGAAAAACGTTTTAAATCCTCGTTGCAAGAAAATCACTTTAAACTGGCGCTCATAGAAAATTATTTGTTAGTGTTATATTCGGATGTGGAAATCACAGTTATCCAAGAAAACTCGATGCCCATTTGCAAACAAAAATTTTTAATTGTCTCGTACACAAATTGGTCGAATATTGTTTCCCTTTTTGGACTCCACATAGCAAATGTCACAGCGTAAATTCATTCGTGATCTTTTTTTACAAATTCAATATTTATTCCGCCTATGAAATCGTCGGAACCTCTTCAACCTTTTTACGAACAAAGGTTTGTAAAGTTATCTTGCATCTCTTCGACATTCCAATTTGCAATCAACTATATTTGCGTAATTTTTCTTATCTCTGCAGAAATCGTGCAATTTTCGCTCCCTGTTGTACAGCGTCCAAACTTCGCTATAACTCACGTTTTTCGTTGTAACCTTGATAAGGTTGTAAGTAGGAAATGTGGTTTCGGCGTGTACGGATGGCAAGTGGCAGCACCTGAAGAGGATGCCATCCGTACACGCCGAAACCACATTTCCTACTACAATTAATTAGGAACCAGCCTATAATCTGGGAACAATAAAGAACCTCCATTAATGTGCATTAAATAGTGTTAGCAGAGTTGCGAACCAGAATTGCACACTAGGAAAACAGTGTTGTTGACTAGAGTAGGAGGTTCTAACACATGTTATATTGATAAGGTTGTTTCGGTCACCCTAGGTCCTAGTTAAAAATACAATAAAAAATCAAATTTTCAACTATTATTTCTTAATTTTGTAAAAAAGTCCAAGGAGCGGACTATGAGGATCCAATTCTTAGCGGTCGCACTTTGAGACTTGGCGGGGCAGTACCTGAAAAAGATGTCTGGCCTCACACCGTAATCACCATTTAAAATGGGTATTATTTACGGCAACGAATCTATATAAATAAAAATGAATCGCCAAATGTGTTGCTAAGCGCAAAACTCGAGAACGCCTCGACCGATTCGGCTATTTTTTTAAATATATTTTCCTTAAGGCACAATGATGGTTCTTACGGAGAGAAAAATTTAAAAAAAATTTAAAAAAAAATTTTAATTTTTAATTAATAAAATATTTTTTTCTATTGGACTGCGACAGACCAATAACTTTTGACAGAACGAAGTCTGTTCGGGCAGCTAGTTAAGAATAAATTCAAGCTGACTTTGTAGAAATATTTTTAATTAGCATTTCAAAAGAAAGAGATAGTTCTTAATTTTGATAACGTCCTTTGTTAATCAGCTATTGTTAAATTTGAGTGACGCGAACTCCACAGTATATATTCACAGCTTCAAAGGCAACACTAAGTGGAACGAAGAAAATGTCGATGTCCCATATTTTTCAATCTGTTCCTATATTTCCAATTGACACCGTCGTAGCACTATTATTCCAGTAAACATTACGGTATGACTATCCTTTATGCACACCACGTGTTGCAGCTAATTAGTAAGCAGCAAACGAACTCAGAAGAGCAATGAAAAATAAATAAAATTTAAATACTCAATAAGGACGCCAATCAATTAGACGCGATTATGAGAACTTACAACCCGAAAATAGTCCTTTGTCGTACTGTTTCTATCTTATGATATTATTTTAAACATGAATAAAAATCTTTTTAGTACAAAGCAATATTGAGTTGAAACAATTCGCGAAAGCAGTAACTTACGTTTCAACGTATACATATTTTGGAACCAACGAGTAACGAATCGCACGAAGGAATTTATTACAGCTTCATTAAATATGGTAATTTTTTAAACTATGCAAACGATGAATTAATTCGGGTGAAACGATAATAACTATATCCGTAAATATTTCTATAATCTTTAACAACTTTTTTTGCAAGAAATGACTTCAATGCAGACCCGGCTATGTAATATTTTTGTAAACTTTTTTTAAATAACAGTTGCAATAATTTCTTCATATCGTTGCTTTTTCTTCTATGAGTTAATGAAATCGAAGAAATATTTACAACCTATTTATGCCATTGTGATCCTTCTTTAATTTTCGCTATATAAAAATTGCACGTCAACAACCATTCCAGTTTGAAAGTATTCAAAATAAATCAAATCTACTTTTTTCTATTCGAATTTATTTTATTTTACAGTTGCTTATTCCACGTCTGTGATTGAGATTAAAGCCAAATTGAATATTTTTAAAAATATTATGTTCGCTTGATTTAAACTACAAAAATCTACTCTTGTTTGCTATTTTGTTCGTAATTTCTGGCTTTAAGTTTGATTATAAAAAAGGCACATATAAAAGATTGAATATTAAGTACGGGACTATCTACATTATTCGCTTATTCCATAAAATTAAAGTAAAAAAAATATGTTTGTTTGAGAAAGAGAGAACAGCTTTTGCAGCCGAAGCAGATATCCAGAGAAACCTGGCTATATTGCAGGAATCAATGTTAGATGGGCTGATTGTTGGCAGTGAAAACTAATTTAATTTACGACTAATTTTGATGAGAAGCGACTCGCTGTTGACTTAGACTAGACACATAGTTTGCATGTAAAAGCGACTAAATAAGGAAACATGATCCGAAAGTAATTCGGAGCTAAGCTGATTATCAAAAAAATACCATTTAAATTCTTAACTATAAATTAGGCAGTTTATAATATTAATTGAGTATTTAAGTCTAAGTCAAAAGCATATTTTTGGCACAATTTCTATGGAAATTGGATTTCCTTTTCTTGTTATAAAAGTGCTATGGATGAATATAATTCAATTGACTGTTTCTTTTTTACTGAAAACCAATAGGCATATGAATAGAACGAATAATTATTTTTCTACTCGGATTTTATTGTTGGCAAATACGATATCGTTCAGCGTTCGAGGATATTATCGTGATATATGTGTCCATTTGTGTTGAAAGTCCCGTAATAACATTTTGTAAATCGCTTAGTTGTTTTACTTTGGTATCATATATGTTCACCATGCCTGGAATGAATAAGTTCCAATAAAACGAAGATTCCACATTAGATGCACGCAAGGATTGTTTATAATAATGAGACTTTCAGCAAAATCGAGAAATTCTATTCATTTAACATTGATTCTCGGATTTTTTAAAAGATTTATATTAATATAAACAATCAACATCATCGACATTAAAATATACACACCTTGAAGTTCTTTCAACTTTTCATCAGTGTCAACTGTAAGTTTGGATGCGCGCTGCAGCAATTTTTGTGCCCTATCTCGAGCCGTGGTCGAAGTCGTCGCCCTGATGTTCAACGTTTCATTGGCCTTTTTAAATTCCTCTTGCAGCTAAAAAAACGAATCATATTTTACTGGAGCGGTAGGGATTTGTTCCTAGTTATGCTACTTTAAGAATCTTTAAACGAACTTCTCCAATTACAACTACTATTCTTACTTTTAGCGCCAAATCTTGCGCGTTGCCAGCTGATTCTTCAACATTTTCCACTTGTTCGTTAATACTACGAACATCAATATCATTTTTCGCTGCGTACTTCTGCAACTTGCTTAGCTTCTTGTCGAGTTGTTCAACCAATTCGGCGGTTTTATTTGCTGGTGCAGCAGCATCTTTCGTCTCTGCATCAATCTAAATCAAAAACAAATCGATTTAACGGAAATATCTTAGCAGGAAAAAAATCAATTGAACAAAAATTTTCGAGCTATGTCTTCTCCACTATGGTGGTACCCTGCGGAAGGTTAAATGCGATGGTTCTGGATAAAGACCCTTAGTCACTGTCTCGCTTCGATCTCGCCATGTTGCCAATTATTACGAGCTACTGTTATTTTAATATGTCGACGTGTTTAATTCACTGGGCGTCATGACGCAAAGAAAAACAAACACATGAAAATTGTCTGACTTCATCCAATTGATTTCCCAGCCTACACTCGGAATGGATTGAAATCTTGATTTGACGGGTTCTAGCTATCACTTCGTAAAAAAAAACCGTGACAGGAGGGACCCGATCATGGAGCTTTTACGTTAAACTACGATTTAGGAACAGAATGCATGTCTGAGAATATTTTGCTTAATATGATAACAATCCGGTAATTTTTATTATTTCAGACCAAACGGAATCCTAACTATTTTTGTGTGCTCCGTTGTTAAAAATAATAACCAACCATATATTGGAGCTTCGGGAAAATCAACTCAAAATCTAATTCTAATCTAAAGTCTTGCTATTAAAACCTAAACTTGCATGAAAATAAGAGAAAAAGCAGCAAATTTTGCGCTTCATTGACAGAGAACGAAAGTCTAGATGAATTATCAAAACAAAAACTACTTAAAGTACTCTTTTGCCCTTTACCTTCGCCAAATCTTCCCTTGCCAAAAGAATATCAGTCTCAGCTGTGCGAATCGAATCTTCTGCTTTGTCTTGGGCAAGTTCGGCTTCGTCTAGTGCTTTAACTACTTCATTCGCTATATCCAACACCTCTTCAGCATGACGCCTAAAATGAATATGGCATAACTCAATTTAAGCAAATTAAGCAAATAAATGGTTCTCACTTAGTCTCGTTTGCTTTATTCTTCAAATTGTTCACACGCTCCAAATCAGTCCGTGTATTATTGATGATCGACTCAACATTTTCCAGAGACGCCACCACTTCGCTTATTTTCTTGCCCAAAACATCAATTTCGTGCGGATCAAGCTGCAAATCAGCTTGAATAGTTTTCTCAGCAATCGATTTGATCTCTTCAGGCGAGGCCGTGTTGTTGTTAATTATATCGGACAGGGCGGCAACAAGATCGGTGCCTTGCTTGATGAAATCGTTGGTACGGTTCAAATAGCGTTCGGCATCATCATGGGACGATTTGGCCGTATTATACGCTTCGGAGGCATTGGCTTTGGCTTGTGCCAGTGATCGAATCAAGTTGTCGGCGAGCTCCTTCTTCTCCTTGATGGTTTTTTCCGTATCTTTTACTATGGTCAGCGCTTTTTCCGCTCGTGTTAGGGCACCGCGCTCACAGGGTACGCCTCCGCACGAGCCACAGCCAGCTCCGCCGCATAAACTGTCGCATGGATCGCCGCGTTTGTCGCAGATATCGTTATTGAGTTCGGGAATCGCGGCGTTCAACTCGTTTAGCTGATCCCGATACTCGTCAATTGCGTCATTGTTACTCTTCAGCAATTCCTCGAATTGTTCTTGAGACCTCTCAAGAAGAACCTCTGTCCGCTTGGCCTGCCGTTCTGCATTTGCATTTAAGTCATCGATTTCATTTTTGATGGCATCTAGCGCTCGATAGCGTTCTAGAGCCGTGCGAGTTAGATTCACCGCTCCGTCGATAATACCTTCTTGCAGTTCGGTTTTGTTCTCCTTCAAATGATTGGCAAGATTCTTGATAAGCCTGCTCTGATTCCTCAGCGAAGCCAGCTTCACTTCGGCCAGGTTAATGTTCGACTTTAGTTCCTGCGACGAATCATCCGCCGTCTTCCAACTCTCATAAATTTTCCCATGAAGTTGTCGGAGGGAGGCAATCCGGTCATTGAGGTTTTCAATGTCGTTCATGCTAACAGTCGCGTTGTCCACGAGCTGCTGAATAGTTTTGATTTTTGATTCCATCGCATTGAATTCGCTGGAGTATGCTCCCGTCGCGCCAATATTTTTTATTTGCTTGGCGCGGTTGATGGCTTCCATCGTTTCCGCCTCAAGGTTCGACAAAATAAGATCCCAGTTATCGAAGCATTCACCGCAAGGCGAACAATACGGTGAATCCCCGAGGTAGCCTCTGTCACATTGGTCGCACTTGTAGCCACCAATTCCAAGTCGACATACACACTGACCCGTTTCGCGATCGCATTGGAAGTGAGCCGATCCATCTACGTTACACTCACATGCTGGAAAGGAGATTAATTGGGAACATCAAACTCGTTACTAAACACACAACGCTTACCGTGGCATTGTACGTTTGGATCGCCCCAGAAGTTTGTTTCACACTGATTACATTGACGCCCCCCGAAGCCAGGTTTGCATTTGCATTGGCCATCGTACTAACATGATCAAAAGTGAAATTTAACACAGAAATCATTTTATAAAGTGAAATGCTCTTACAGGATTACATTGCTCAGCCTCCGAGCCAATCGGATCACAATCGCATTTCTCACAACCAGTTCCACTTGCGATTTTCCAATGATTTTCAATACAACGATCACAGCGCAAACCTTCGACGTTTTTCAAGCAAGGGCACTGTCCATTCACCCTGTTGCAAAATTGGATGGTTTGGTTCGTGCCCAACACATCACAATTGCACGCTACAATAGCAAAGAAGATATTTATTGAAGCCCGTAACTGGCAACTTGAAGGGCGCTACTTACTTCTGCAATCCTGTCTCAAAGCATCTCCAAAGAACCCATCTCGACAGTACTCGCACTTATCCCCACTTGTCTCGTGCAAACACTTCAAACATTGTCCTGTTTTACCATCGCAGTTGCCTGCATCCCTTAAGTCAGTGTTTCCATTACACTCACACTTCTGACAAACACCACCAGGTCGCTCTGGGTCTCCGAAGTAGTTATCGGCACAAATGTCGCATCTAGGTCCTCCGTATCCTTCTTTGCAGTAGCACATCATATCGTTAGTTCGCCTATCAAGTTCGCAGCCATGCGCGTGAGTGTGCCCTGACGCAACAGTGTCAGGACATCGACACGGTCTGCAACCAATCTCGCTTCCCAACTCGGGGTTCCCATAATATCCTTCGATACACTTTTCACAATAGTAGCCGTTGGTGTAGTCCAAACAATTCAGGCACTCTCCCGTTCTGGGATCACAGTGCTGCGAGTGACCATTACAGTGACACATCTGACAATTGGGGAAGTTCCAGAATCCTTGCTGGCATTGGTCACATTCACGTCCGTAGGTGTTAGGATGGCAATTGCATTGACCAGTGATCAGGTCGCAGTCGTTATCTCGCGCTCCAATACTATTGCAGTCGCAAGCTGTGAAACAAATCCTATATTAGGGAACTGTGTCCAATTGATTCAGATTCAATCTACCTGTGCATCCTTCGGGGCCAAATCCATAGGTGCCGGGAGCACATCGGTCGCAAGTTCGTCCAACCACATTGGGCTTACATTGGCACAAGCCTCCGAAGTGTTCGCATAACTTGCTGAGTGACCCAGTCGCATCGCACTCGCACGCTGTAGTTGGAATTTCAAGGATATTTTTTATTGAAAGCAAAACCAAATGTTAATCACAACATTTACCATCAAACATAATAAATTAACAAAATAAAATATTTGTCGAAAACAAAAAGTATGATTAAAATGTGAATCTTTGAACCTGGGGCTAAAAAGGAATATCATTGGTGAGTCCTACATTGACTATAAAGTATTGTCATATAGTTAATATTGAATTAAGATTTATTACTATATTTTACTATAAAACTAAATATAAATTTAAAGGGCTGCTTACAGGTCGCTCCATCAAATACATAGATGCTAACAGTGTTGAAGAAATCTTTGCACTGGGGATGTGAGTTCTGGTCATAGTTCAAATCGTAATAAGTCTGATTGCATCCGAGCTGGACGTAGTCGCGTCGTCGATTTTCGGAAGGTGCGGATCCTGTGAAGATCGGTGTGGCTTCGATGTGCGGAACCAACGACAACTGCACAAACAAGCATGCAATGAAACAATTCTATAATGGGAATGAATTCAGATAGCTACCGAATCTATCAGGATTTGCGCTGCCGGATTATCCTCGTCGCCACGATGGCGTTCGAAATGTATTTTGAATTTGTACACTTTATTTTCTTCCAAGCATACATCATGCAGCGCTACGACCCTATTGTTGTTCTCGGGCAGCGTGAAGGGTATTTGTTGCTCGTACGCCGGATGGGAGTTCGAACAAGGACCCTCGGGGTTGTACTCGTCGGGGCGCACCAACGTGATGCGTGCACCCTCCCAATCACCACGCGTTTGAGTCAAATAGCGAACTACCACATCGTAGGTCATTGTACGGGGAACACCATCCACAGTTATTTGCAACTCTGTGTTTTCGGGAATTAATTCGAATCCCGGCCCGGTCCACTGAGGCGGCCGATCTAGAGGTGCTTCCTGAAGGACTATGCTGCAGTTCTATAAATGAATGCCGTTTTAATTAGGACCAGTAGGAGATCATTTGCTCTTACACCATAAGCATGACTGATACATTCCGTGATGCGCGGGATCTCAGCCTCATAAATCGTGTGCAATGTGGGAATGAAATAGTTCTGCAATGGAATACTGCACGTCCGTCCTGACATATTGGAACGACACCTGCATTGTCCAGTGACGATGTCACAGAAATTGTCAAGCGAGCCTCCCGCATCACAACCACATGGCGTACAACCGTCCTGACTATCGGACATTCCAAATGTCTCGGACATGCACTCGTTACAATCCTTGCCCACGACAAGGCGTTTGCAGGTACACTCCCCGGTGTACATATTGCAGCCTGAATTGAAGATGGTGCCAAGTGTATGACACGTACAGTTTTGGCAACCTGCTGGATTCTTTTCGTCTAGGTCCCAAAAGCCGTCCTTGCACATATCACAACGGCGTCCTTTCACGTTGGCCTTGCAGTGACATGCTCCAGCTTCAATGGCGTTTTCAGGATCGCTCACCGAGTCGCAAATACCGTCGTCCAAGGAACCGCTTGGATCACAGTCGCACGCTGGAATGTAATTAAATGTTAGAAAAATACGTCCTCCGATTTTCTCAAAGGTAAAAATAACGATGATTCATTCAAAATTAGAAGCTGTTGGTTATAAAATCTAGCATCTTGTGGTGAAGGTAATCCAGTTGCTGGAAACTTACGTTTACACACATGTGGACTCTGGATATCCTCATTTGGATCGCGATAGAAGAATTGGATGCACTCTTCGCAATGCTGCCCGACCGTGTTGTGCTGGCAATTATCGCAGACTCCTCCACTGACCCTTCCCGAATGTTCGTAGACTGCTTGATCAAAGTGGCAACTAGACGCATGATTGTTACAAGTGCACCCTTGTTTCAAGAAAAAGGACGTTAGTGCAGAACAATTCACGAGAAGCTTTACAACACTTACTTTTGCACGCATTCGTCTGCTTCCCTAAAGCCGGTTTCCAGGGCAGATCATTGTAAAAGTCCTCGCATTCCTCACAATTCAGCCCTTTTGTATTGTGCGTACATTCACAGCGACCGTGAACCATGTCGATGGCGTTGGACACTCCATCGAGAGGCAAACATCGCGAAGCATGTCCGTAACACGAGCAGGAGCCTCTCACCACCATGTTTCCGATGGCATAATAGTACTTCTCCTGGATCTCTTCCCGATCGTCCAACAACGTGTCGCCCAAATTATGCAGACGGGTAAAGTTGATTCTCAAGTTCGTCATTTTCAACATGTTCTGCACGTGCTGCGCGTAAGGATTCTCCACCTTCATATTTGGCGGCAATACCCTAAAAATGACTTCACCATTTTTCGATGGTTCGACACTCGAATAGCGATGGTCGCAAATTACGTCCGTAATATTGGTGGCCAGAGTAGGGACATTGGGGAAGTATTTGGCGCAGTTGTGCGCAAAGTACTTGTAGGTGCGCCAGGTTTTGCCGAAATCGTAGGAACGTTCGATGAGCATGGCAGCGGGCCGGAATGTTGCAAAAACGATGATTAAATGCGTGAAATGGAACTCGGCCTCCAAGTCTAGCTGAACGCTTACATTTTGTTTGCCGTTCTCTGATTGCCACCAACTTGGTGTCCTTGTACTAAAATTGAAAAAACAATCTTCGCTAAAACATTCTTTCCTTTCAATATTTATTGTTTGCATAGAAAACATATTCAGTACTAAAAAGTACGTTTTTTACTCAAATTAATTTACATCAACTGATTTACACGCTATATCTATCTGCTTCAAAAATCTCGATCAAATGTAGGACTTCAGCAAGAAATGTAGCATCGACACATTGGGAATATATCAAAGCTATCGAAAAGATGTGAAAATTTTATCTATGAACCACACAGCTCACTTACAGAAAGAGCTTGTTGGATTTGAATGAATCCTGCATTGCAAACATTTCGCTAGGATCTTGCACGAGTCAAGAGAATTGAATAAGAATGTATATTGGTGCAGCATTAAATTGGAGCTGCCAAATTCCGTTTTTCACTAATTGGATAAACATTTTGTTACATTTGTAAAGTAAAGTAACATAAATGTGCAAAGTTTTATTTAAACAATACATGTCTAACTAAAAGTTTATGGAGTAACAAATAATTACTATTCGCTACAAAATTTCTCGGACATTTCTTCTAAAAGTTATTTAATGAAAGGTTCATTGAAAATAATCGCTGTATTTGTTTTTCTTTTAATAATCTCGCCGGGGAAATTCAAGCTAGAAAGTATGCAATTCATGTTCCGGGGATTCCTAGTTGACGTGAGAACTCCTTATCGACAATTGCGACAATAGTAGAAAACATTACCTACTAACTGACCGCCACTGGACATTACAGTGTACAGTAATGGTGTAATAAGTCCGGAGTGAAATATCGTTATTTAAATCTCCAAAAAACGCTAACGAGCGTATAAAGGCTCGTGAAATTACGACAATATTATTCATGAAAAAATGGAAAAAATTTCGTTAAATTTCCATGACGAAAATAGAATATCTTCAAAATTAGTTTCAACAAAAATATTGTCAAAAAGGGACAAACAAAACAACATACAGAGAATCGCATCACTTTCCAGAACTAGTTCAACATTTTGATGCATTAGATGAGGTGTACAGGGCTCGAGTCTCTGCAAAAAATTCAAGTTTTGACTCACAATATCAGTTTAAGAATGAATATTGCCAGCAAAGATCGCAACGATCCTTTTTAAAGAGAAGGCTGATACTTAATATGAGACTGAGTAATCCTAATGTTTAAAGAATGTTGTAAATGTGTAAGTAAAAGAACTAACAGAAAACGGTAGCTCATTAATGCAGAGATCAAAAAGTAAGAGCCCAAGAGTTGATCCTTGTGGAACACCGAACGAATGATGATGGTGAAGAAAAAATCGCATGTGTAAAAGAACATGAATTAACGGCAAGGGTTTTAATATCATGTAAGTCTTTATTTTGCTATGAAGTCGATCCTTTTTTTAAATCGAAGGATCATCGAAAAATCAATTTAAATTCAATTTAAAAATTATATTGAGACTTACCCTGGTTGTTTCGGATAAATGATTTGCCCGATTCGATGGTTCAGCATTGGATCATGCTCGGTTTCGCGTCTGGTATCACACAGGAAGCATTTCTTTTCTTCCAAATGTGAAACGATACAAAATCTTTCCGGGGTATGTAAACCACATGTGGAAGTAGCCGAAAGGCGATTTTCTCGGCCAATCAAAAGATTTCCCGTGGCCGGATAACATGAACTCTGCTCGCATGGATGGACTCTCTGTTGCGGGATACGAGCTGAAGAAAAACACACAGATAAGAATGTTTCAATTAAATTTTCAAATGAACATAGGCCACACGTTTTAATTTCTGGAAAAATATGATTAGTTTACAGTTCATGCCAAGAAACAGTTCAAATTTAAAAAAGTGAATGTGAATGTAGTTTGCAAGCGATTTCTCTTAGAATTTCTTCTTGGAAAAATTAGGAATTTAATGTGTAGCGTTTAAAACTGTGTTGTTAAAAAGGTTGAAGCATAAAGGCACTAATTTTTCATAAACTTTTTTCTAAGAATCTATGAATTGTAAATAAATTTTAAGCAAGACTGCAAAGTAAAATAAAACTCAATTTTGTTACTGGAGAAATGAGAAAACATTTTGGAGCATGCAAAGGAAATTAGCATTTGGTCTTCTAAATATAAATATCTGGGGGTGTTTTGCGCAAAGACAAGCAATCTGGACAAATTGATGTTGTGAATGTAGGATACATGGGTGGTAACGCTAATCAACGTCTGGTTGGTTTATTTACACCATTTGCCGATTGCTAAGAATGTGGTAATGCGTTGAAAGAATGTGTGAGATATGGCGGATGAGAAGCATACAAATTAATAAAGATATATTATCTTCCGATGAAGCATAAGACAAATAGTTATCAATTAAATGTTTCAGCTGGACAAGAACTTATCAAATTCTTCTGCTCTACGTCAAATGCTAATTGTACTCGAATATCCTTCCCATTTAGTTCTATGTGTGCTCTATTTTTAAATTCATTTTTAATGTTTTTTTATTCTTTGCGCAATGAATGTCTTGTCTTAGTTTTAAAGTGTTCCTACTCATAAAAACCATTCAACCACCCAGTTCACATATCATTTGAACAGGCATAAAATTCCACAAAGGGATTTTCTCATCACTTCGACACATATATATGTAGTTCAAAGGGTTAAAGTGCCATCCAGGAACCTTGATTATCATCGAACGTAATATAAATAGGTCCATGTGTCGATGTACTTTGCCATGGATCAGTTCTAAACACCGAATGAAAACCGGATGTATACTCGTCCTTTCGTTCCTCCTCAATTGGAGTCTGATCTCCTCGTTGCACGATCGGTAACGATTTCATCTTTAAATCAACTATACTATGAATGCGTTCAGCAACTATATTTTTATAAACTAAAATAAATTCGATTTGAAAATGTTGGAAGAAGTCAATCATTGCAATATTATTTTATTAATATGAAAATTATTTAAATTTCGGATCATATGAAGCCTACAAGCGAAAGTGAAAACTAAATTAAATATGCAAAAAGGCTTTATAAGAAATTTAAATCAATTTGTTTGAGTCGACTTACGTCTATGCATGGGCCTCCTGGTTCGCATCCTTTCATTATGCTGAGGCTGCCGTTGTGCATTGCTTATTGATAAATCTAAAAACAAATTCATATTGAAATATCGCGTTTCATGTGAATAGAATAAATAATGTCAGCTTACCTAATACAAAAATAATAATAAATAATATTACAATCGGAGTGCGTAGTTTGAACATTGTACGATTCTGAAAAATAAGAAATAAATGTATTTTATTCGGTTATCAACCACAATTGTTATTTGAAGGGTGCAATTCGAAAAGATATCAATCTCTTAAATTTGAAAAAAAAGGTTTACTTATATGTAATTCCTTTGTGTTTCTACTGCTTTGCAAAGAATGTGACTTAGATATTAGAAAAAATTCTTCTGGCTTATAGTACATATTGTAAAAAAACTCATCTGCACTAATAAGTTATACGATCTTCATTAAACAAAAGACGACTTCTAAAATTGAACAAATATAATACAAACAAACACAGAAATTTAAAAGAAGTATGTGGTGTATTACAATTTTTTAGTCGTAATAAAACTATGTAGTACATCCAATAACTGTTAAGCTCCTTTCTGGACAGAACCACCAAAAGTAAGAAAAGGACATAATCGAATCGCTAATTAACTCCATCGGTTGTCGATGTTGAGGAATTTGTAACTTATCAACTGCGAGTGAATCCCGATGATGTAATACTAAAGAGTACCAAGGAAACAGAAATCGTATAAAATAACGTTGTTGCTTATGAAATCGAAACCAAGGTTCAAAATCAAGGTGATTATAGTGATTGGCTCGAATTGGCCTCGGAAAACGTTCCTCCAAGTATGAAAAGAAAGATTGAATGAAATAAATTCTTCGTTTCTTTTGTTTATGCAATAAATTTTCTCTGATATGTAATTTACAGTTGAATTTTTCAAGAAAATGATGATTTTATACCTAAAGAAAATTTACGTAGTAACTAAATATAGTTGAATTTTGGAGAATTTTCTGAATTTGCCATATTTGCGTTTCAAGTGAAAGTAACATCAGTTTTATTTATTCTTCATTATGTTTTTAACTCTGACTCTGACTATCTTAGTCATATTAAATGTTTCGTGGACGTATGATTTTAGACTTACTGTCAAATAGTTAAAACATATTTTATCATTGCTTTTTCTATTATGGTGAAATTTTCTGATGAGGGTGTGATACCATTTACAGATAAACACGATCGCACTGCTGGCGGGTTACCAAGGTAGTAACTGATAGGGCCAGCTTCCACATCAAAACCACACATTCATCATTTATATTTTAATAGTTTTTTAGTTTAGAGTGATCACACTCGGTGTATTAAGGATCAAAACGAATGTACTTAGTAATAACCGCTAATACACACGCCTCTCGGATGAAGAATATCTTTTCGGGGCACTAAAATAAGTAACAAAGTTGACCAAAGCATTTATGTTGATTTTCTTCTGTTATTTAAGTATTTCACCTATTTCGTATAGAATTTTTTTTATCTTTTTCGAATAAGCTGTGCTTTTTTCCATGATTTTACAATTTCAACCCTTATCTCGGCTTCCCACCGCGCGAGATATCACGCGCCCACGTACCAAAGGAAGGGAATAACTTAAATAGGTGCATGTTGGCGTCTCCTAGCCACGCGAATCGGAAACTTCAAATCGAGATGCGTGCTCGCTCGTGAATAACAAACAATAGGAAGCTAGCATAAAATTTCTTATATTCTTTTTTGACCGAAATTAGAGGTCACTAACTGAGCAAAGTAATATTAGGTCATTTTTGTGACGAAGTAACGTGCACGCATGGATTTTGAATTAACATGGTAACCGAATAAAATGCATTTCATTTCATGGCTATAAAAATATTCGATACGTAGTCTTTTTGCCAAAAGTTTGAAAATATAGGGTAAAATTATATCAATTTGAATGTAAAAACCTCCTCAAAATGTTGAAATTAGAGTCATTTACCTTATAGTGTATTCTTAAATACATATAACCCAATTGGCACAAAATTTGAAGAGTTTATAATATGTGCGCAATAGTAAAAGTTCCGCTATTTTTGACGTTATCTTGTACCTTAACTTTTTTGAAAACACCAAAATTAAACAAGTAAATTCTGAAAATATGCTCGTTTCAGAAGAGTATAATATGAAAGAATTTCTTTTCGTACTTTACAGGCTGTATTTTTTCTAGCAGTTTTCTTGTTTCTTGTTGTTCATATAAAATGATTTGAAAAATGTTGAAGTTCAAATTATTTCAATAGTGGAATTTTCGAATTGCATCACAGGAAAATATTTTCATACTTTTATTCCTTTCATATTATACTATTAGTAGAGAATCGGTAAATCTTATGTGCATATTGTTTTGAAGGGCTTACTTTTGGTTATTAGTTATCCAGAAAAAAATTGTTGTATAGATTTTTCATTTTAATAATTTTTTAAATATTTTCAGAAAATAATATTTTCTTTTCACATTTTTAAAGGAATGCAATCGAGTTTATATTTTAAACAGTATTCTCATTATTTTTATCTTATCAATTGTTTTTGTACATTCTCTCTAAAATTTTAGGCTAGATATTTTATACAAACAATTTACTATTATTGTGTTTGAGAATTTTTTCATCGAAATATTTTATCAATTTTTTCACAATATTTGCTCGTTTTTAAGTTAGTTTTATAGAATAATTTTCATACAAATTTAATGTGGGATAATAAATTATTAACGAGGAAATGCGCGCATAAATACTATGTATTTGATTGGTACTTTTTTTATTTCCTTAGATGTTTTTCATGCAATATTTAGAGAAATTTTTATTCGAAGCGAAAATATTTAAATAAGCAAAAAAATAATGAATAATTTTTTTTGCTCATCCAAATCTTTTTTAAATAAAATTTCATATGCCTACTACATTTTTGCCAAACAGAATCTTCTACATATGTATGCTTAAGCTGCATTTGCCTGTCACAAATAGCCAAAGGATCACTGCTTCCATATTTTACAAATTAAATTTGGGAGAATGTATACATATCAATAATGTCTATTAAAATAATGTTAATAGGTGCATCCTTCGTTTTTTTTTTAATCTGAGACAAAATTATAGACAATCTCAAAAGTTTTTCCTAGATATGGTTTATTTTTGGATTGAATGAAATTTGAACGGTTCGACTTTTAATTTTTTTATTTTCTTTATTGGATTTTTGGGGTTTACCAGTATTTTCATTTTTTTTGTGACTTCAAGTGAGCCGAAACTAATGTTATTTTCTTTCAATTTGATTGTATGATTTTGAGGAAAACTCATTTTGATTGACTTGTATTTTTTTTTTGATTGATACCTCACCAAAATCGCACAATTTGTATCATAGAATTTAAAAATTTGGACGATGTCAAAATTGGTGTAACCCATGCATTGTTTGGATTTAAACTCCTTTTTAAGGTTCTTTCTTGGATTAGGGGCATATAGTGAAAAATTATCAAATTAAATGAAGGCTTCAAAAATCTATTCAATGACTTTTTTTAGATTCACATGTCTTCTAATGATTTTTTAAGAATAATAGTATTGAACGAATGCTAGTAATTTGAATATGATAAAATGTATGCGGTGAATTTTTCATTATTTTCTACAACATTTTGTAAGCATTGTTACTTTTGTTTTAAATTATTTTTAATGCAAAATAGTCTGTGTACTGTATAAACTAGATATACTGTATCATAAATGCATAATCTTGCATTGCAAAGCCGAAGCCTCGCTATATTGATTAGTTCATGCTCCCAGTTTAATTTTTTAATCAAATATTCTGTAGTTGAAAATCACTGAGCAAACACAACTAACGATAGATATTCCATACATACTAGCATACACAAAACCAACAAATTTTCAAGCCACGATTGTTAGTTTACACATACAAAAATTACCTACACATGAGGTCATACTGGCTCCCGCTATAAAACGAATGATCTAATGAATAGTCGCTATGCGATAATAATTTCAACACATGATAATTTCAAATTAAATTTCACATGGTCGGCAAAAAAATTAAATTTCCATTTGACTCCTATATTGCAAACAGACCAACACTACCATGGGCTTGGAGTAGACATCTTCAAGCATCTCCAGAACGTCCGAAATTGGCTCACTTTAATGATTCTAATTGAATTTGATTGTGTGCAAAAATATCATCAAAATAATTTCTTTGCTGAATCAATAAAATTTGACTCCAACATTATGTGAGAATGTGTTCATTGGGACTGGGAGGTCGGGTGAATTAAATTATTGCTATGTGATGTGACATTATTAAAATGTTTATGGCTGCGATAATGTTACAATATTTTTGCTGAATCATATTCATAAGAGAATGATGAATTGTGACTAATTTTATATAATCTTTGATATGTTATGGCATGGATATAGGATCGTAGAATGCCACTTTTTTTGGAAAACTATTGAACTATTGACAAAATCACAAAAAAATAGTACATTTCGAAATAATACTCCAAAATTATGCATTCAAAAACTGTATAAAACAATAGAATAAAAGACACAAATTACAATTGATTCTCAATTTATACATTGTGACTACATTTATATGCATTTCGTGAATTAAACTCCTTTTTCACTGTTCTTTTTCAATCGCAGTAGTAGAATCAGGAATCAAAGGAAATTTTCTGTCTGCTTTCATACTTAAGGGGTAACACTACTCTAAGATTTTCAAAATTGTACTTTAGGGTCATAAAAATGAGATGTCGGTAGTTTTATAGCGTGGAAAAAATTCTAAAGGACTAATTGAGCGACTTTGCTGCACCGCGTCCCAGAGTCCCGCGCACGCTGTCGGTGAATCACGCGAATCTGAATCTGGGCGCAGCTGCTCCGATATATGTACCTCTCGGGATAATAAGTAGTCTTGTTACCTACATCACGTGAGGTATTTATAGTTTCAAAAAAGGCCAACAGATCTCGCTCAAAAGACGCTTATGTTTTTGACTACTTAACAGCTACAAAAACTTTAAACGCGTTTTTCTCAAAATCACTTTTTTCAAACTAACCGATAAGATTATTTTGGAACGGGTGTATGGATCTATTTGAAATTTTGACAGTAACTTTGAAATACCAAAATCTAGTGAAGTACGTAGGGATTTTTTGATTAATTGTTTATTTTTAATTTTATAAACAATTTACGGCTAAATTTTTTGTCAAAAATCGTGTTTTTCTTCAAAACAGCGCCATTTTGTTAAAAATTAGATTTAAAACAATTTCCTACGTACTTCACTAGCTATTAGTAAGCATTTCAAGAAAAAAAAATAGTTTTTTGTTCTAGGAGCGACCGTTCGAGAGAAAAGTTACCGGTAACTTTTTAAAGGTGGATCACACAACAGCCGAATACGGGGTCCTGCAGCCGCCATTTTGGGAAAAAATGGTTTTTGTACTTTTTGAGTTATAATATACTACCATAAGCGGATTTGGTGTTTTTTAAATTTATATACTTTCGAAAAATCATGGTCTCTAGAGTAGTGTTACCCCTTAAACATCACGATTCATCGACCTTCTTCATTGACTTCTCATAGGTACATAGTATAAATTAGAGATCACACAATATTCTCATCAGACAGAATATTATACTAATTTAAATATAAACCGAGTCGAGATTGATGTTTTAAAACTTATTCAACAAAATTGTTCTAAATGCTTGTTGAACCGAATTCTTTAAATCCTTGTTGAATCGGAGAGGGAAATATTATAAACTTGTTATAAGTAAGGAAGTCAAATTTCGAATGTTATTTGTTACCATAAATGCGGATTTTTGCATGCTACGAGAAATTGATTAAAATAAATCATTTTAATCAATTTTCTATAGCGAAATTGATTTAAATGGTCTAATGGCCTAAAAAGCTTCTATAATTTATACACAAAAAATAGTAAATTTTCTTTACAAATGCTTGTGAACAATATTTTTGATTGTATTTAAGGTATTTTAGCTACTCAAAATTTTGGATAAAATGTTCCAAAATAATTAGATCAAGAAAAAATTCGTCTGATAAAGTGCATGTTTTAAAAATGTCAAAATGTTTATGATTCAATTAATGCATTATGATGAACTAGAAATACAATCAAACGAAAATTCACATAAAAACTTTATAAATAAAACTTTAAATTTGAAAATATTTCAAGTCAGTTATAAAAATTATCGAATAATTCATTGACCCTTTCTTCTAAGCGTGAACTTACACTTTCAGATAGCTTTCTTTTCTTACCGACACGATCGGAGATCAGAATGTGAACAGAACGTGTACGGTCCTGTGTCTCTGATGGTATAGCGAAGATGTAAGAGTGATCGGAAAGGGAGCGGTTCAGAAGGCAGGTATGACGAAGATTTTTGAAAGAAAACAAATCGGGTATGAGAGCTCAAGTATTGACAACAATAGAATCAGAATGCATACGCCCTGAAAATTTGATTCTACGGAAAAAATTTTAGAGTAAAGAAGAAAGCATATGTTGTTTCCGATTTATTTCTGAGCAACTTCAATAAAAACCAAAAAGCGTTCAGAATATATACGATCGGTTTAAACTTCCAATATTCCGACTGATGTTTAATGAAGAAACATACGAAAACGGATTTCATTTATATTTTATGAGCTAAATCTATATTAAAACTTGGAGCATATTTATATCGAGTCACTTCTTTTATGTAAACTTCTACATTCGTTCTTCCTCTGTAAAGGTGTCAAGAGCAAGTAAGTAGTCTATGTATTATATTACGACAGAACCACACCACTTTTCTGCTCTGAATACTGTTTAATTATTTTATGTAGTCATTTTGAATGGATTTCAACTTGGAGTTTCACTATACCACCTCATTCTATTATTAGAATTGTTTACATTGAAATTTTCATGGAAAAGCGATGCTCAGTTGCTGGAGAAAAACTTTCTAATAGATTGAAGTGAACATACGAATACGAAGAACAAACACTATAACAATTAGAGTTCGTTTCGTGATCTGTAAATAAGTAACTTTATTTTATTAGTGACTTATCTAGCCCCCTCAATTAAACTAATTTTTACATTAAATATATCTGAATCGACATTTAAAATCATGAAAGCACAAATTTTGGTCATTATGTTGCCGGACAATTAGAATTGTTGTAAATTATAAATTATTATTATTCGAATTATTTACCAAGTCACACATTATTTAATTTCGATAATGTGATGATGTTAGAAAGGTATAAGTAATACCTAAATAAATAAGAAAATCATTTAGATTTTTGTGCTTTTAACCTGGAGATAATTTTAGCGAATAATTATTAAATTCTATGAGGGGCAATAGAAAAATATATTTATGTCAAATTTTCCTGAAATCTTTTAAAATCATAAAAAAACTATGAATATTAGTTTGATAAGAAATCTTTACATTTGACCTTCTAAAGCGTTGATTGCAAGTGAAAATTTGAAGAAGAAAATTGTTTTTAATTTCAAGCAGTTTTTTAATAAATTAAAAAACGGCGGTACTGAAATTATTGAAAATTTGCTCAAATCATACTAATATTAACACGCTTTGATTGGTATGACATCGACTTTAGAATAAGAAATATTAAATAATATTATGCTTATCAACTATTAGTAACTATTAATGTTTTATTGCTTTTATATCCTATTTTCGTGGTGAAAAAAATTGTGCTATTTTTTGTCGAAAATTGTTTAGAGCATATGATTTTTATATGCATTGATTGCAAAACTGCAGATCAGCTGAAAATAGCCTTTTTAAGAAAAAATATACTTTTTTGCACTTTTTGAAAATTATAAAACGGCTGTACCAAATCTATTCAAGATTTGATAAAACCATGAAAATGATATTTCGCTTATATTAACACTTCAACGACGTAAACCTAATGTTTAGTTCGCGAGATATAGTGCATAACAGAAATGACATTGAGTGAATTAAAACAAAAAAAAACGATTTACAGAATTTTTTCAAAATTTAATTAGCTCCTGTTATTGCAAAGACGCTTCGATAGACACCGCAACAAAGTCGGTGCAATATTTCCTTTGAGGGTTATCTTCTCAGAAAGTATGTACACACACGTACCTACGTACACAATCAGACTTCTTTCCAAAAAACACTTTGAATATAGTTAAAAGACCTTAATAGCCCATATACACTACCTCAAAAATACGTATTTATAATTGGCACATTTTGAAATTCCTCGAACCGTTTCCATTACATTAAAATGGTTTTGTTTGTCAGATGCACATGTTCAATAGTTTCGGTCTCAAAATATATGCTTAATTATTTTTAACTCGGCTCGTTTTAAATAATTATTCATTTATTTGCATAAGAAAGAATATTCTTTATTAAGGGATAGTACTGGTTAGAATACTAAAAAAACAGCCCAATTTTCAATATTTTTTTCTCAGCTTCTTTATTGTATATAAATTTTAAAGTTTGCATGGGTAAAATACACATTTTGAAGATTACAAAAATTTTTTTTTAATTTTTTCCATTTTTCTACTTATTTATAGAGGGCGCCAAAGTTTATGTCTCGAAAAATATCTCTTCCCACTACGGGTAGGTAATTTCAGGAATGAAGAATTTGAAATAAAAAAACCAAACCACATTTTCTTACGTGGTAATCTACCACAATATTTTGAAAAAATGATCAAAAATAAATAGCGGTGTTTTGAAATGTTTTTCTTCGAAAAATCGCTTTTTTCACTTTGTTTCGGTTGCCAAATTTTTTGGGATTGATTTTTGGCCTATATTCTGGTAGATTACCACACAAGATACTCGAATAAAGAAGCACACCAAATTTGATTTAAATCGGTTCGGCCAATCCGGAGAATAAGTGTCCGCAGTTGGAAAAACGTAATTTCGAGAAAAACCCGTTCAAAATTTCGATTATCGAAAATATCGCTTGAAAAACGAAAAAAGCGTGCGCGATCAAACTGCCGTAACTTCTTTATTTTTGCGAATATCTTAATAAAATTTTGAAACATGATTTCTGAAGGTATAATAAATTGGAAAAATAAAAATTGATTTTTTAAAATTGTAACCGGTACTACCCCCTTAATTAAAATCTGTTAAGTCACAAACATGCCCAGTTATGGACACTTTCGAGCCGAATTACGTATATAGTCGTTTATTTAGAATGAAATTGAAGATAATTGTAAGATATATGAATTTGAAAATAAAATCTACAAATACAGTTTTCATACTTAGGCAAATTATTTTCAACTCAATCAAAATAGTTCATGTTTATGGTGCAAACTATTTTCATTGCTATTCAGATTCTCATATAGTAATAAAAAACATATAAACCTCAGCTGGGTTTTCATACGCCAAAATAATGAGCGTTCACCTTATTTAACATAATATGTTAAATAATTATAATAATTATTATGTATGTATGGATTTTTGTTAATTATGCCCTCAATGTGTACTCTTGAGGAACGCTTTTTCGTAACTAATTTCATGAAAACTGGTTAAAATATTAGATTTGTGCAATAATCTATGTTCAGATGTATGTGAACTAGGCCGAAAAAAATTCATATATGTATGCATTTTGAACCTTAAATGCACAAATTTTACGACCTCTGGGGGGGGGGGCGTATTGATTATAATTGTTTAGTTTTCAGCAATTTACATGGAATTTTTAATTCATTATTACACTTAGCTTTGAAACCATATCTCCTGAATATGTAAGTACAAAAAATGAGAGAATATAACGAACAATATTTTTTAAGAATAAAATTACTCGTAGTTAAATTAATTGACGTAGTTTAGATCTTTTAAATTAAATTTTAAAAAATGAATTGGGTGAAATTGTAAGACATTGTTTTACCTTGCTGTGTCTCCTAATTTAATCGAATAATCTGAAATATCCAAACTCTGGAGTTCCGCCACTGAAATATTCACACAAACACTGGTAATCCACACAAGGCTTGTTTTCCGCCTCTTGATTTTCCAAGGAAACAATTTTCTTCGCGATCTGGCAACGGTGCTCAACGTGAAGACGGATAGGAACTCGGTCGAGTATCTCACAAAAAAAAGTAAACACTACACTAGCTAGACTGCACCATATGTGAACTGCGGGGTCTTCTGAAAATCCGCCATGGCGTGAATGTAAGAGGCAACTGAGGTCACAGCACGAGCGCAGGCCTGCAATGCGATCCCGCTCACTTCGATCACGCACTACTTCCCTTGCACTTACACTTGCATTCCGCCCTCGAGGGAAAACCAAGGAAACTCGAGAAGAAGTTCGCAAGAAGTTCTTCACTGGTGGCGACTTTTCATCGCGGACCCGCGACAATATTGGCACTTCGCGGACAATAGCGAATCGCGCAGCGCTTGTTGCATTTCCCCCTTTCAGCGAGCCCAAAAGGGAAAACTTGAGAAAATCCAAAGACCGCAACAAGAAATCGGCGTCTGAACAAGCCAAGAAAACAATGCGACCCACCCGCTCAGGGCACTCCACTCAACTGGCGAAGAGGTCTCTTCAAGTGCCGTTTGCCCTCGCGCACAAGGAAGCGATCGTTTCTTCCTCGCCCCGCACATGGGCAAGAAAATAGAAAAGTACGTTCGTTCCGCTCCGACCCACCAAGAAAAGACAAATCTATCTTTATCGCGCATTGGAAGTAATGGAAGTGTTCGGTTCCAGGAGAGTTTGATCTGCATCCCCTGCCTGACCCGCACCGCTTTAAGATAAGATTTCTCACGCACGCACACGAGCTGAACCGGTCCGAGCCGAAGACCCAAAGATTAAAGATACATACTTTGTTGACCTGGGATCGTGCAGGTGACCATGTGTTCCGAGCACTTATCACGATTTAGGTGATTACTCACCACACCACTGTTTTTTATCCAATTGGATGCTCTTACTTCGATATCAATCCTTTCAGGTGATTCTCACGAAATTTCACACCTTAGCTAAACTCTCTTCGATCGGTTGCGCGTATCTTTAGATACTTGCGACAGTCAACTATCTAAAGAGGAGGAAGTATGTACATATGTTGCGTTTGAAGCATTCCAAGCACTTTAGATCGGAAAGTTGGTACTGGCGCGAACATCAAGCAACCAAACATGTGTACTCATTGTTAACCACACAATTATTCAAGTGTCTTACGAAAATGTTTCGGTACCGTCATTTTGTCGCTATTTTAGGACTTAATCTTGTACATTGACTGAGTTTCTTTTTTCATGAAGTATGTATATTTTTTTCATTTAAGACATACAGCTCCGAGCATACCTAGTCGTGCCATAAATATTGATACAAGATGTTTTAACTATAATAATGAAACTACATACTAGTTGGATGTTAATTTTTTTTTACCGTTTATTGTAAAACTAGCACACTACATAATAAAAAAGAAATTATTCAAAATGGCCGCCTTTTGCTTGAATACAGCGCCGAAGTCTGTCTGGGCACTGGTCTATTGATTCTCGCACGACTTCCATCGGGAAATTGTCCACAGCTATTTTTCAACACCTGTTTTAAGGACTCCAGGTTGTGGTGGCTTTTTTACAGACCACCACCTTTAATACTGACCACAATTTGTAGTCGAGGGGACTAAGGTCTGGACTAGCTGGTGGCTACAAATTAACGCTGATAAATTCTGACACATGGTTCCCCAGCCACTCTTGCGTGATTTTCGCCTTGTGAGCAGGCGCAGAGTTTTGTTGGAAAGCGCATTCTTTATTTTCAAACATGATTTGGCTTAGGGGCTCCACTATCTTCATTAAGATATCCGACTGATAGTATTTGGCAGCTGTTTTGACGCCTTTTTCACAGAAATGGATAGAAGTGACACCTTCATAGGACACTCCCCACCAAACCATCACTGATGCTGGATAATGTCCTCGTTCAACTCTCGGAATATTTTCTGTAGCCTCCTTAGAAGACCGTGCATATATCCTATTATTTTGTTTGTTGAAAGATTCCTCCACGGTAAAGATTTTCTCGTCGGTAAAAAGTATTCTTTTGTACTTCTCTTTACCGTATCTCGATAACAGCTGTTTTGAATTTTCCATCCTATTTCGTTTTAAAGCGGCATTGAGTCCTGTTTGTCTTCTGAAAGCTGCAAGCCCCAAGTCTACTATGATGATACGACTCATGGTTCTCGGGGCAATATTCATTTCACGAGGCATGATTTTGTGATTGCGGACAGGATTTCTTACGATTCTGGACCTAACAACTTTCATGGCTTGTGGCTTACGAGCCGAACGAAACCTGCCAGATCTTTTACGGTATATTACATCTCCAGTATTAATTAATAACGCTATAGTTCGATACACGAAAACACGCGTGATTTTTAATGGCTTTAGTATTTCGAAAATTCGGCCTTTCTCCATTCCACATTTGTGTAAAGCAATCACAGCGATGCGGTTCTCTTTGCTAGACCACTCCATCGTAACGGATCAACCTACACTGACAAGATTTGGCGAGTTTTTAAAGCATATGTCAACAATCAGGACTACCAACATAGCAATTAGCTACCTGCAAGCTATCATCCGCAAGGGCTGCATTTACAGTTGTATCAATATATATGGCATTTATGGCCAACCGATATGCCAACATCCTTAGCAACTTCTCTGATAGTGGTTCGACGGTTTTCCAAAACAATTTTCTTCACTGCTTAAACGTTTTCATCTGTTGTTGACGTGTTTGGGCGTCCAGAGCGAGGCTCGTCATTGGCATCTTCCCGGCCATCTTGGAAGAGTTTGTACCACTTGTAAACATTTTTTTTACTCAGAATAGTTTCACCACTGTCAACATTTAAAGTGTTTTGGAACACTTAATTTCATTTTTCACACAAAATTTTATGCAAATTCTTTGATCCATATTTTTCGATAGCAAAAAATCGCCGAGCACGCAAAACACTTCTAACCGGTATCCGGTATGGATAATCTCATCTTTTGCATTGGTTAAAAAATCACCTTGCGACTAAAAAGCAATAAAATCAAATGGTGGGTCAAGAAATGTCCTTCTGTTTGCTTAAATTTAGTTTTTATATATTATATCCTATTTATAAAAGCATTCGTTTACAAAACAATTTGTTTAGTGTGGAAAGGAGTGCACGTTTCGAGTGAAAAATAAAGACTACAATTTCGTAGATTTGATAATCTCCGAAACAATCACTTCTATGAATAAAAGGTATTGAATACTGTTTGTAGAACATTTCTTATGCTTCAATTTCTATGGAAGATATATTTTTCGTGAATGTGACCGTTCGCTAGAAATTCACGAAAAACCATCTTTCCGACCTTTGACCTCGCATAAGATTTTAGCGGTACACAGATCGATGGGGGACTTTTGGATATTTTGTTCAGTACCACAAAAATGAGGTCCACTTCAAATACATATTTGCTTTCTCGAAATTTTCCTGTAGTAGAATGTCTAATTTTCCTGGACTATAAAAGTGAAGAGAGTCTCAGATTTATTTATAATAAATTTTGATTTTATTCTAAAAAGAAGTGAACTATAATACAAAGATTTCTGTGGATGTTGTTTATTAGACTTTATTAGAACAATATTCATATTTCCATCTATAAAAACGTTCATAATGTAGTGTAGCGCTCTTCATCATCCTTGATAAAGACTTTATTGGAGCTAAACATGGGCAAGATTTGAGCAAGTACCATAGTTAGCCGCTGCCTTTGAATACTTTTGTTTCTTCGCGCGTTGCAAGATAACACGTTTATATCACAGGAAGTCGCGATAGTACATATGTACATATGTATGTACATAAAACGCCAGAGACTGTCTTCATTTACACTAAACATATTCAAATAAGATTCAGCAAGCTTGCCTGCTCCAGCAACCAGGAATATAAAGTGACTATCTGAAGAATGGTATTTGTTTCAATAGTATGTATGTATTTTTTATGCCAGGCAATTGAATTGCATTTTTCTACTCCACATTTCTGGCTTTTAAAAACTTTTACTCATCCCCGCAACAATTGTTTCATCTGCTTATCAACCGAATGATGCTTTCGATGCTTGTGTGAGCGGAAATTCATAATGGAAAAGGGTCACATTAGGCTATCAAAAATTGTTTCAAGATAAAATACATACAAACGATGGTGTTATACATTCTAAAATAAATGGTTGAATGTAGTTTGCTTGTACTTGTATCTTTTTACTCAGTCTGGAAGTCTTGAGCAAACAGACATGCTCATATACTGAGCAGCTCATTATCCTTATCAACTGTTGTCTTCATTTTGTGTGCCAACATTTGAGATCCGGAAATCTGGTCGGAGAGTACACTGACCGAATTTTTTTGATAGCTTCATACTCGAGTACTGTTTGGAAATGTTTGAAATGTTGAATGGTTTGTCGATGCATGTGAAAAAAATGACCTTTGCCAACAGTGCTTTGATTATAAATAAGATGAAATTGAAAGCAACATAGAAATTTATTCTAACAATTGTGCTAATTTAGTTTGTCATTCAATAATTCAACATACTGGCTTTTATTTTGAATTGCTGAATATTTTATAAAATTTTTAAAAAAACATTTGATATTATGGATCATTAATAGTTAACATATTGTGGTGAACACACCTAACGATGGATCGTAAAATAAGCCATCTACGTCAAATATCGATCAGGACATACTGAAATGTTGTTAAGAAACAACACTTTAAAGCAACAACGGCAACAAACACGCAACAAAGGTCTGAAAATGAGTATCAATAGACTCATTAAATGCTTAGGTGAAAGACTCATACCCTTGAGAAACGCTGAATGAAAGCTGACCTTAAAAATATATATAAATGTTCTCCAAAGCCCTTGATATTGCATCAAGGACTCAAATATAGGTCCAACGGGCAGGAGTCACCCTTATTAGTCTAGAACAATAAATTGTTATACAGTGAAAATCGGTTATAACGACCTTCAAGGGACCATGCAAATGCGGTCGTTATAGCCGGTAGTCATTTTATCCAATATTTAGTTAAATACTATTCTAAGACAAGAGACAGTAAATGAAGCATGTATCCATGTTTATTAATGCATATATGTACATATGTATGTACATAAAGTGTTGGGATTATAGGTTTTATTTAAGGTTTTCAAAAAAAATTTAAATTCGACCCTTTTACACAGGAAAAGTCTTCATAAAATAGTTTTATTGCTTGAAAAAATCTGTGATTTTTGTCTGTTTTTTACAATTTGATTCGTAGTAAAGTTTGTGCAATGAATTGTCGAGCTGGAAAATAATTAACTTATTTTGATCAGTAACATTGTCTGACACGTTCAAAAATTTGCAGATTATGTTCATTGATTGACAAGCTTGCAACAATCATCCTGGATATTTCCCTCAGGATCATCTTCTTTATTGTTTGCCTCATTTCCAATCGATGCTATTATGCTGTTGTCATCTGGGGTTTCATAGGTTTCCAACTGTTGGTCAATTTCTTCGTATTCATCCAATCTTTCCTGCATCAACTCCTGGTTATCCAAACGGCTTCCCCACTGTTGAAGTGACTCCTCTTGAAGTTCGAATGGGATCTCAGTTTCACATGGAAGTCCCGCATGTTGGAAACAATTTTTTATTGACAAGGAAGAAACTTGATCCCATGCCCTGTGAAGCATTGTTATTGCATCAAGGACGTTAATATTTGTTGTTTTTCCTTCTTCAATATCTTGAATTATTTGCAATATTAGACGTTTCCGATAGTCGCTTTCAAAGATCTTATTACACCCTGGTCCATGGGCTGTAAAACAGAGGTCGTATTTGGAGGCACAAAGACTAATTTGATACAAGTGAGGTTGTTTACATGTGGGTGCGCAGGACAGTTGTCAACTAATAATAAAATTTTATCACTTTCCATTTTGAATTGATTATCCCATCTTCGAAGCCATAAAGTAAAAATTTCTCCTGCCATCCAGGTTTTTTTATTATTTTCGTAAATTACTGGAGGCGACTTTACGTTTTAGAAACATCGTGGCCTAGCACTCTTTCCTATAACTAGTAGCTTCCTTTTTTTCGAGCCAGTCATATTTGCTGCTACTAGCACAGTTAATCGACCTTTTGACAACTTTCCACCTGAACACTTTTCTCTCTTAAATCGCATTGTTTTGTCGGGTGTCAATTTATAAAAGAGACCGGTTTCATCGGCGTTGAATATCTGCTCATCTGAGAATCATTCACGTAATTTTGGCCATACATTTTCCAGCCAGTCTTGAGACACACCTAGAGGAGCACCAGCAGCTTCCCCACTAATATTGTGTCGCTGGCGAAAACGTTGCATCCATGATGATGTAATAGGTTCCACTTTTCCAAATTTTTGAGCGAAAAAATTAGCTTTTGTTTGCATTATCGGTCCACTTAGCGGAACATTGTCTGTCCGCTGAAGGGTGCACCATTTAAGCAGCGCTTCGTCAATGTCCTGGTGATGACTCGGCCGAATTCGCTTTAATTTGATGCTGCTTGATTCAAATTGTTCTTGAATTTTTTCTTGATTTTTTCATATCTCAGATATTGTGGAATGTCCAACATTTAGTTCTCCTTGTTAGTTTCACTGTTTTCTAATCGCCAAATAATATGGGCCATTTCCTCCATGGTGAAGTGTTTACGTGACGCCATTAAAAATCCGTTTTGGGTAAGGCTTTCACAACACGCAAGAAGTTCTTGTGAACGACACCTTTCACTACACTTTGGTTTGAAAACAAATGAAAACCTAGGAAAGACAAACAGAACCACCAGACCCGTAGCGTTTATCAGCTGTAGTTACTATAAACGATATAGTGTGTCACATTAACCGATATGTCATCTTATGCGATGTTATTATAAGCGCTAGTAGTTTTTTTTTGGTCACTATATGCAATTCGTCATTATATCCGATGTCACTATATACGATTTCGACTGTATTCACTCAAAGAAAGATCTGAGCTCCAGGTCCTTGCTGGTTATTTTCCAAAAGTACACACCTTAACTGATTCGATGGGAAATAAAATTGTAGATATTCAAGTATACGACGCAGTACTTTTTTGGGTGCGCCAGCTATTCAAAACCGAGTGAAATCATAATAATGTTAGAATGTTTGAAGAATTGAATAGCACCCGAAGCTGTCCAACTTCCCAATATAGTCTTCAAAAGTTTCCCTAAAAAAACGTTATCGCTCGAATCAACCGAACATTTTTTGGCTGACTCCTTTATTATTGTCGATGTAATCTAAAGCAAGTTATTTTTGTGGAAATTTTGTAACTTTGTCTTGCATAGCTTCAGACATTTAATTGTATTGTTATATGAAACGATGTTCGTTTCAAACGCTACACCTAACGTTCTGCAAATTATTTGAGTTATATAATTTGCCGCGTGGCTTGCCGAGATATAAAAAATTCACAATTGCCAAAATTTCGAAAATTGGATAAGTGAAATGCGGTGCCTCGGCTTGAACCGCATTGCAGCTTGAGAGGCGCTGGGTTTTCGCAATCATTGAACGCTGGGCAATCGTAGCTGTCAACGTCAGCTGGGGCAGTAAGACGTTGACAGATGTTAATTTGTATATTTATTTGCTCGGCGAGTTGATTTGATCAGTTGGTTGAGTGTCGCGTTGCGGAAGGGGTGGTGTATCGAATGTAGAGTAAATCGTAATTTACCCGTTAAGTGGCTGATTGCACAGTTCTCTGTTAATTGTGTCTCGCGTCCTCGACCTATAATATTCGATTTCCGCTCGAAACTTGAATTCTACTGTCCCGCCCGCTTGCATTCAGTGCGCACTCGTTGAATAAATATCAAGTGTCTTCATTATTTAGCACAAAGCCTCGCGATGCGACTCGAATAAGTGCGATTGTGTTTCGCGCTATCGTGTGACTGGTAGTTCCCCGCGCATTTCAGTGACGTCAGCGATATGGATATGGCTGCCAGTAAAATCACAGACGTTATTTTCTTGAATATTTTTCTGCACTAATACCTGAAAATACTGATTCGGTGCGTCCGGTTTATGCTGGCCCCTCGAGAGTAATCGCATCCGCCGCGTGTGACGAACTAGGCTAGGCCAGCAGCAGTGCAGCGCGGGAATTGCTTGACGACGCAACGTGTTTTCATGTGACCGTTGGAATGGCCGACGATCCGCAAAGCCCACGCAGGACCAAACGCCCCGAAGAGGCGGTGTGCCAGCGGCTGTCGACGCGAGCCTCGGATGCCATCGCCGAAAGATTCCACAAGTGAGTGCCCCACGATAATTCCGTCGCCGGAGCCAATTTATTTAATTCGCGGCTGCAAGAAGCCACGCCAGAGTTTAAGAGGCATTGCACTGTCGCCCGGGGCTGGGGAGGATCACGCCGGATAGCGGGCATGCGCCGGGGGCTCATTTGAATTTCACAGTGCGCGCCAGTTCGCGGCCCACTGCCTCGACTTGGAGCTGAACTTTAAGTGGCCGTTCTGTTGGCGTTAATCAAAGCAAGCGCTACATGCCAATGCTATTTATATGATAATCGTTCTTATAATGAAGACAATCATAGCATTCTAAACCCCGAGAGTTTGACGCCATGCAGAAACGGCACGAAGGATTCCTGATTTACTTCCAGTTCCGGTTGGTGTGGCTAGCCTTGCCACTCTTGCCCTCGTCATACAGGATGAACCATCCGCTGGTGGCTTTTTGAAACGAGTACATACTCAAAAGTTCGCTTGTGTCATCACAGAGGTGGCTCTTTGTGGCAGCCTGCTTGAACCAAAGGTCCTCGAAGATCAAATACATACTATCATTGCGGTCACAAAAAAATCAATTAGCTTGTCCCTGTAGCACACTCTATTTATACATAGTAACGCGGTAGAAACCTTCATTTTTTTAGGAAGTGGAGACCAACAATGCCGCCACTACAAAACCGACTAATTTAGGATGCATTGGCCGCATGAATTGTTTGCAACCCCACACCCTACAGTTCTGCTTATATTCATCACATACAAAATGCAACTAACGTCCATCCGAAAAAATGATTTTCCATCCAAGATCTATGACATTTTTCAACTCGTCTTTTCCAGTGTTGTTCAAGCGTAAAACGATGGCATTTTCTCCGAACAGCTAGGCCTGAAACTATCCTCCCGGTTACCAGATCACTGCAGTGTTTTTCAGGCAGAGGTCATTGCAATACACAAGGCAGTAGATTGACTGAGAAATCAGAAAATTTCCATAAGAAATTTCAACATTTTCTCCGACAGTCTAGCTGCCATCCAATCACTATCCAGCGTATATACCTCATCTACACAACTAAACGTGATGTCGCTTCACTGTGATGTGATTCTTTGCTGGGTACCGGGACATAGTGATATACCAGGAAACTGCGAAGCTGATGCCCTAGCGAGAGCTGGCACTGAGCTCTAAGAGTATTCACTAACACCCCAAGTTGGCCAACCTCTAGCCTCCGTAAAGCCAGGATTCTAGCAGTACTACGTGGAGGCTGCGAATAGGGCCTGGCTGCTCAAAGAAACCTGTAACACAACTAGACAAACTTGGCACGCACTGTGCTCAAAGCGCACCAAGTAGCTCCTCAACACGAGCCGTGAAACATTAAGTTTCATCATATCCGTACAGACGGGGCATTGTCTCATTGCCAGACATGCAGAAAGATTGGATGCCCCTTTCCAAGATTTCTGCTGCAGCTGCAGATCGGAGGAAGTGGAGGAAACGATCGAACACTTTCTGAGTGAATGCCCAGAATTATCCAGGAAACGCATGCAAACCTTAGGCTCGCCCTTCCTGGACAACTTCACGGAAGTAGCTGATTTAGACATTGGCTGCATAGCCGGCTTCATATGAGAATCTAAATGGTTCTCGTCATCCCAAAGGTTCTAGTGCCGCCCTTATCTTTTTGTGGTATCACAATTGGTCTTTCGTGGCCTAAGTGAGCTACCTTTTGACAAAGGGAGCTGCCACTACAACCAACCAACCTACTTACCACATTTGATCGAAATTTCAATGATGTTCTTAAGTTGTATTTGACTTTGACCAAAGCTCACCAATTTTTTTAATTACCATGTCTCAAAAACGTTAAAAAATCACATTTCCGAATTCTAAGTAAAAGTTTAATGAAAATCAATAAATATTTTTTTACATTTTCATAAATTTCTGATAATTTTCACTCAACCTCGTGTTAAATAAGTATAAAATCATTTTTGGTTAAAACTAGCGACCCTCTTTAAAGATACTAAATTTTAGAACAAAATGTTCTTCAGTCAGCAAAAAATCAGCAGTTTGGCCTGATTCTTGGCAAAGTCTCACGAAGTCAGGGTGTTGGCCTTCTGAGCTGTGTTTTAGCCTGGATCTTGCAAGTAGAGATTTGGTCTTGCTTCCGCAGTGTCTTCATTTTTATGCAAGACCAATTCTGCTCACCGTTTGTTTAGTCATGGTTCATGATCCTCCATGTAGCTGTGCGTACCTAAGCCTAGACCCTCCGTCTTCCTAGTAATGCAACGTAGCTTTTTTCGCCGACTTTCGAAGCGAGAACATTTCACCAATATTTTGAATTTCCGGATAGAAAATGTTTACTTCAAAATCTAAAAAAAAAAACATTATATTTCAAATGTTTATAGCTACAACCATAATTATTTTCACTTATTTAGAAAGAATAATCAATTTTCCTTCGCATGGGGAAACTTAATTTTAGCTACCCCTACCCACAAGGACTAGTGGTCGCAAGAAAATTCGCATGCCACACTGCAAGTAAGGCGTCAACGTCCATTCAAAATAAATGTTTCGTTTGATAGCATCGGCAAGCGCCTGATAGGATCATGTAAATTGTCTACTGTAACCGAAGAAATTTATTTGAATTTTCTGAAACATAGCTTGAAAGCTGGTTTATATGAGATGGTTCCACTTTCAACAGTATAAGTAAAATGTGCATCGTGCATTATGGTGCTCCTCCGCACTATTCTTATGAAGCTAGGCAATATCTTAGTTTTTATTGTATGCAAACGACTGTCACTCATTTCTTTAAGGGGTTATTCTACCTTCTCAAAAAAAAATTGCGATTTTTATTTTTGTTATATTTTTTCATAAATAAATTCAAAAATGTGTGTTTAAAATTTCAGATCAATATCTCATTTTGTTTTGATTCTACACAAATATTTCGGTGCCTGCCTACCATGCCGTTTCTTTATATTTCGAGCGATGTAAAAACTTTAAACGCCTTTTTCTCAAAATGACTTTTTTGGTGCGCGTTGTAGCGCAGAGAAAAAAACTAATCGGTCGAATCTTTGCAAATTTTGCACCGACATTTATTAACCAATTTAAGACTGCAATAGCCTAAATTCAGAATAATTCATTCAATTTTGGCAATTTGAGGGTACGATTTTCAATCCAAAAACTGCCAAAAATTAAGTACCTTATGTTTCAATGCTTACCAAACTACGAAAACTTGATATTTATCACTAATTTTAGGCTATTGCAGTAAATTTTGTGTAGAACTAACGATTTCGTTTAGTTAAATTGATTATAGATCACTTTTAGGACCTGCGTACTACAGTGCCGGATTAACCACGTAGCAAGAGTTAGCAAATGCTACTGGCCCGGCGTCTTGGGGGGGGGGGGGGGGCTCGCCTGTGCGCAAAAAATTTTATCATCAATACCAGCCAACGTCCAATAGAAAGATGTAGTTCATAATTACTCTGAAAGTGAGTGCTGGCCACACAGTATACAGTCGACTCTCGTTAAGGAGTTTCGATACTAAATCGAAAATAATGAAAAAAATTAAAAAAATTACTACAGGTTATTTATGCAAAAAAAAATTATAAAAAACTTGGACACAATCATGTTCTTCGTTAACGAGTAATTAAATTATCAAAGTTACGCCGTTATACATGGCAGACAAATATTAAGATTTCGATTACGATTATGTCTAAATTTGCACACATTAAATCACGAAATGTTTTCTTGTAAATGTGCGGTTTTATTTTTTATCCTAAACTTTAATACCAAAGCAAACCAAGGGTCCCTTGTTTGCATATGCTACAGGCCCCGCGCTGGCTTAATCCGACACTGGCATACTACACAGAGCAAGTTGGGTTCAGCAAATTTACTCGCTGCAACAATGGGCCATACCAGCCGCCATTTTGTTTTAAAAAAATTTTTACAATTAAAATATATAATTTTCCTTTCAATAAATAATCATAGTCAATTTCATATCAATTGCATTGTTCGTTTTTTTTCAACAATTTTAAGTGACTACGGTTTTTTAGCGCCGAGAAGCTAGAATAATCCCTTAAGATCTGTATGATTTTTAATGAGCTATGGTGAAGTGTGTGTGATTAAGTCGAACGGCAGTGAACGAATACGGAGCCCATGTTTCGAAAACAGCCCTCATGTGAAATTTTTTATCTGTTCATTTTCAGATATTTCGAAGTAATCTTTCTTATCATTGAGTTTGTGAGTAAAGCTACGTAGCACAAGCTCAGGCCCAGCTTAGCGTATGATTTTATCGAATCTCTCTCTCTCTCTCTCTCTCTCTCTCTCTCCCTAAACAGAGCACGGAAAATGAATGACCCCTAGCCAATGAGTCTTGCCCATTTTTCACACTTTTTTTAAGCCTCTCGTGTTTATTTTTCACGCCTCTTGTTCACTATTTTATGCACTCTTGCATACAATCCGCAGTACTGCTTATTATCTTAACAAAAAAATTCGATATCTCGTCTCCTTTCCAACGTATGGCTTCAATAATTAGTCAGTCACTTCGAAAACTCTTAAGACTAAATAGTTTGCAAACAATCTTATTTTTTTAATGATTGTTTCGTCTGTGCTACGTCTCGTCTGTGTTATTATCCTTCAAAAAAAAAAACTATTACCAGCAAAAGCCTGTAAACAGTGTGTTTTCAATGAACACGAATCATTGTCACTAAATTTGCAAGTCTGCTGAACCAACATCGTGAACTACAAGTGCTGATTTTTTTTTTACATATTATTCAAAGCTCACTCAACGTAATATAAGTAAGTTAATGACTATAGCGTCTGGCGAGGTTCTTCCAGACTTGTAAAATTATTTTCATCCTTGTCACGATGAAATGAGCAAAACTTCGAAGATGAGTTCGGAAGAGTGTTTGCGGTTTTTGTGATACCGCTTGAATGACTAGTAAAGTTTAAAAGATAAAACTGCAAGCTGCTGATAATTTTTCAACGGGAATTGATTCGCGACATACTCAAATCTCCTCTTTTATCAGTCAAAAATTGAACATATACGAGTATAACTCACTTGGAATCAACAATTTAGGAGTCCGCTAAGCTAGGTTTATAACTGTTTTGCTTTGACTCCCTAAAATGTTTCTGTAGAAAATTTAATACTGATTGTGGTAAATCAAGTTCAAAGTCAATTTTTTGATACTGTAAAGATTCCAAAGCGGATGTTGGTTTTCATAATAAGAAAGCTAGTAAAAAAGTTTTTAAAAGACGCAGCCGACAGAGAAAATGTTAAAAGACGTGAATTAAAAAGCTTTTCGGTTAACACTTTGATAACCTTTATAGCCTCTTGTTCACACATCATTCAGAGATACAAATTATGTTTAGTGCATTAACCAGTTCTCCATTTTAGAGTTCAACTTCTAATTCGTGCGTGCATATTTTCTTATCTTTTCACTCAGTCGACGTTTTATATTTAATTTTCTCTAGCACGTTACCATGGGCGGAAGTTTTGATTGTGTCCCAAATTATTTTATCAATCCGTTTAACTGAAAACAGAGCACATAGAAATATTTTCTACTCGTGTTCGACATATGCCCAGGTAGAATAAATCCTTGCAAAGAACACATTGCGATGGTATCGATTTTGAAGTTTAAAACGTTTCCCTGTTTTTCTTCTACAATGAATTTCCTGTGACTATGTTTCTACTACACTAGGAAATTATCCGCTATTCAACGTTAACGCTTTTGTTGGGTCGACTTGATTCGACCCTGACATAGTTGATTGTCTTGATCATAAAAGAAAATCTATGCTGAACGAAATACGGGAAGCAAAAATACTTAACAAGTGATGACTTAGGAATTATTATGCAAATAGGGAACCTTATAAAAGTTGATCGTTCTAATTACGTCCGTAGTACTGAATCTTGTGTTAATCGCAATGAATACAAGTCAGTTTTATTTTACATTTTTTTCACTTTGTATATTTTCATCTCCTAAAAACTGAAGAATCTAATTTGTAGGTATTTCAGTGGCTAACTCTTTTTCAGATTTATTTCGGAATTTTTCAATCAAATATAGTGTTTTTAAGTTCCTTTTGTTTTATTTCAATAAAATAGTGTTTTTAAGTTTCTTTTGTGGATATACATTTTCATACAGCAATTTGATATCTGCTTCATTAAAAAATATACACTGAAAAATAATTTAAAAAAAATTATCGAATTTATTTGTTTAAAAATTAACCAAACTGCAAAAACGATCAAGTGAAAAATCAATACACAAAATATTTAATTTAAAAAAGGTGTTGCTTATCGGTGTGAAATACCAAAGTATTCATTTTAAAACATAGAAGCGGTAATACAAATCTCAGAAAATTCTTAAAAATTATTCAAGATTATTCTTCTTATTCCAAAAAAAAAACACAATAGAGTTATTAGAATTAGACTTTGGAATGAATTGTGCTTAAGGGTCTACCCTCTTTTAGCAGTGTAAAAATGGGTTATTTTTAAGAACTTTTTAGATAAGTGTGAATTATAAATATTGATAAAAAGGAGTTACACTCGATAGATACACTCCCAAAATACACAAAAAAAAACATTTTTTTTATTCATTTATGTGAATTTTTATCAATGAAAATGCTGGTTGGAAAAATATCAAAAAAACAAGAGAGGTGTGCGCCGTTGATGAAATTTTCAAGATGGTTGGTCTGAAACAAAAAATTATATAGTTTTGGGTTCAGTATGTTAATAGCTATAGCACGAATATGACGATTTTTGATTTTTGCAAAATTGACAAAATGGCGGACATTTTTCGAAAAATTACAAAAAAACATGCTTTTTCACCGTTTTTGGCCAAAAAAATAATTCAAATCAAAATTTAGAAAAAGTCATAAAGAATGTCTGGGAAGAATTTGGTGAGAACCGGTTCAGTAGTTCCCGAGATTTCATAAACGCAGCGTCGATAAACGTTGTTTCGAGAAAAACGCGGTTAAAGTATTTTTTGAATGAAAAATCGCGCTCGGGTGACAAAGTAAAAGGTGCCTAAAAATACAGTTAGATTGCTCTGATCTTTATAAAATATAATAATATATTTCTGCATATATATTCTTTCCAAAAATGCAATAAAAAAATCGATTTTTTGAAAATTATAAAGAGGGTGGACCCATAAAAATCTACTCAAATATTTTTCTATTTATTGGTCGAATTTTTCTTCATGAGATGCCAACACCTGGTGCCACATCTATATAATTTCATCAGTTTGTACGGTATACGGAACCATAAAAAGTAATAATGAAAACAATACACAGTGAAATTTTTCTTACCATAAACGGAAGCCTCTATTTAGCGGAATGCATTTCTAGTCGCATGAAAAGTGCACCATCGACATGATCCAAAAACAAATCTTTTCTTTATTTTTATTCAAAATGATTATTTTCCCGAAATCAAAAAAATATGTCTCTCCCTTCAAACAAACAGTCGATTCGATTTTGAAAATACTGTCCTCAAATATTTAATCAATTAAGGTTCCGTTTACACATCATTTTCAGTCGATAAATCTCATATTAAATACATTTCCACATTTAACTAAAATAAGGGATGTAAAAAACATTGATTTCGAATGGGGGCTTTTTCAGTTAAGAAGTGATTTACCCAATTTTGATGTCGAAGAATTTTGGTCTCATGTATATTTCATGAAGAATGTATTAAGTGAACATTTATTTTAAATAATCAGTGCCTTTGCAATGACGCTTTTCGCATAGTTGAGCTGCTTCAAAGCGCATATTTTCAGATGTGACACTCACGAAAAATGACGAATTTAATAGTTTTAAGCTAGGAACAAATGACCTTTCGGACTAAATTATTTTATCTTGTACCAAGAGCTTATCATGTTCCACTCGTATATAATTGACGTAGAATATCTTATTGCCTTCATCAAAAGAAGAAGAAAAACTTCAAGCGTTCTCCTATCATTTTCAAGCTTATTCTTTGCATTCCGTTCTACAAAGTGCCCTTAACATAAGCAGCTTATACTGATGTTACAAATCCTTAGAATCCTCTATAAGCACACAGTTTAACCTTGTTAACATTTTTATTTCGTGACTGCAACGAGATTATTTTGAACGATTAACCGTACGTTGTTTAAATCATTTAAATCTGAAATGCAACATGTTAATGAGGGTACTAAATTCAGTTTGATGACTAACCAAGCAATGAAAAAAAGAGTTAAAAATAACCAGTCTTGGAAATTAAACCAGATACTGCTTGCACGCAATGAAAGTAATTTATGAGAAAACAGCGTTTGTTTGCCGCGATAAGGCACGCCACAATATTCAACCCACAATTACGATATGTAATATATTCATGAGACATAAGGTGGCATGTATGAATGCCGATTGACGATAGAATGTGATTGCACAACAAATTAAATTGAAAATGTGATGGATGCCATATGATTTATAGTCATTCAAACATACTGCTAATGTAAAAGATGATTTCTTACGTATAAACGTGGAAAAGATATATGTACATATGTTACATATCCCACAATAGTTTTTTTTCAAATCATTTGTGTTAATTACACCATATGCAAGCTTTGTGGTTGCACCAGACAGTACGCAGGTGTGGTTTATGTTGATATGTTGAGCAGCAAACAATCATGAAGTCACATCATAATATCAAATGTATGTCAACTGATAAATATATTGAACCTACTATTCTATGCAAGTGCAAAATAATGCTCATTGCTTGCCCCTTCATAGATTGGATCTTAATGACACAAGGCTTAAGGGGTCTACCCTCTTTACCATTTTCAAAAAATCGATTTTTTATTGCATTTTTGGAAAGTATATATATACAGAAATATCATATTATTATATTTTATAAAGATCAGAGCAGTCTAACTGTATTTTTGGGCAACTTTCACTTTGTCACCCGAGCGCGATTTTTCATTAAAAAAAACTTTAACTGCGTTTTTCTCGAAACAACGTTTTTCGACGACGCGTTGATGAAATCCCGGGAACTACTGAACCGATTCTCACCAAATTGTTACTGGGCATTCTTTATGACAACAGCTATAGCGCAAATTTTGATTTAAAATTTTTTTGTGACCAAAAACGATGAAAAAAAGCATGTTTTTTCGTATTTTTTCGAAAAATCTCCGCCATTTGGTCAATTTTGCAAAAATCAAAAATCGCCTTATTCGCGCTACTAACATACTGAAGCTAAAACTATTTAATTTTTTTGTTTCAGACCAACCATTTCGAAAATTTCATCAACAGAGCACACCCCTCTCGTTTTTTCGACATTTTTTCAACCAGCATTGATAAAAACTTACATAAATGAATAAAAAATATATTTTTTGAGTATTTCAAGAATGTATTTTTTTGAGTGTAATCCCTTCCTTATCAATATTTAAATTTAAACCTATCTGAAAAAAAAATATTGAAAACAACCCGTTTTTACACTGCTAAAAGAGGGTAGACCCCTTAAACTTTAAAATGCACGAAGATGCACTCTCAAAATATGCTAACCAGTTATTTGCTTTTAAGCATTTTATCGACTTGATTATAATCGTTTTGGGTCATAAAGTTTTTAGTATCGGTGTTACATAAAAGTAATGCAAATACAGATCGTTGCAAAACACACCGAATTTTTCCTTGACCTTTTTTTAAGCTATGTTCTCTAAACTAAATGAACTCTAACAAAACAACAACAAAATATAACATTGCAAAATATTAAAATTTATATTCGATTTGAAATTAATTCATCTAACTGAACTTTGCTACGACACAATGTATGAAAAAAATTTAAACTAAAAAATATGATTGAATTTGATTAATAGGTTTTCATGGCTACAAAGCATTTTTCTTAAATATTTTCTATAAAATAAATAAATATTAATTAATCAAATTAACTGTAGAAAAAAATGGCGCTGAAGATCACAAAGCCTTATCAAGGGTCAATCTGGTATCACAAGCACCGCGATCCAGCGAAGTCAGACTTCCCTTCGGCTGCAGTAAGGGTCCTGTTCGGGCTTAAAGGCGAAGATTGTGTTTTAAAAACTATATTGCGGGTAGAGATTATCATAGTTACGCTTTTAGGTCGCTATACTTTGGAGTGTGAGAACTTTTTGCGATATCATGGGGTGCTTGACGTGGAAAGTAAGGACTGTATCGAAAAAAACGACCTTTAGTTTTTCCTACATAGCTCCTGTTTGGGATAAGTTTAAGTATTCAACAGGTATGCAAAATTAGCTAGAAAATGCGACAAAAAAGGACGTCTAATCCGTTCGTATTGTAAGATCATTCTTGAAAAGATGTCATCAAATCAAGAAAAAGTGCGTAGTACCTTTTTTAATACCTGGAAAATCCCTTTCGTAAATATTCGATACTAGCAAACTGTCGATTGCAATAGTGAGACGAACAATTATAAAGTACAAAAAGGGCCTATCTGTTGCTAGAAAGTCTGGATCAGGTAGAAAAAAAGGTCCATCCGATACAAATTTGAGTCGAAGGTAAAGAGAAATTTTTTGCAGAATTCTAACACATCCATTTGAGATATGGCTCAAAGAGTGCAAACATCGAACGAAATGATTCAGTGGATTAAGGAGTATTATAGTCTTAGATCATAGAAATCCAAAAAGTATTGAAAAAGTCGTGTTGTTGCTTTTTACCAAAATATTTTGTATTTCCTCAAATATGTATCTCACGACTGAAATTTCAGTCGTGTACAAAACACTGAAGAAGGTTGCAAGTAGCAACCGAAATACGTATTTGAAGAAATACAAAATATTTTGGTAAAAAGCAACAACACGACTTCTTCAATAATCTTAAAACACCACCAAAAGACGCTCAAAACACCCAAATAATCCAAAAAGTACCCGATCGATCCGAGAAAAAGGAGAAAGAAGCGAAAAATCGGGCTCGAAAGTTATACAAGGATTACCTGACCAATCTCGATTGTGTTGTGTTGGACGATGAAACATACATGAAGGCCGATTTTGCACAGTTGCCTGGTCAGGACTTCTTTACAGCAGGATCAAAGGGTGGTGTTAGCCCAAAACATAAAACCAAAAAAAACACCAAATTTGCCAAGCGTTATATAATTTGGCAGGCAATATGTCGACGTGGTCTCAGATCAGAGAAACACATATGTAGCGAAGGGTACCATCTACTCAGCATTATACATTGAAGAGTGTTTAGAGAAGTGACTAAATCCATTTATCAAAAAACACGACGCATCTGTAGCATTTTGGCCAGATTTAGCGACAAGTCACTACGCTCGATCAACAATAAAGTGGTATGAGAACAACAACATCTCCGTGGTACCGAAAGCAGTTAACCCTCCAAACTGTCCAGAAACTCTACCAATCAAAAGTTATTGGGCTAAAATGAAGAAAACAAACAAAATTGCTAAAACCGAAAAGGAATTTCAAAATAAGTGGAGTAATGCGTATAAGGTGGTTGATGACACCGTTGTACGGATCCTAATGCGTGGAGTTAACGGAAAGGTTCGAATTTTTTTCTTTCTTAAAATGAAAATTCGTTGAATTTTTATGTAAATGCTAGATAATATAATAAAATAGTAAAACAAAACAAAAAATGGTTCGATAAAGCAATTAGTATCATTTTTAGAGACATAATTATGAAGGTCAATTTTTTCGATACACTCCTTACTAACCACTGGGTGCCGTAACCCCAAAAAACGGCAGAGGAATTAGACAGGTTCCGTTTCTACCAGTAAAATAATTGAACCTACGCTCAGCTTGAACTAGTACTTTCACCTTCAGTAAACGAACGTGTGATAGTCGTATTGTAACAAACCCGCGCCCAAAAAGGACGGTAGAACTAAGCCCCATCTGGGTAGGCCACGTTAAACCACCAACAGCTTTTGGTAAAAGAAGATAAATTTAACGAGATAGACGCAGAGGTGCTTTAAACTTAGCGACGATCCATTTTAGAGTTTTTTTCAGAATAAAGGTAGTTATTTTGAGCTAGATAAAAAATGAAATGAATGAAAAATGTATTTCCTGCTTTAGATGGGTCTCATTTTCGATGTGAATAGTTGATAATTTGAAAATCAGAATGAATAAGTAGTAAAAATAGCAAGCAAGCAATCCAAGATGGTTTCGTCTTGAATATTTTGAATTAGCTCTTTAACAGAATATAAATTGATTGATGATGATCAGTTTTGTTACTCTCTACGTTCGATCAACCCGTCAGCGTAGATTCTTCGAATCTACTAGCCAGTAAATGCAGTATCATCGGTCATACTAATGTGCTCGATAAAATGATAGCTTACACTACCAACTTACAACTGATATGCAATCATAAATGATGATTCAACTCCTTATTTTGGAAATTTTATTTTTCTTCTTGAAATGCGATAAATTAAAAATCATTACTGCCTGTAAAATCTCATCAGAGATAATAACTTACAGATTAATACTGAAATATTTTGCTTATTCGATTTTTATTGTAATATTACATTATCTCCAACGTTCTAAATATAAATTGTTATTCTTTTCTGGAACATGAATTTCAAATTGCATAGTAACCAATTTCAAGTTTTTCTTTTTTAAAAAACAAACACACGTAGTATTTTGTGAAGATGAAATCAATTACTAATACCAATTTCAAGTTTGTGACTTTTTCTGAAAAAAAAATAAATCTTTAATTTCGCGTTTACAGCTCCGCTTGTTAGTATTTGATTCCAAGGTAAGCCTCGAACTTCCTAGATTTTTGAATAACTATCAAATGTTGATAAGCGCCTCCTAATAAGAGTTGTTTGTATTCGAATAAATGGTTTGTTGATAAGGCCTGACTCAATTTTGTGAAACACACGCACTGTTATTTTATAAATCTTTTCTAAATCTTTTCAATTTGAATGATTTATGAAGGTGTTGTTTTAATTTTTGTACATTTATTAACAGTGAATGACTGGCAAATGTTAAATTGTGCGTACGATATTTTCAAAATTATAAGCTGTTCAATGAAAACTCAAAGATTTCAAGCGTCTAAGTGATGGAAAAATTAAAGATAAATAACTGCTTGAAAATTTATTTATATCTCCGAAACCAAGCCAATATTAAAGAAAATATGGATATTAAGAAAAGCACAGACAACATTCCTTTCTACATGATTCCGATTCTGATAATTTTTTATATAGGAGTGTTGTATGTTTTTTTTTGAAGAAACACGGGTTACTATAACTCGTCTGAACCTTATTGAAACTGATATAAGTTTGAATGAATTATTAAAAGGAGCAGCGTGCTAAATTAAATTATTTAACATATTTTTCACAATTAGCTCCGTAGCGAACTATGTACCTTAACTTGGGTTATTTTACTGAAAAACTAAACAGTTGTCAATTTTCTAATCTTGAGATATCTCTGTACGGACATTTATAAGATCCAAAGATCGTTGAAGGCCAACTTTTGTACTTTCTAATTCGATTTTCTTCTACTCTGCTAATTTCTCATTCGGCATGTATCTCATTATATGCAATTATTTCATTTTTTTAAAATTGTTTGTAATATTTGTGGTAATTTGCCATTGTAAACAAATCTGTCGATCTATCAGAGGGTAAATTTTCGATTTTGTAAAAGCTACGTTCGTCGTTTTCTCCAATCCTCTGAATCTTATTGCTTTATTAATAATATTTAAGTACTTCTATCTCTGCGATATAAATAAATTAAATCAATACCTGGCATTTAAAATGGTCGTTTTATTTACATAGCGTTGGTATTCTTCATTATTTTGTGTCTATTAATAATGTTGAGGGACGTATACTATTATGTTTAAATTTGGCTCAAGATGTATTGTACTTTAAAAATAGTTTGTGCATCTATTTTATGAGTTGAAAATAAAAAAAACAGGAGAATTTAAGATGTTTTTCAATCATCATAACAATGAAAATGAAGTGGAAACATGTTGACATTTGTAAGGATGTATTTTAGAATAAAATTTAATTTTTTGTGTATACTAAAACATAGATGTTTGGATGCACATAATAAATTGCAAATATCAAAATTTTAAATTGTGTTGTTGACATCAAATTGAAAGGGGAAAAGTACGACTTCGGTGTGAGTGCTGGGATCCTCTTCAGATATTGTCTCGTCAACCCTCCAAGGAGCAGTACGATCGCTTTGATCTGTTCGTCGAATTAAATCATTATAACTTCAGCAAGAAGTATTTTTTACATATATGAAACCTAGTTACTGCAAATTTTACGCACGGAAGTTATCTGTAGACAAGCTACCTAGTTTTCATTATGATAAATTTCCTACATGGGCGATATCAGTTTGTTTAATCCGTGATAATCTCCTTCTTATTTCTTTACAATCTAAATTAATATATGGCATAACCTCGTTATGTGACGGATTTATAAGTTAAGATGAATAATTTTTTTTGGAAGTTTCACTATTTACTGACTGTTAATACGAGTATTAAATTTAGATTAAAAAAAATCCATTGAGACATTAGCGAAATTCCAAAACGATAACTCTCAATACATTTTCTTATTAATTAGGTTTTAAATCAAAAAAATGATTTCTACGTCACAATATGACTGATAAGCATTAATAGATTTACGAACGCAAGTAATTCATTCGCTCGGTAATAGTTGTAAACTATTTTTTTTTCAATTGAATAGTAAAATAACAAGCTACTGATATTTATCACTTAATCAATTTTGTTGGTAGAGAATATGTGACGCTGAACAAATGTTTTTGAATTTTATTCTCTATCAGTGAGTCAATTGTAAATTTCTTTGATAAGAAGTAGTGTATCTTTTGACTTTAGTACGAAGAGTAAACAGAAAAGCATCTTTTCAAAATGGCATTCAGTCGATTTAGAAACAATTTCTCCAATATTGAAGCTTCAATTGTGAATGTTCAAAAACTAACACTTACTTTAATTTTAGTATTGAATCTCGTCAGTAAATGTGCTTCAGGGTTGCAGTTTCGTATTTATTACTATTTAACTTCCTTAAGTATACCGTCCAAGTGTAAGTTTTAGGACTTTCGACCATTCATATAATGAGGAATTGTTAGATCTGAATGCAAAACCACGACAAATTGTAATGATATTTATAGCGAAAGCATTTAGTTAAAAAATGTCTAAAAACATTTTATAGACAATTTTGGAAATGTTTTCAAGCAATTTACCATCATAAAATTCATGCTAAAAACTTTCGGCACACGGAATTCATCCCTAAATCAATGAAGGGAAAAATCTCTAGGTAAATAATGAAAAAAAAATGTTTAATGTAATATTTCAATCGATTTATAACCATCAGGCCGATTTGAAATTTTACATATTTATAAAATTATTATGTGTTTAATTATTTTTCACACCAAACATTTTTTAATATTCCCAATTAATTTTCAAACATTTATTACTTCGTAACTTTTTATTATTTATTAATCCAAATTAGTTGATCTCACAAAAAGTTGGTTGATCTAAAATATTTTGTTAGATTTTTGGATTTCCGATGAATAGAACTAAAGTAATCTTGACACTATTAACTCAGAGACTGTTCAGGGAGTGCTAATTGCGCTTTCTATTTATAAGCCAAATTTTTAACATTTATACGATTTATTATTATGTATTTTGTTTCTATTTATATTGAAACTAAAAATGTGTTTTTTTTACTTTCTACAAATATCAAAATCGCGCAATTGTTTTTGCCTGCAAAATGGCCTCTTAAATCGTACAGAGAAAAAATACAAAATAGATGAATCTAAATTCTGCTATAAGATTTGTTTGTTTGCTATAATGTTGTTAAATTTTGCTATAATATTATTCTGCATTGGAAAAAAAACTAAAATCAAAAACAAAATATTTTAATAAAGATATTAATATACCTTCGCAACTAATTATTATTTGGCAAATAGATAGAATTCTGACACCAAATTTAATTTTATTAAAACATAGACAAAAACATTGAAGATGGATTCTTTTGAAAGAATTATTTGTTAATTGAGGAGGATCACTTGCATTGTATTTTTTATTACAATTTCACTAGCAGAGTTTAATTGAAAAAATCTAAGAGGCCAACAGGAATATTTTCCTATCCTTAATGTTAGTCATCTTTTATGTTGAAGTATGGTACATTACATTTTGCTTATCGCGCCTAACGTCTGCTGACACCTCGTGGCGGGTCAAATAAATTTAAAATTTGACTTTATGATTTAGTGTTATAAAAAAATTTTTTTAACTAATTTTAAATTTTGTTACATAACATTTTGCTAGCCCACTCCATGTAACACTTCGTAACATTTTCAAATACCTCCCCATCCCCCGAAGAGTGTTACGTAATATATGGATGGACACTTATTTAATTTTAGTTCAAAGTCTGCATGCTTTGTCATGACCTTCAAAAACATTTTTGTGTAGTTTATTAATAAATATTACTCATTAAATCAGTTTGTAGATGTTATATCAATATTTTTTGATTATAAATAGCATATTTGCACTGAACAGCTTCTTTAGTGGTTGGCTTAGGTTTGCCAAGTCCAATCGATGGCATATTTCCGATCCGCAGCACATTTAAGCATTGTTTACAATCTTGTTTGCATTAATATTATGTATTTATTTATAAATTTCAGGTGGTACGGAAACGGTCAATTCTTCGCCTCACATTCTGAGTTGAATTCTCTATCGAATCAATACTATTAATTACGCTTGTTAGCGTCTTTAAAATTTCATGGCTAGCGTGAAACAGCTATTTGCTTACCTGTTGCATTCTTTAGATTATTTTCTCAGTGTAAGGCTTCAATAGAGCATGAACTTGAAGAAAATAAAAGGTTCCGTCCATCAAGACATTGCCAAGGTTTTATCAAAGTGCATAAGTCTGAGAATTAATTCAGTAGCAGAATTTAAAATTGCATCACAATTTGTGTTTTTATCTAAACCAACTTATTTTTAATCTGATCTTTAACTCAATGGTTATAATTAATTATTTAAGTATGCACTTTTATATTATTATGGTAATTATCAATCATAAATTTTAAGTTAAGAATAGTTGTTTTTGTCAGCAATGAATCTACAACCTGAATAGTCTTGAAAAAAAATGCTTTTCAATCTCACCGTTTATCTTGTATACCAGATTCTCAGATTCAAACCGAGCTGCATTTTTTAACTGTTGCAATACAAAAAAAAGTAGTTAGTCGATCGCAGAAATTTCGAATAATCTTTTTCCAGCTTCGGAAATAACTTCTTTAAATGTCACCAAGGATATTGTAGAAATGTTTGTCTACAGAAAGTCTAGACCATTTGATTTTATATTTATTTCCGCATTAAATTCTGGATAGCATTTAAGTTGGCTCACAAGTTATTTACACCTGACGAAATAAAATGGCGTAATCAGATTTTTAAGCTGTTTTAAAATCAAATATGAATAGATTTGTCGTTCACGATTATTGTTAGCTATATAACTTACAGTAATTTAAAGTATATTACATTTAATGATATTACGATGCTTGATCTGCCTCGCTAGATGCATGTTTGAGTTATGGGAAATACACTGATACGCCTTATCTCTTTCCGAGACAATGGTACACGTATTGTGTCACCCACCCAAACGCTTAGTAGTCACTTTGGTACACTAAATGTACATATATCTTGCTTACTCGAAATTATTCCCAGTATCTTTTTTGCATCGTTAAACTCATGTTAATTCTTTTATTCTAATTCGGTATTTTTCCAGCATCATATATTCAAAAGAACCAAAACTTAACCACTATGTGAAATTTGTAACTGGTTTAGTTTTTTTATTCGTGGTACTTTTTCCTAAAAAAATCTTGTGGCGAATCAGTAAATGTAAACCTAAAAAAACTTGTATAGATCTAAAAATTTCGAAAGTAAGTTCGAAAAATAAATGAGTTATTGCGTTGCTGTTTAAATTTTTATTTGTTTCTAACTTTTTGGCGGACTTAAATTGCAAGTGGTTTTCTCGCTTTTTTAAATTATGTAAAACAGTTTTTAATCCAATGATTATCTTCACCATTCAAAGGGCATTACTGGAAATCATTAACAGTAGCTATTTTTTCTTCTGGCTTAGCTTTACTAGGAAAACCAGCCACAAGTCCTCGAAGATCCCTGCTTCAGATTTTTCTTGTATTTGAGATTAATAGAACTCGTAGTGTTCTTTTGCAGATATGGTCCGTTTTCGTTGGGAGTAAATTGACCAGTTCTTATGTCCAGCACGTTCTTAAGACTATTAATTAGCATATTATTATTTATATTTCCTTGACGATGAAAACATATCGACTACATGTTTCAGTCTAGAATTTCTTCAAATGTTCGTGGTCTAAGGTTTTCGGGTGTCAATAATAATTTTATTTGCTCAATCAATGTTGGTATTTGAAAAATTGTTTTCGATTTATTCAAAATTACTGATAAGATAATTCTAATCAAACAACTTACACGTCGGTAGCCTTTGAAAATAAGTAAGTTTATTTACAAATAATCGCGAATGTAACAGTGGTTTATTTTCCTTAAGTCATAACACTTTGCGAAATACAATTTTCTTTCCTTATCAACAGAATAGATTTAAAATAAAACCTAAAGCTTGATGAAAACAGATCAATATCAATCGCTACTTCACAAAAGCTATTTGTTTTAACAAATGCATTGAACTGGAAATTGAAAGGTAGTGATAAATCGTTGGATGTTTTCTTTATTTTGCAACGTTTTTCTTTGTTGATGAATCAGTTTCAAGATTAGCTTTGTTCAAATAAATATGCATTAAAATATGATCGCATTGAAAATATAGGATTTGGAAAATACTTGCTAATATGTTTAATATATAATGTTTAATAATAAAATAAAATTGCAAAAATTTCATGGACAGTTCTGATTTTCCACTGCCATTAAATTGGATTCGTCTGTTTAAGTTTATACAAGAACTTCACATTTTTTCGTGGCTTTATATTTGAATATTTTTTCGTTTTGACTTTTTCTATAGCTACCTTAAAATTTGGTGATAACTTGTTTAACTCTCGGGTGATTTTCATTTCCGGCATTTCAACGTAGTGTCTGCATTTAATTGCCTTGTCTACTGTGATTGAAATATCAGACAGCTCTTGTTTCATTCACAATCTTGCCCGCCTTGTCTTCTAGAAGAAATTCTAAGATTTGAAGATCTAAAGTTCAATGATTGATATTGATTAGAAGAGAGCAAATACTTAAGTAAGCATCATAAAATGCAAGGAACTTCAGAGCAACAAAGTATATATAGACTTTAAAATTATATTTCTACTAATATTTTAGGTTATTTCCGCTGTTTTTATTGCTTTTCTGAAAATAATCATTGTATAGTTTTTTTTTGATAAACCTGTTGGTATAGAATACAACTTTATTGATTGTCTCCGACTAGGTATTATGATTTTCAGGGAAAAAATTGAAAACGACGGTTGCAATCTTAATTCCTGCTGAAATTTTCGTAATGTTTTTTACAAAAGCAGGATCGACCCATTGTATACGTGGAGATTCATTTCAACGAGCAGCTATTAAACCAAACCCAATGCCGAACTGCCAAAATTTTTAGTAATTGCTCATTTGTGGGAAAGTGTTGATGCATAAAATCAACCGAAGCTCTAGACCGGCCTACTTTTGTGATCACCCCAAAAAATTCATAAATAATAAGTATATTGTATCAGCTAGCAACCACCTTTTAACCATTATATGTATCTTGAAGTCGAATTTACGTTACGAAAACTAAATTAAGTGATAGAAAAACATGCCTAAATGTGGTATGAAGATAAAGATGTATCAAAGTCAGGTAAAGCTCTCACACACCAAATCATAGCCTTGAAAAGAAGCCGGTATCACTTTACAACATCTGTTCAAGACTCAATAAGCCAAGACAAAATGGAAGAATTCTGTCACACAGTGCAGAAGTTTTTATTTAGACATGCAACGGAAAAATGAGAATTTCCTTGACAAAATTCAATAAATCGATTTCAACTAATTTTTCGATATTTGAGGAAAATCGTTTCCACGTACAGGGTTTTACCCTGATACATTTTTTGAAAGAGTTCTCAGTTGGCATACACAACCAACTCCCAATAGATGACAAAAAATATTGAATTCAGTTCCGTCCAGGAAAATCAAAAGTACCATAAGTGGAAATACTGCGTTTTCGTATAACAAGCAAGTGTGAAAAATTATCCCGTCAGCGAAGGTGCCTTCAATAGTCAAAGATGTAAAACCTTTTCATACTTCAGACGAGAATGGTAGCAATTTTTCACTTGATAGTGATAGGCAACAAAATGTTTGCAGAATCATTATCCAAATAGGTGTTCTACCTTCTCCTTGTATTTGAAGTACTCTTAAAATAATTGAAAGTTGATAGTGTTATTAGACAAATATCCCAGCTGCCTCCAAGGAAATCAAACTAAATCTTTGGCACTATTTCCAGTTCTAGCACAGTTCGGTTCTAAAGAAGTAAGCCCTTAGAAAATGAAACTAATGTTATTTCGCTAAAGATACGAAATCCGTATCTTATCTCACCAACGCTAGATGATGTTGCAACAAAATTTGGTAAAGCATTTAAATCAATTACAGAATTTGATTTTAGATCTGAACCTTTCATCGCAAAGCATAGCATTTAGGAAGTTTTTGGTAATACTCGAAGGCAAAATCACTTGTCGGCAACCTAAACCTTATACGGATTAAAAGACTAGAATCTTTCTTTCAGGATAGAATATCTAAACTAGCTTCCGAAATAGAATCATAAAAATAAACTGAATCTAAGGTTACAATTATTTGGCGAATAGCTTCGTCTCGTTATTTTATGCAGCTGCACAATTGTACCAAGTGGGATTTTGTGCAAAAAATCCTACAAATTTTAAACACTAGAATGACTTAAAATGTTGAAAGTTGACATTGCAACATAAAACATTCACTTTAATCAAATAGCGTACAATCAAAGGTTGTCTTTATCGATTGCATTTTTATAAATACCACAATATCTTTCATAATCTCAATCATAGGCCAAAAAGCTGATAACAAACAATCTATTTAAGATTTCAAATTAGTTTACGCACCTGGCTTCCTCTGTAGATTCAATAGTAAAAAATAATTATCTCAGTCACCTACATTTTCGTGACAGTGTGTTTTTTTTATCAAAGCTCTTGTAGCGAATGGGCTTGACTGATATGAAACGTAATCTATCTTGATAAAGTGTCCACAACACTATGGAACTGTCGACACTTATTATCAAATGACTCTGAAATACTCGTACGACTAAGATATTGCAACGTTTGTCTAGAGATTTCCAAAAGTTTTTGGCAATTTTAATATATTTTTGTTTGCTTGTGCGGAAGTATCTGTTTGATCGCTATTCAAATATCAGATACAACAAGAAGATATCGATTGTGTTTTTTATACGAACAACAGACTGTGGGAAATATGCATGAAACCATTGAATAAGGAGAGTAAGGAAGCGAAATCAGCAAAGAGAATTGAAGCAATTTTCGACTTTCGTAGAACGAGACAGAAAACCACGCAAAATGCACCAGTGCCGTAGGTGAAAATCGTTGGTTCAAATGGGTTTCATTCAAAAATTTATATTGCCTAAAGAAAATATTGGGAAATTAAAGTCTTGAATTAACAACAGGAAGTACAACAAAAGTTTATTTTACTAGTTTATACATTTATAATTGGAACAGTACCTTAAATCAAACAGACTAACATACATAATTATGGTTATAATATACATCCCCTTAAAATGAATTAATTTGCTATACTTATTTCTAATTGAAAGCTTTTCGGAGGAGGTCTTACATATGTAGCCATTGTGCGGCTCGACTTGGTGACTTCGGAAATCTGAAAATAAATTCAAAAAGTTGATAACCCCACTTCGTGGTATCATTGTGCCGACACTGAACTACCGATGATCATATGTCTCGAATTTGACAACTAAGTCTTCCATGGCTGGAAATGCAATTACTTAACTTTGCACTTCAAATTTTAAATGAAAACATCACAAATATCTACTTGACCAAAACTTTTTGTACAAAGTGAAATGTTATTTACTCACTGAAAGAAAGAAAGTCGGACGGCTTTGTTTCCCTGCAAAGATTTGCATCCCGGGTAGCAGCAACGCATTGTCTGCTTACTATACAGCAATCTTTCACTTTTTCACCAATGAATCACTGAAACACGATATATTATTCTGTCGTTTCGCGATTACACACCAACTTCTCACTAAATAGTTCCTTTTCGGCGATTTTTTACAACTTTTACGCGTCACGCTCGATCCCGCCAAAGAAATTCCGCAAAAAAATGGCCGAAACAAGAAACATATGGGACTAAGTTTGACACTCAAGTCTGACCACGGCATACTATCCGTGAGGGAATTTGTATGTATTGTACACCTTGCTGTGTGACTAGGCGGCAGTGTAGGTGAAATGTATAGGCCACGGGGCGAGTAAGGGGAAATGTGTGCTGCTTTGCACTCTCATGAGAGCAAGTGCTTTGAATGTAGTAAAATTGCTTCACCGCCGCTTACAGGCCGGCATAGGTGACTTCGCTTCCTTATTCTCCTTATTCAATGCATGAAACTAATAATAGATTTAATCTTTGAAAGCATGAATGTCATCTTATGTCTGGAATCTCCAATTTTGTCTGCTAAGAAAAAGCAGCATCATCGCTTTTATTTATATTTGAAGGCGATAAAAAAATTCTGTGATATCAAATCGGTTTCAAGATATCCATTTATCATTGAAGCTTGAAATGCTAGTTTTATCTTTATCGCGTAATATTATTTATTGAATTTAAACAAGCAAATGCTGATATTGTTTTGGAGTAAAATATCTTAAGAGTGTTGATCTTTAGAAGCGGAAATATTTGTTAATAAATAATTTATTGAGAAACCTTCAGTTTGATTCGGATGACCAATGCGGTCAGGGCGAAATAGTGAATGTAAAAATGTTTACTGTTTGATTACGACATCGAGTTTGTATATCGGCATACTATTTCATGAAACTGCTTTGAAAAGCAAAACGCAGAATTTTATTTCAATGCAGAAATAATGGCGATCAATTGACGTTATTTGCTTGAATCCACCAAATAATTTACGTGGCTTGCCAATTAGCATGCTTATGTTAGTTCTTCTTCTGCCATATTCTTTTCTAAACTATTCCAGTTTTGAATATTATCAAAAATCCAACTGATTTTCGTGACTACGAAACTTGTACTTTGTGTCTGTTGTTTGTTATATGACTGTCTTCTACATATATTTGCATTTAAATATTCCAGGGAATTCCAATTTGAAAAATCTCAAGCGTTTCAAATACAATGGCTGTAAAAACTATAAAATCAGAGAAATATTCTCATTTTACGGACATTAGATAATAAATTCGAATTATCTGCTTTACCTTCATAAAGCGACCACTTTCACCAACCCAAGTATGGTATTCTAAAAGATTAATTATTTTGATAAATAATAATAAAAACATGTTTTGAAAAAGGGCCAAATTTTAAGAGTGGAAAATTGTAAAATTGATTGAGATATACTGCCAATGGCGGCTTTATCATGATAGTAAGATAGTAAGAAGTAACGAAAGCAATGCTATTTTTGGGTACCCTATTATAGAATAAGCCTTTGAGCTGTTGCATTGACCTACTCCCAGGTACACGTCGTAGTCCTTAGGTCCAGTACTAATCACAAATTGATTATGTAAGTAGTGATGCAGCGGCATTGAAATAGTTATTTTCGTTGTGAGTGCGTTAAGCACTGTTTTTAACGACAATCGCTTGAAATAAAAATGGCGCGAAACGTACGAATGACGAATTCTATTTTGTCACACAATTACCAAAGGTGGTGCTCGGACGGAAAAAAATCGTTTTCACAAAAATTTGGGTTGAGTAAATTTGTTGCTATTTAGAAATATTTTTTCTTAAAATATTTCTGTGGATTTTTTCCTGGAATTTTTTGAAGTATATAAATGTTCTTATCAATGATCTTTTTTTAAAGTTATTCGATTCAATTTTTTGATAGAGATGTAAAAAAATATCTCTTATGATGGATTTTTTTTCTTGAAAATATTTAAAGTATATTCTCAACTTATGTCCCGGTTCTTTATCTCAAATTTACCTGTGTTAAAATAGGAAGGTAAAAAAATCATCAATGGTATCCGGAATTCTTCAAATAATAAATTGTTCGAATTGTTTTTTCAAATAAAATAATTCAGCACCCATGAGACATTTTTTGTGAAATAATTTCCAATATACTTTTTGGGTATAATTTATATTGAAATATTCTTCAATTTTCATTTAGCACAAAAATATTATTTTCAAGTTTCTAGTCAACAAATTTACATTTGCGAAAAAGAACTGGAAAAATTTTATCGCTCATATTTAGAAATCCAATAATTCTGAATTTTCCAAAAATATTTTTGTTTTGGTGATGAAAGTACCCATCGTTCCGTGGAATTTATTTTGTGAAGTAACCCATTAATTGATGTATTGAATTATTTCTTAGAATTTTAAAAAGAATTTATTTTATTAATTTGTACCGCATATAACACAACAACAATTACGCGTTAATGTAATAAGCCTTGACTAATATATGTATGTTTTCGTGAAATATTTGGCATTGATTTATAAAAATGTAGAGAACATTGAAGAAATTAGTGGATCGTCATTACAACTGTATTAAAAGTATTTTATTAACTAATTTAGTTTTTTCGTAAGCTTTTGTGGGTTTTATTGCGGTTTATTTGATAAGTTTTCACGGCCTTTAGGTCATTTTCAATTTGGACATTTTTTCTAAACGTAAACTAGTTTGCTGAAATGGAACCCTGCATTTTTTAATTCTCATCTAAAAAATATTCTCGCATAAATTCTCAATGCAGGAAAAATATTCCTGGATGAAGTATCAACATCGTTATTAGATTAATCAAAAATATGCACATATGTACATATGTATGCATGCAGAAATAAATGAAAACATGAATCATTAATGTATTTATTAATTTACATCGAGCCAAGTGCAGCTCAAGGGTGTATTTAATTAGAAAAGTCAAAGCAACTACGATAGGCGCAGACATGCTAAACAAGAAAATTATGCATGCAATGTTTACGTAAACTACCACCGGAATTGCAAACCCTTAATTTGTCTTGAACATGATAATCTATCTACATATGTATGACAAACGAAATATGTAATTAAATATCAATTAGTTAAACTAAAAGGAGAAAAAAGCTTTAAAAAATAATATAAATCCAGGAAAATTGATAAACATATCTACTCACAAATAATTAAAATAAAGTGGAAAAGTAATTAAAAATTTACATTTTAACATCTAATCCGCTTGTTAAGTTATATGTATGTGATTTGAAAAATTTACCTTAATAATTGGCTCAGCGAAAATGAACGTTCATATTTCATGATAAATATCAACCCGACATTCTTCATGAAAACAATTCTGTAGGAAAATTATTATAAAGCAATACTAGATTAACTACAATTTGCATGCTCTTAATTCTTACAATTAGCGTTTGATTGATAGTCGTCTTAATCTACTTGATTCCAGAATCGGACTGGCTGTTGCATTGCATCCGTGGAATACAATAATTGTTGTGCTACTTTTAACTAGTGCATGCTGCGTTGGCCTGATCAGGTTTGAAACGGAAAAGGATCCTCTAAAACTGTGGGTGCCACCAAGTAAGTAAATTTTTTCAAAAGTCATACATCAAATCATTTTATTTTCCATAATTTTTTTTTATCTTACATACATACGTACATAAACATGGGACATATTCACATATATACTTAGTCGTGCCATAAATTCTGTCACAACTTTGAAGTAGCATGAAATCTGAGAAATAAAAGATAATATGTTTATTTCAAAGAAATGTATTTAGTATGGTATTGTTTATTAAATAATATTTTATTTTAATTTTATATATTATACATAATATTAACTTTATTCGAAATGACCTCCTTCTGCTTTTATGCAAGCTTTTAAACGTTTTGGCCACTGGTCTATAGCGACACGCACGATATCCAACGACATTTCATTTGCTGCTTTCACCAAGGATTTTTTCAGACTGTCTAAATTACGGTGGGGAGTTCTACAGGCCTTGTTCTCTTACTCTGTCCACAAAGCATAATCCAGCGGATTTAAATCTGGGCTCCCGGATGGCCAATCTTCTTGTGCAATAAAAGCAGGAATGTTGTTGCGTAGCCACTCCTGTGTGCTCTTTGCTTTGTGAGCAGGAACAGAGTCTTACTGGAAGACCCAATGTTGTCCACCGAAGAGAGTGACCGATAGAGGTTTCACAACACCTTCTAGCACATTGGTTTGACACACCGCCGCACCAGTTTTGACTCCCTTTTCGCAAAAATGGAATGTTGTGACACCTTTATGGGATACACCCCACCAAACCATTACAGAAGCTGGATGATGGCCTCGTTGCACTCTGGGAACCGTTTTTTTAGCTTCTTCTGATGATGTTGAACAAACCTTGTCATTTTGTTTATTAAAAACTTCTTTTATCGGTAAAGAGGATGTTCTCATGCCCATCAGTTGCGTGCCAAAGCAAGAGACGCTTGCATCTTTCCAATCTTATTCCTTTAACCGTGGAGTCAACATGTGGGCTGTTGACTGACGATAAGTCTTCATATGAAGATCATCTCGAATGAGTCTACTCATCGATCTTGTGGAGATTTCCAATTCCCTCGACAAAATTTTTTGTTTGCGCAGTGTATTTCTACAAATGCGCTCTCGGACAGCTTTGATGGCACTGGCTATTCTAATGGTACGTGGACGACCGGTCCTTGCTCTATCATCTATGCCTGAGGTCTCATTAAATCGTTCTATTCCACGATAAATAAATCTTTTTGTTATTTTGAGCGGTTTCAACAAACTCAAAATTTCAGAAGCACTTTTGCCACACCTAATTACGTGGTTTTGTTCCCATGATTGAGAAAAAAATCATGAATTGTTTCAAAAGCATTGGTTCTAGTTGCAATGTAAATTGACTATTACATCGTTTTTCTAGCTCACCAATTGATTGATGATTGTGACATTACAAATTTTGATTCGAAATTTATCGAAACTAATGTGATTATGTCCTGCTTTGTGAGGCTGTATATCCCTCTCATATCGACGCCCGAGGCTAAGCCCCTCCTAGACCCTTTTTCATCCTGCGAAGCATTTTTATTCAATGAATATACTATATAACTCCTAGTTTTATTCAGCTCGTCAAATTATTTAGCAGCTGTTCTGGTGACTGTGTTTGAGTTTACATTATGCTCCTATATTGCATTGTACAGTTTTTCTAGTGTACAATTGAATATCTGTGTGAATAATTGGTTTATAGCTGATCGTCTAGGTTTGAAATCACCTCGCTTTCCGCTGGTCATCTGTTCAAATTATTGCAGAATTTTGTTTGCGTATATAAAGTGAAACATGGATCGCAAAATCACTTGTTTCATTGCTGAAGGGATGAAGTTTTTAGGAAATATAGTAGACAATGTAAAAATATTCATGCCCTTGTCTAACGAAAACTTGAGATGATAGCGCTACTTGGCTCATTGTTGAATTGTAGACTCTCTCGTGTACAGCATGGTTTCCTTCAAAACCGTTCCACCAATACAAATCTTCTGGAATTCTCTCAAATAGTTGCGAAGGCTCTTGACAATCAATTCCAAGTTGACGTTGTCTATACTGATTTTAGCAAAGCCTTTGATACCGTCAATCACTCTATATTGCACAAAAAGCTAGCACACTATGGTCTTCATGGTCCTGTGCTTTCTTGGCTTTCATCATATACTAGCAACAGCTCTTGCCGAGTTAGTGTCTGCGGTGCGTTCTCAACTCCTTTCCATCCTGACTCCGAAGTTCCGCAAGGCTCAATTCTAGGTCCCCTTCTTTTCCTTCTTTATATTAATGACCTTCCCTTCGTTATTAAGTCCCCTTGCCTACTATATGCCGATGACCTAAAAGTTTTCAGAGCCATCCGCTCTCAGGAGGACTGTTATGCCCTCCAATTGGATTTAGATGCTCTAGATACTTGGTGTCAATGTAATTGTCTCTCGTTGAATATAAGAAAGTGTCACAAAATGTCTTTCTCGCTGAAACCTAGTACAGTTACTCACACTTATGCCATAGAAAATATTCCGCTCTCCACAGTTGTCCAATTTAGTGACTTGAGAGTAAATTTTGATCCTAGACTTAAATTTGATGCTCACATTGAGTCAATCTCCTCGCGTGCTTTTCGAGTCGTTGGGTTTGTACTTAGGCATTCGAATACGTTTACTGACATCTCATCCTGCATTTGCCTTTACACTAGCCTCGTCCGTCCCATCCTTGAGTATTGTTCACAAGTATGGTCTCCACGTCATCAATACCTAGCCTTTATGCTTGAATCTGTGCAGCGTAAATTTACTCGTTTCCTTCTATTTAAATTTCGTTTTCCATACAAATCCTATGAAGAGCGATTGTCCCTGCTTCATCTTCCTACCCTGAAATCTCGTAGACTCTTTCTAGATGAATGTTTCCTCTTTCAACTTCACCACCGTCTAATATATTCTAGCCTCTGCGACTGCTTAGAATATCGTTCTTCAGAACGTCCTACTAGATGTGGTTATTTATTTGTCATACCGTTTGCTAGAACGGAAACTTTCTTTCACTCTCCGATGTTACGCCTTCCCAGAAACCATAACGTTCTGCAACTTGGTCCATTTCCCCTCTCACTTTTTACTTTCAAGCATAAGCTTTAACATTGTTTGTTAAATTAGCCATATTTGTTACTATTCATTTCCATCTTGTTATTGGATTAGTCTGTAAGATGAATCTGTAAATAAATAACACCAAACTTACCTAAAATACAGATTTTGACTTCCTGAAACTAACAAATAGCTTGTCTGCTCAAGGTTGATACGAAGAGTGGCAAGCTTCCATTTGAGCACAGACTGATTGAGCCAGCATATTTAATGTCTACCTTTCCTTTGGTTGATCGCGAATAAGGTGAAACTTACTCACGATCAACCAAATGATCTTGCGGTCGTCTCTTTGACAATATCTTGTTCCCTGCTCAAAATTTAAATTTTCTTTGACTAACCACATATCCTTCCGTTGCAGACTCGAAATATTTACAAACCACTGAATATGTTATCGACCACATTGGTCTCGGACTCCGTATGCAAAATGTCTTAGTGGTGGCGCCCAATGTCCTCGAACCAAGAATCCTTAAAAAACTCGTTCGTGTTCGAAATGAAGTGGTTGCGACAACAGGAACTCAAAACGGCACTGTCTTACGATGGGATGATGTCTGCATGAAGTAGTAATTAAATGTGTACAGAATTTTCGTTTAAATGTCCTTGAACAATTTTCCATAGGATTCCATATGTGGCGAATGTTGGGGTCCCGCCTCCAACGAAACATCGCCGTAGGCGTCGCTTTGCTGCCGGCAATTCGTCGGTGAGTTTCAGCGACGATTTGTTCGGTCATATGTTTGACGAAGTGGAGCAGAATACGCCCGATATGAAGAACAGCAACTTTGATCCCAGTGTCGACTTGAATCCCAGCGTTTATTGCAAGTTTTTGGGCAGCTTGAAAAAGGGATGCTACGAGAGGAACATCCTTGATATATGGAACTTCGATGAGACTAGGATTGGACGACTCTCACTTGAAGATGTGATAAATTCCTTGGCGAAAACTACTCATAGTCCGATTAGTGGACACGAAATGGATTATCTGCAGACGTTGGGCGGTGTGACCAAAGATATTTTTGGTAACGTGCAAGCTGCCAAGGCGTTAATGATGCAGTGGCCGATAGTTGTGAATTATTCCCAGTCGGACTCGAAAACGATAGGAAATATGGCCGGCACGGAAATGTGGGTGAGTGATTCAATTGAAACTGTTTTATCAGCGATCGATGCAAGTGCGAATCCATAAAGATTTCTTTCGTTCGTTATTTCTACGCAATGCAATCCTTCTTAGTATTCTCATCGTATTTGCTTAAGGTAACTTTAGATGGTCTAGCATGGGAAGATGGCTTTATAACGACGATGAGCCAAATCAAAGGCGAAATTGAAGACAACGAGACAAGAATTTACTATGAGGCAGCAAAAAGGTGAAAAAATCAATTTCCTTCAAATGATGTCCTGTGTTATAATGGAATCAAATTTACTTGCAGTTTCGGGGACATAAGCGCGGCATCGATGTTTAAAGATTCAGATAAGATATTGACTGGTATCCTACTCATGTTCATTTACATCCAAGTGGTGCTTTCAAAGTTCAGTTGGATTGAGTTACGGGTAATTGCGTCTGCACAAACATGTGTTAAATGTTTATGAAGCTCAAAATGTTTACTTTCCATCCATTAGGTTATCCTAGGAGGTGTTGCGTTGCTGACTGTCGGCTTGGCCTTTGTTTCGGCTTGTGGTATTTGCTCAATTCTGGGCATTGCATACGGGCCCGTTCACACCTCGTTGCCATTTCTGCTAATGGGTCTTGGAGTGGACGATTTGTTTGTAATGATGGCGTGTTGGGACGAAATAAAAGACAAAAATCTACCGATCGCAGAACGTATCGCCCTTATGTTAAAACATGCTGGGGCGTCAATAACCGTGACTTCTTTTACGGATGTTATTGCATTCTTAGTGGGAGCCTTCACGGTAGGTTAACAAAAGCTCCTGGTAGGCTGTCTTTTTATAGGCTCATGCAATGTGGTAGAGGAAAGTAATACAGCATTATCGAACAATCAGAAATACAAGAAGAAATGTGTGAAACCCTTACATCCTGTGTTCGAATAAATTTTGAAATCTTTCCTAAACATTTGAAAAATTTTCCGTGAAGTAAAATGAATTATGTTTATTATTATATATATTATACTTAATATAGTGGATATGTAACATCCAAATGGTCAATTCCTTTTACAGATCCTACCATCATTGCAATCGTTTTGCATTTATGCTGCTGTTGGTGTGTTCATGACATATATTTATGCGCTTACATTTATGCTTGCTTGTTTTACTCTTGACGAATATCGGATACGGACGAAACGTAATGCATTCCTCCCTTTTATTATCCATAACGAAGAAAAGACTGAAGTTTGTTGTGAAATGAATTTCACGCACAAAATGCTTGACATATTTTATAAGAAATTTGCACTCACAAAACCAGGAAAGGTAAATTGTTGTTTGTTGAATAAGAATAATAGCGTGGACGTTAAAACATTTATATAATTTTAGATAATTATAATAATGACTGTGATAGGTCTTTCAGGCTATAGTTTTGAAGGACTATTGAAATTGGAGCAGAAATTTGACAAGGATTGGTTTATACCGCAAGGAACATACTTGCAAGATTATTTGCAGACCTCAAAGCTGTATTTTCCAGATTCAGGTGAGGAAAGCTGTTGCATACTAGAACTGATTGATTTTCATCAAAACGCGTCTAGGATATGAAGGTTTTGTCTTCACTGGCCGACTGAACTACTCCGACAGTTTGCCGCGTCTATATTCCCTGGTTGAAGACATGGAAAAATTGGATAATTCAATTTATGAGACAAAATCATGGATAAAACCATTCCAGCAATTTGTATCGAAACATTATCATAAAGGTATTCAGATGAAAATCAATTGACTTTTAAATGACTCAAAATGCATTTCCTTGTACAGACATAACCAGCGAGATATTAACGGATACCGAGTGGCGTCATTATTTATCGAAGTTCTTACATAGTCCGAGCGGCGGAAAATACCAGGCGAATTTCCGTTTCGAAAGTGATTTGAAATGTGGCGAACCATCACCGAATGTGACAGTGAGTGCTGCTTGAACTTCCATCCTGTTTTAAATATATGTGCCCTTAATGTTTAGCTGGCGTGGATAGATTTTAGGTTTCTAAGCTTTGATCATCGTGCAACGTACTTGCCAGCAATGCATCGCATGGAAGATTTGGTTGCCTCGAAGGAGCTTACATCTGGCGATGGATTTTCAGCTGCTTGGGGGAAAATTTTTGCAAATTGGATAACAGACGAGGTGAGTGCTGATGCTAAATATATTTTTTAATGCACTAAAGTGCTTATGAGGAGGATGTTCATATCATTTTATTTGAAAAACAGCTTCCGAGTAAACTTCTTGTAAAAACGGTACCAATTCAACTCCTAAACAGCTTTGCTTGGTATCACTGGCATTAAAACAATGAGTGATAATATTTGTTTCTCTTCATCGTGTTTTACGAAGCTGGCCGTTAGGCTCGGCTTAGTATTAGTTATGAATATTGCTTAGAAAAAAGTTCATGGTTACAGACAGTAATACAATGGACTTTGTCCTCATAAAGCGAGAAACCCAAGTTCGCGCCGGAATATTCTTTAAAATTCGGCACAAGATAGAAAACCTTCATTGTCACGTGGTATCAGAAGAATTCGCATAAGCTAGCTTCCGTTTACTTATCAGGAGTATTAGAATTGATCAGTTACTTGAGCAAATTAAATTGTAAATTAAATGTAAATTGTAAAAATACGTAAGTCAATATATAGTCTTTTCACTGTAAATCCTTGAAGCATTCGTATTTTCAAAAGTACACGAATTGCAGCTTTATTCAGCAGTTGTATGTTTATGGTTTTGCTGGGTAATTGAAAATGAGCGTGGTTTTAAGTTCCCGGGCTGACTCTATTGGAACATCCAACTCTTAAGTTCTACAACTTTTATATTGTGAGTGCTTCCAATTGAAAATTAATTTTCCCAGATTATTACATTCAAGAAGCGCCCCTATTTTATCTAAATTTAAATTAAACTACTAAAAGTTGTTTCTTGCGATGTACTTTGTAAGAATCGCCTAGTGTATTGACATTGACATAATATGCAATATGTTTCCTTCAATTAGGTAATCGACGTGGAAGTGATGCGAAACGTACTCCTTGCGCTGCTTTGCGTGATGGTGTGCACATTTATCGTGATAATTGATCTGCAAATCTGCTTCTGGATTTTTGTGTGTGTCCTTCTCACTCTGGTAAGAAATTATTACTATGCCCTAAAATTTTAAATACGATCGCAATACTTTTAAATTGCGATATCGTCCCGAATTTTCCACCACATTCGTGTTATTGTTTTTAGATCAACATATGCGGTTTTATGCAAAGATGGGGTCTGACTGTTGACTTGGTGTTTTGCATCGGTTTGGAACTTGCTGCGGGTCTATGTGTCGACTATGCCGCCCATATAGGGCATACATTTTTGACATGCTCACAGGGCGATCGAAATAAACGAGCTTTGGATACTGTGCAACACATTGGCGCCGCCGTTCTTTATGGTGGCGGATCGACTCTACTAGCACTTGGAATGCTAGCAGGATCAGAGGCATATACGTTTCGATCATTTTTCAAGGTGAGGGAGAAGATAATTGATAATCTAGCAAAGGCCGACTAAAACATGATTGTTTTTGCAGATATTCTTTTTAGTTATAATTTTTGGTCTGTTTCATGGTGTTGTATTTTTGCCGGTAGTTTTAAGTATAGTTGGCCCGCGGCCGTACAAAAGTGCATCAACGGCGGATATGCGATGTGAAAACCATGGCGAAGAACTGCAACCAATTAGCGCAAATGGTAAAGACAGTTTGAATCATTGTGCCATAAACGATGCCCAAGACGAACGAAAATGTGAAAATGCTAAGCTTAATTCATAGATGTTATTGAAATTTGACATAGGACTTAAATTGTTAATGTATTTTTCTATGAAATATAAATGATTTTCATTATTAAATGATTTATTTTCTATTACTCTTCCTCTTTCAATAGCAATGATTTTTTTCATTGAAAATGATTTTAGGATCGATAAATCATAGTATATGTGTAACTAGATCGAAAACTTAGAGCAAAGAGTGGACTATCAAATGTCAAGGATCGTTCGTTCAACGTAACAACCGGGATCACATGCTCTGCTCTATTTAATAAATAAATTTCTATATATATGCATAGTTTTTTTCTTGAAGTGTGTCTTCATTTTCAGCGAATATGCATAGCAATATCAACATAAACGAAATAATTGCCCCAGTATAAATTTTCACAATCGAATTATACGGAATGTTTGAAAAGTGCGGACTGTAGTTAAGATAACTGAATTATATCCATGAAGAAGTGATGAGTGAATACCCTATGCATTGACTAATGCATCTCTTCTACTAAGATAAATAAGTTGGTAAGCTAGATGCCGAAAAAGACTAATTTCGGTTCCGTTTGGCTGTACACTAGTGTTCAAAATTATTATTAATGTCTTCTTACTCATCGCCACTTTGATACATTCGGAATTTAAAAAAAACACTGCTCGATAAGAAATAAAACTCATCTAAAAAATTTCCAATAATATTTTTTATATTGTCGTAACTTTTGTGTTCTGGTATATAAATTATAGTAGATTAGTTTTTAATGTATTATACATATATATCACGAGATAAAATCAATGTGTCTTGGAAGTACACTAGTTGCTTGGAATTAAAAGAAACAGTTAATTTTACCACAAATGAGTATAAAAAATGTTACAATAAATAGAGGGAGACCATTCATACATGTGTTTCAACTAGTTTAAAATAATAGCGACAAAACAAAATTAATCCATAGCTCTTAGAGCACGTGTCAGTTCAACGGTCGGAAACTTACTGAAATCGCCATTGGCAGCTCGATGCGGTTTCCGTTTTAAATATTCATTAAGTACTTCGGCTGCGAGCTGATTGGCTTTGACCTAAACGAAAAGAATAGGATAAGTTTGCGAAAAGCTTGAAATCCGCATTAGAACTGTCTCAAATATTTACCTTTATATCTTCGCGTAACACTCTCTGTTGGTTTTGATGCTCCTGAATTAGTTTCATGGAACTACTTTGTGACGATTTCATTGAAGGAACGCCTGCACCGCGTGCCATGGACATCACCCAATCCTGGAAGTATTTTTTTCGTTAGTTGAGTTGGAGTGTGTGTATGTTCTATTTAAAATCGTAATTACATATTTTAATTTGGCCAGGTCGTTTTCGAGTTCTGAAATACGATTGTCTTTCGGCTGAGGCACATAGATTGGTTCCAGATTGGCGAGCGTCTTTTGAATTTCATTTGCTTGTAGTCGTAGGCGTTCGGCTCGCTCGTCGTTGAACGCCTTTTTCAGGAGGTTAAGCTCTTGTGCGATGTATGGCGATCCGGCTGTGATATCTGTATGAAAATTGTTCAGAGATATTTTTGCTTTATTTGATTTTACAGAGTTATTTTAATGAATAACTAGTATAATAAAGTTTCAACAGAATTTGGCTGAGGGAAAAAAATATGCCTACTAAACAAGAAAGTCTTTCTATGAGTCTAGCTCCAACTTATCTAAACTTTCATTTTGACGTAATAATTCTGCGTAATGAATGCTCTCAACATAAAAATTCCAGGTCGACTTACGCGACTTGTTATCAGTCCTTCATCTTTGAAAAGTTTTTTTCTCACTTTATGCTTTATCAATAAAAGGAGAGGTAAGGAAAGGCTACCATGTAAGCTTGAAAAACGCAGTAACATTGAATGAGTCTTGAAAAAGCGTCGTTTATAAGTTTTTCAAGTCTAATTGATTGTCACTGCGAAGTTGGCTTAACAATTCGATAACCCAATATCGATAATCGATTTTCACGTCTGTCCTCGACAATAAAAATAACACTTTGTAGTCACTGAAGCAACACTTTTACTTTCTATTCTGAGGAAGTTTAGGGCATAAAAGGTCTAATCAAAAACGCTGCCCAAGATGCAATGTCAACCAGAAATAATGTTTTGAAGGAGATTGTGGAGTCGCGTCAACTTTTGAGCTCAAGGACTGTTCATAGCTTTTTCGCAGCCGAGGATCAGGTCCAAAAATATTGAGAAGTTTTCATTGAGAAATCATGAATTCTTTTTGCTTCACAATGCTACAAATTAAGATTAATTATTCCGTTCAAACATGAAACAACGCTGGCAAACTGCATGTGTGGAAACATAAGAGTTTTATGCATGCCAAGCTAACGGGAGGTTTGGAATGTTTATTTTGGTGATAGAGCAAAAATAATAAGAAATTTTTGGATCTCGCTTGAATAAAAACCAACAAATTCACTTACCAAACGCGGTGGAGTTCTTCAAGTCGCCCTTTTTAGTTCCCATGGTCTTCACTTTCTCCCTCAACGCACCCCGCTCATTCTCGAGCGTGTCGATGTCGTTCTGCAAGTGATCCAACGTTTCTTCGTACTCTTTCTCCTTTTTCTTCAACAACGCCAACGTCTCTTCATACTTCCTTTGCAGTTTCTCGGAATTCAACTCGTGGTCGTGCTGCAGCACCGATAGTTTCTTTTCAGCCAAGTCCTTACGGATTTGCATCTCCGACAATTCGCTCTGCTTCATTTTTGCCGCCAGTTTCAATTGACGGATTTCAGCCTCGCGATTTTCTAAGGTTGCTGTAAGCGTTTTCGTCTCTTCGAGTTGTTTTTTGATGAATTGCGCACGAAGAACAATCGGAGCAATATGTTTTTCTTGGACTGTTGAAGCGGCCGACATTATTTCGTATTCATGATCGATTAGATATTGTGCGAGATGAGCCATATCTGTGTTGGCGTTGGTAAGAACTGTGCGCAGATTCTGGGATGGGCCACGATCGTCCTGTTCGTAAACGCGTTCACAGACGCTTGATAGTATTTCAAACAGTTGAGTGTGGCTGACTGATGAGTCATTGTCTGTTGAAAGCAATATAACAATGTTTTAGTGCTTGTTGTTTTGTGTCCGTACGTAATTTATAGCTGATTTGCGAGGAATTAATTTTTATTGTGTAAGTTTTGTATTTTTCCAAAAAAAATCTCCAAAGCTACAGTTAACTAGTTAGAAGAAAAAATTCCAATACAAAATACGACACCATAAAGATTTGGCATCAGTTCGAGAAATAATTATTTGCACATCTAATATTTTAAAGTATACATTTGTGAATAAAAAACTGTTACCAGATAAAGTATCGTCCTTTTTATCTAACTTACCGCCCTCCGCGATTGTCGTTTGGAATACTTGTTTCCCGGTGAAATGTAAAACTTGCATTGCTTTCCCTAAGTGCTCGCAAGTTTGCTTTAGATTTTGCAGGGTCTTCATCGAAAGCCCGCATTTTATAACATGAGCGTCCTATGAGAAATATTACAATAAATAAGAAGTCAGTTTAGAAAAGTTGAGCCAAGGCATCATAACTACCTGAGGCAATCTCCTTTTAACCATTTTCAAATGTTGTTTTATACTCTCCGTGTTTTGCAGGACGTATTGCATTAAAAGTCCCGAGTCGCTGGTTTCGTCGCCGCCCTTTATAAGGGTTTGTATAGCTGACGCGTTTGTTATGATCGCATCACACGCCACAGTCATCGAAGCAGTGTTGTCTTTGATCATTTGCGTTTCGTTCAATAATTCCTCGCTTCCAAAGACGACCGAATGCATAGCGTAGAAAAAGGCAATACACTTTTCCAGATCTGTACAAAATATTTGGTTAAACGGTCTGTGATTTCGAATACATTGAGTAGCTTACTATCAGTCGGCGAGTTCTCATCCAGTTGATTGGCTTTTAGCAGTTCTATGACAGCATCGACTATCTTTTCTTGCGCCACCATCTCTGGTATGCAGTTACCGGCTTTTAGTAGTACTTCTGGCTTGCAATGGTTTAGGCCATACAAAAACTGATGCATAACAGCTTGTAGGTTGTGAATGTGGTGGAGCAATCGCGATTTGAATTCAAACTGTTGCACTGAGTGCCCTTGCTGGATAGCTGCCCGATCAAAGGACGTCACGGCCGGGAAACGTTCTCTGGCTTGATTCACAATGATGCCAGCCTTAAATACGAGACGCGATACCAACAATACGACGAGTATAGCATCGTTATCGCCGCCCCTGGTCATAAACGTGTCCGGCATGTACGCAGTAAGCATTTTCACCTGCTCATTCACTTGGTTCAGCTCGATTTGGCGCAGTTGTAAATCAATGGCTCGCGTAAACGCCTTCGATTCCGCAAACATTTGCTTAAAATCAATCGTGTCGACTATCGTATCCTTGGCCGGCTTGCTGAGTTCATCCTTTTGTGAGGCCTTGTCACGCAACTCCATCATTTGCTCGTTGAGTTTTTGAACAAGTTCGCGGAATTTTAAAATGGTTTGGTCACGATCAACAATCGTCTCGAATGCAGCATCTTTTTCGCGTACCATTTCACGTTTGGCTGACTGCGCCATATCGAGCTCCTCCCGAAGATCCATTTCTAGTTCGTGATTGCTCTCGATCAATTGCTCGTGGACTTCTTCTAGAGCTTCAAGCTCGGCCACCTCCTCTTCGAGCAGCTTTACTTTATCTTCTAGCTCCAGCTTCTTTTCGGCGAGTTGTTCCACCATTTCCTCGGCACCCAAAGCCGCGTCAACTTGCTCTTGCAGGTCAACCACTTGTGCTTCGAGCTCGTCCACCTGTAAAGTGTGTAGTCGACCGTATTTTAATGATAAATTTCGGGAAAACTACTTGAAATCTTTAAATTCTGTAAAGTGCGCAAAGTTGTGTTAGACCAAATTTGAAACAAAATTTGGCAAATGAATAATTATCAGATGTTTTTATGTGTCTTGCAGAAAGATTGGATTACCTTTGTTGAAAGTTTCTCCTTTGTTCGCTGCAACTCGGCCACCTCGGATTTCTTTGTGTCCACCTCTTTTGTCAGTTTTTGGATTTCGTGCTTTTCGTGTGCGCTCAAATCACGTAGACGAACTAAGGTCTCTCGCATGCGAGCGTTTTGTTGTTCTATCTGTTTGAATTCATAGACCGATGGCCCCTCAATCGTCCCGACAACAACACCTCCGCCAACGCCTCCTGCACCAGCCTTATTTTGCATCTCGGTTCGCAATATTTCTAAATCAAGAGTTAGCTCCTCAATTCGCTCCTTAGCACTCTCCAGCTCCAATTGAATAGTGTCTGCCTTTTCCTCGGCCATTTCTTTGTCAAGTGTAATCAATTCTACATTCTCGGATAGTTCCGACATTTCGTCTGCATGACGATCCCTCGCTTCAATGGCGTCCTTCGTTTCTTGGCGGGCACGTTGCAACTCACGCTGCAATTGTGTTTGCGCTTCCATAATTTTCGATTTGAACTCTTGCAGCTGTTCGAATTGAGTTTTCATTTTGTCGAAGTCGCGAAGACGTTCCTTGTCTTCGGCACGACGTTGTCTTATCGTTTCCAGCTTTTCAGTTAAGTCGCGCACTTGATTTTTGAGTTCTTCGATTTCTTGTTGTTGCTGAAGAGCGTTGAGTTTGTCTTCGGTGCCCATCGTTTGTGATGGGGTTGTTAAAGAGTGCCCGGGAGTAAATTGAGGATTCAGAGTTTCGAGGAAGCCCGTCTACAAATGAAATGGATTTTTCGCTTCTATACGAATTTCACACTAATATTTATCATACCTCAATGAAGGACGCTCGTTTCGAGGGTGGCAACGAGTCTGGCGGACTCATATTTGTCCGTTTGTCTGATCCAGCCTGGCCTGGCCTTTCAGACGCCGGCGACACCAATTGACTTTTCGAGCCAAGCAGACTCTGTCGACTTCCAGCTAAGGAAAGCCTTGAGCTTTAAATAGAAATTTTATATACCATATTAGAACGTGTCAAACATGGTCGTGGCAAATCAAAAAGCAAATAAACGTTTACAAATAATAAACACAGAACTCTTTCAAAAATAATACTGTTTAGTTGTTACGCTACGGTTAAGGATAGATACAATTGGAAAATAAGTATGAAGAAAATTAATCACGAGGTTATTGAGTTATTCAAACCTGGAGGCCGACGATGACATGGTTGTGGTTGATGGTTTTTTCATTTGCATCGTCTTTACCGGCGATTTTCGTCTTACGCTACATGAATGAGTTTAAAATGTTTAGCGAACAGACATGATCCACGAAATCCGAATGGCAGGGAGCAGCGTGCAAGCAAAAAAGTTAACACAAGTTATATCCGCATATAGTCTAGCTGCAGCGGGATCTTATTAAATACAACTAAAACTTTAAAACGCTAAGCTCGAATCAACTTTCGATTGGTTCAAACAAACAAACAACTCAACTCAACTTGATTCGTAAACAAACAACGCTTTTAGACAAAATCATGGAACTTACGTTGTTGGTTTCGTGATACCAGGTAAAGAACGCACTGAATCCACACTAAAACGACCAACGAATATATGTGATGATGAGACATGGCATGAATGAAATGATTGGAAGAAATCGATTAAATTAAGAAACACAAACGTGATAATTTAAGGAAATCAGTTTGATTCTGTTTGTTTAAATTTTTCGGTAATTCTCATTTGATGTTAGCGTGAAACACAGTTTATTGCATGTTTTTTTCAAGAACAATTGCTATCAAAATAAAAAATTACAGCTTCGTGCAAATGTTCTCTTGGTAATTCTTAATGCTTTACGAAACAGTTTTTACTTCTGTGCACCGATTTACAAGTGAATATAATTCTTTATATTTGTGGGACGTGTTATGCAATGTACAAAGTGCAACACTGTTATGTTTGATATTAAGAAGTAACTTGGAAATATTTACTTTACAGCGATCGAAAATTCTACAGCATACTGCGAATTACGAATATTGTGCTCTTGTCTACAAGTGTAACTTTTTATTCTGCTTGGAAAATAATTTTTGCCACCAAGATGGGCTGTAGGATCTAAGATCTGTTGAATTTTTGTTAGAAAATTATCCGAAGAGATCCACATCTGCGATGAGAATCGCAACCAATGATCAGATCTAAATCTCAATACCGATCGTGATAGTTAGTTCACAAATAGAAAAGATTTAGGCGAATGAGAACTATGCTGATCCTGTATACTTACTTACCGGTCTGAAAATCATTTTGGATCTAAATTCCCTTCAAGTTATTAATCAGAAGAAAATTAATGAATAGTTTTAAGAATGTTAACCGAAGAAATATTTTTACAATTAAACAAAGACACCTTGGAACCTATCCTTTATATATATGAGATAACCTTCACCGATATTATTTAATTGATTCTCTATAAAAGGCTTCATCAATCAAAATGCAAGGCAAGGTGCGTTCATTCTCAAAATGTGCATTATTTACTATATAAGACGAAATATGTATATTTGAATATCAGACAATAAATTGCGATAAATAGAAGACAATATTTTATCCCCTTCCTCACAACACGGTAGAATTCAAACAAAATAGTAAGAATCATGACTTGCAAGGCATCAAGACATTGAAATTGTAGAAGGAGCGGCTGTTGAGCAAACTAGATATCTTCCGATCGTGGTCAAATTATTTAATTTTGAATTTCCAAATTCACGTCTTACCAAAGCGACACCAAACGATTGCAAGTTTTTGTGGACGGGAAGACAACTAACTATAGCCGCGAAATAAATCAATGTATTTATAAGGACAAACCAAACCTTGCATTCAAGCGAAATGTGTGATGGATACAAGTCTACTGGCTGTATATAAATAAAAAGGATTTACTAATGTAATCTTTAGCATTTAAAGTAAATATTGCGATTAAATACTGGTAAATAGGACAGAGCACATCATAACATTGTACAGATTAAACACAAACGAATCAGTTGTGAATATTCCAAGAGTACAAAATATTTTCAATGCAAATGTGGCCCAACACAGTGTACTTCCTACATCTGTTCAACAGAATCGCTAGTGCAATGCCTATAAAGAGGACATTGTTTGTTCATTCCTTGAAACATAGATTACTAACAAATTAATGGCGATTGCACTAGCGATTCGTACGACTAAATTGTGTTTGTCGTGGCTGCAGTAAGTGGTTAACGAACTTGCAACATGTATTCGATATGTTTAGATGCTTTGTACAGTCTACGGTGATCAGTTACATAGCTCTGTTAGATAGTGTTGTGTTTTTGTCTGCAACGGAACATTGGATCAATCCTTCGGGCCGAGCTTACCTTGGTTTTGGCCTATTTATCATCCGAAATGTCCTATGAATAAGATATAAAGTTACACTCACACGATCAACACGAGATAGCGATAGACGAAATTTCATAGTGTTTGGGTGATAAAAAATTTGTCTACGGCTCGATGCTAGATGCATTTTGCTAGGCTCATTGCGCAACTAATAGATGTACTCGTAGAATTTTGTCGTATTCTTATGGGAACGGTTTGTGCATTCTGTGGTGTCGTAAATAATGTGTAGTATTTGAAATAAATCGAGTGGATCGCGTTAAAGTACAGTAAAAGCTATTTATTCGTGGCGTATATGTTCCGCAAATATGCCGCGAATACAGAAACTGTGAATATGGAATGTTAATTTATATGGGATTATAGGGAATACGTTTCTAGGTGAGAAAATAAAAAACAAAAATATAAAAAATAACAAATTAAATGAAGTTTTTGACCATATTGATTAATTATTATTGGCAATTATTCGGCAATGTTTACAGTTTCTTTGCACAGATTTTTCGTCATTTTCCGCAGTCAGAACAGACCACAGTTTTTCCAGCATGATTTCAATGTGTATGGCTTCAGTTCTTCCAATGGTTCTTTTATGTTTACGATGCATTTTGCTATGTCAAATTTCTTCAAGCATTGCATAACATTCATATCAGGATCACATTCCATACTATCCAGTATGATTTTGAAGGTTCGTCTAATGTAATAGAGCTTAAAGGCCTGGATTATTCCTTGGTCAATAGGTTGAAGTAAAGCCGTCGTGTTGGGGGGGTAACAATGTCACTATTATATTTGGATGCATAGTTTCAAGTTCGCGAGGATGATCTGGTGCATTGTCCAAAACTAGAACTGCTTTGAAGCCGAAATTCTTTTTTTTAAATAAGTTTCAACTTCAGAAATAAAACATTCCGGAACCAGTCAAAAAAAATAGCGCTTGTAACTCACGGTTTCTTATTAACACATCAAAACACTGACAGGTCGTCCTTATTATGATTTTTAAAAGCACGCGGATTTGACGATCTGTAAAGCATCAGTGGTTTAATGACACAATCTCCAGATGCATTAGAACATAGCAGCAGTGTAACTCTATCCTTTGCTGTTTTAAATTCAGGGGCGGCCTATTCGCTTTTAGAAATGAATGCCTTGTTTGGCATTCTCTTCCAAAACAGTGAAGTTACGTCTGCATTAAATACTTTCTCAAGTTTGTATCCTCCATCAGCTACTAGGTTTGCAAATTCTTCTGGATATCTGTCTGCTGCAGCAGTGTTTGCAGATATAGCTTCTCCAACGATTTGAATGCTATGCAATGATTGCCGCACCTTAAATTTATTGAACCAACCTTCCGATGCTTGAAACCCCTCCATCTTTACAAAGGCGCTTTGCCTTCTCCCGGACCATAGGACCACTCAGGGGCACCCTTTTTTGGTTGCAGTCCTCGAACCATAATGACAACACCACTTCCATTTCTTCCATTGCTATGCACGAACAATTTTCGCTGACGGTGAAGTTGAAGACGACCTTATTTTATCTTCGGATTTTTTTATCGATCGTATTGTTGATTCGTTGACATTGAAAGAGCGTGATATGGATGCAAACAACTCTCCAAGGCGTAAACGATCAAGCATTTCTATTTTCACGTCGGAACTAATTTTACATTTTTTTTAGTCGACAATATAAATTAGGAAGACAGCGAAAGAGACGTGTTATTCGATCACAATTTTTGTAACGGATGCAAAGAGACAATAAAATACGCAAAGCGGCTCTTACTAAAGGACGGAACGTCTAATATGTGGCAGCATTTAACAGTATACTTTATACTTTGAATAATAAGATTGTTTTACTTAAACATTCTGATTGTTTACATTCTCAAAAACACCGACCGCGGCGAAGAGGTGGCTTATATCAAAGGAAAAGCCAAACCACTAATACAGCGGCGCTAGCATTTGACAATATATGTCCTTTCGGCGTACTGCCGACGCATTTACAAAGAATACCGATTCCTTTTTATTAATATGTACCGATTAGATCCCCGAATAAAGAAATCTTTAACCGCGAATATAGGAATTGGGTCGCAATTTTTTAATCCGCGAATAGTGAAAACGCGAATAAAGGAAGCGTGAATAGGGAGCTTTTACTGTACGTTTCAAGCAAGCGAATGTTTCCAACAATTTGAAATAATGAAAAATACAATAGTTAAGTTATTGCGCACAAAATTTTCAATTTTTCGATGGTATCTAACTCACAAACTGCTCAAATCATAAACATTAAACGGGTAACATCTTTTCATTCCCATTGCAGATCAGGTAACTATGCAGTTTTTCTTCTTGGGTAGTCATTACTATTTCAGTTGTTAGAGAGTTTGTTACCTTCATGATATATGAGGATTTTTTTTCGTATTTCAGTTTGATAAAGGATCAAGCGCAGCTGTAGCGGGATGTCAAACCGATGAAACAAAAGCTAACGATGAAATTAAAAATAAATGTTAGAATTATTTAAAAGACTAGTAATAAGTCCAGTGAAAGCGATCGCCCATCCTAAGATTTTGATAGTAGTTTTCCACTGAGAAGCGCAATCGGCGGCAGTGGAATCGCTCTAGTCGATGGTAGAACGCACCAGCAACAATCGTTACCGGTAATTGTTTCCCCTCAGCTGTAGCGATGATTAGTAGCTAACACCGACGCGGGGGAGAGCCTCGTTTTCTAGAAGTATGGCAGACTGGTTGCTTCATACTTAGCACGAAAGTAGGGATAGTGTAAAAATATCACGAACATTTATATTGGGTTGTTACCTATGAAACTTCCGATTTGAAGATCATTTTAAAGCGTATGCACTTTCTTCGTGATCAGACCCAGAAAATTTATCTCTATCGTTCATATTCATCTGAAAGCTGGTAGAGTTACGTTAATTTCTATATAATTTTCGCAAGCTTTTTGATTCTATATTTGCCTTTTACGCTTTCAGAAAATATGATGGTGTTACGGAATTTGCATGTAGTTTTTTCTCAATTAAAAAAAAAACAATTAAGTGCAGCTGCAGAGGTTCGAGAAATTAATGGCGCTTTTGGACAAGGTACCTGAGGAAAGGAAGAGTTCGCAAATTTTAAGCAAGGAGATTTTTCGCTTGAAAATTTACCTTGAAAACGACCAGACACCACCTTGCATAACAGCTAAAGGCATCTATTGTTACAATAAGTCGTCACCTTGTTGATAAGGTCAAAAACCTTGACAGATGTGTAACGCACGAACTAACCCCAGCGAACAAGCTTCGACGACTTGAGACGGTTACTTCGCTCATCAACAGAAATAGAGTCCACCCGTTTTTAACAGAATGCGACGAAAAATACGTCCTGTATGATAACCGCTGCAGGTCTGCACCGTGGCTGGATGTTGATGAACGATCGGGGCAGGCTTCTAAGCTATCGCTTCATTCAGATGAAGCCTTCACCTTCCTCAGGGAAGGTAATGGTCATAGTATGGAGGCATAAAGACAGGATACAACATAATAAAGCGTGATGAAACTTTCAATCAAAGCAGAGTCGGCATGTCGTTCTTAATTTTGGAAAAAAAATCTGTAGTTGCTACTACAACTGAAATTGAGTCGAAAAGGGCTAGCATGGAGTTGAGGCAAAAATGGGACCATCAAAACCCAAAACGCGTTTGTCAGGCTGAAAGGTGGTGGCATCTGTTTTTTAGGACTCTCAAGGAATTTGGGCTTGACTTCTTTCCGAAACATCGCACAATAAATGCTACCCACCGATGTGACCTTTTTGGGTCAGATTAACGCAGCATATCGTTTGAAAAGACGCCACCGGCACAGCCTAAATGTTCTGCTCTTGCATGACAATGTAAGACCTTACGTTCTAGCTCTAGTTGATGAGGTCCGGAATATACATTAGGAAATTAAGAAATTCGTATGAATGAAAATAGAGCACTAAGAAAATCGTTCATTGATTTCTACACAAAGTCCGCGTAAAGTGCTTGAGCGCTACCGCGAGCAACCTTTAAGTCATCAAAAGATCACGAATACGCAGTTCAAATTTAGGGACGAATAGGATTGAACCAACATATAAGATTGCGAATATGCAGTCATTTAGAAAAGGTATTTATTTTTAATAAATGAACATTTGAATTTAACAGTACATGTTCTTTCCTACAATGGAAAACGTTACACACCATTACTAAGTTAATCGTACGGAATTATTCACCAACACTTGCACATACTTCGCGTCTAATAATTTTCAACACTGTGGCCTTAACTTTGCCACGTTTTGTTACTTGTAACTAATGCACCCTCTTATGTCCAAAAACTGATTGACCTTACCGTGGTCCTGTTTGCCTTCATAGTGACGCCATCCAGTGGGGAATCTTCTCAAATATACCTGAAAAGTACAGGGCTTTTCTAGTATCGTCTAGAACGTAGCAGGAGACCCTTGAATTTGTATTCTCGAAGCTCTTACGGGTATGTAGGTTGGTGTTTTCATCTTCCATTTCTACTCAAGCTTTCCAGAGTTGTTTGGTATAATTGACAGTGTTGACGCCCCTTTTGAGAACGTGGAGATTTTATGACAACATGATGGAGGCTCTTGGCTACATTTTCTATTATCTATTGATTAAATGTCTTCCAAAGAACGTTTTGAGGGACCTTAACGACATGACATTTGACATACTGGTTTGCCTTTAAAGGTAGCAATAGCGGGAAAATTCATGGTTGCACACAGACTCTAGCAGCAGCAAGAAACGGTCCCTGGTTCAATACTATGCAATTTTCATAAGAAACCTTGCTTGGTTACCTTTACTACTGCACATAAGAATTGAACACTACAATGCTTCATCAATACGACACCAACAGAATGCACTTTTATCTAACATCTAAGCTGATTCGCTGCGAATACATTTTGTTTCGGCTAATTTGGCTTAAATACAATAATTTTAGAAGTGTTTTTACTTTCGAATTGATTGCCTATCGTTTCTAAACGTAAGATCGCCAACAAAAAAGATTTTATAGCAAACAGCTCTAATGCACAGCTGGCAAACACAAATTGTCTTAATACACATCAATTATATAGAAAAAAGGAAGCCATCCATGCCTTGCTCTCGACTATTGGCTATGCTTGGCAAATACGCTATCAAAAGTGGATCTAGGGGACTCCTACGCTTGCAATACAAACGAAAAGACTCTGGCCGGCGACATACCTGCTCAAGCGACTGGTCCTTGCCCGGAGCTCTTCGGGGCTGTCTTCTATTGCGTTGCCGGCATCGTCCAGGAGTATGAGTTGCGCGGGTCGAACAAAGATGCCATAGTTGTCCGGACACTGAAGGCGATTGTAGGCATTGTAAATATTCGTAAGGTTTGGTGGAACTTACGTTAAAATAGGCGGTTCCCTTAATGGAGCCATTGTTCTTCCCTTTGGGTTCGTCGAGCACCACGCCTACCCACTTGCCCGCCGAGAATGTGGTCATCCCGATGTAGGCAACTTTGCCGCGGACGCCCTTCCCGGCCACTTCCACCCGCTGCCCGATCTTGAGATTCTTCTCTGCCATCCTTGGATGTCCGAGTCCCGGTGAAGCTGTTTATGTCTGCAACGATTGAAGAGCTATTAGCTTGGTCACCGCGTTTCTACCACAAATAAAATGTGCAAGTTGCTCAACAGCTCATGAAATAAATGGCCAGCGGGCAACAAAGCTAGTATTTTACAGCCGATGAAATATTGCAAGTGGTTCGCACTAAAACGTGTTCAACGTTTCGGCTTGCCAAGCGATCAACAACAACGGCTGCGATATTCGCGGAATTAACTCTGGTGTAGTTCTAATTTAACCTTAAAATGTTTAACACTAAGTTTATTATTACTTTGATGTGATGAAAATTGCGGCAGAGGTCAACGCTTGGTAGTAAAGTGAAAAATTTCGATACGGCTCTCCAAGAATTTGCACAAATGACAGCAAGTTCATCACAAATGTCAAGTGTCAAAAATGACATCAGTGACGAAGAAAGAGACAGATATACATACGGAATCCGAAGAGTCATCTGATGAACATATGTTCAAGAACCTGGTGGAATGTAGTATAACTATACGTTAATTCGAAGTAGTTGCGGCGGTTACTTTACAATAGCCGTTAATTTACCGTTGTGAATTGTGTACCTCAGAAAAGAGGCTTTTGAACGCTTAAACTACTTCTTCTGGCGTCAAAAATCGTTGCCTCGTGGTTTCTTCTTCTCGGTTGGATACAAAGGTGCAAAATGACTATTTAATTCGGTGTTTTGAGCGCTCAAATAATCCTTTGTTTGAGCCGATGTGTGAGAGCTCGCACTGTCGTGATGAAGAACAATTTTGCGCCTTTTTCAATTTTACTGATTCTTTCAAAGATTTCTTGCATGCTGATGATGGTGGACCAATCATAATTTACAGTTTTACATTCCATTAAAGGAACAGTTGCGATATCTCCTCCAAAGGAACAGTTGCGATATTTGCTTGAAGTGCTTCGTGCGACAACGAATTTTGTTAGATTTGTCTCAGTGTGAAACAACCATACAGTCGACTATTGCTCATGTTCGAGCTAATACGAATATATCTAAGATTCATCAGCTGTGGAGGAGTTTTGCACGTATTTCAATGCAACGGTATTGTATTTTTTGGGCATTTTGTGGCATCGATCAACACGAACACTTTTGAGTGATTATCAAATTATGCGGGATCTAAAGCGAACAGAGCTGTTTCAAAGCCAGGCGTTCACTCAATAGCCTTTCCAAACTTACCACGCTGATGACTAGAGCTGCCACTAACTCACAACAGGTCACATGACAATCTAGCAGTATTTCCTTGGGCAATTTTGTCGAATTTTTGCCGTTACGATTAATTTTGAACAACCTACACGGAACTCATCCGTCAGCGAAGTATGGCCACGATTGAATTCATTAAACTAGCGATACACACTGTTTTCCACTCCAGGCATAGATTATTTTGACCTGCACACTATTGAAAAGTTTGACCACTTCGAAAATTATTTAAAAAATGATTGCATGAAAATGTTTAGGCTTTATTTCCATGGCAAATTTCCAAGTCAACAAATATGTAGTGAACAAATAGCGTTCCTATAACAAAATATTATGAGTACGTATATGGCGGGCCTTACTATACAAACGTCAGATTGCCTCAAATGAAATTAGTATTGCCACATTGCAACACTTATGGTACACCCTGCGTATAATTGAGAAAACCGTTTAAGCTAAAAAATTAAATGATATCCAGTTTTATTAGAAAAAAACTGAAAAGTAATGCAAAAATTTGCAATTTTGAACGTTTCAAATCGTTAAATGGAGAAAAACTATAATTTTTATGGTTCACATGCAAATGGTGGAACCTTTTGGTGTTTTGAAAATATTTACTGGCAAAAGCAGTTAAAAGTGAACGATCCAATTAGCTTATCGGATGTAAATCAGGAAAATTAGTTCGATATAATTTGGGTAGTAGGTCGATACTTAATAAAGGAATGAAAAAAATTGGTGGCATGTTGAGCTCTTCTCTTGTACAGGTCAAGAACCTACACTTGCTAAGTGCTAACTGAGTCCTAGCACATTGCAATTGTGCATGGAGTACTCTGTGGACGTTTTTAGGGTTTAATTTTATTTGTTCTTGCGATTGTTCAGGATTTGATTCCTGTTTGTTTGCTTATATTCAGTGTTTGAAAAATAGGTGGTACTAAACGAAATGATTTTTCACTGATTTGAAAGTATTGTGGATGCTGTTAAAACACATTTTCGACAGTTATTTTAAAATCTATACTGCATCGCCTTTTTATAAGTTTCTCCTTTAAAAATTGATTTGATAGCCAATTATTGTCTTGTAGTTAATATGAATAACATAAATTTATCAACGCATTTACATACGTATATTCAATATCTATTTACATAAAAACTATAACGGTAACAATATATTTGCTAAAATGGAAGACATCGTTCGTACTCTTTACACAACAATCATTGCACAACTATCGATCGATCTGAGTGCATCGAAAAGTTATTATAAGTACAATTAGTTATGGCAGTCGCTTACATTATACAAAAATATTATATTTATTTGTCTTGTGCAACTGTGCCATGCCCGAATTACTTACAACTTATTACATACGATTTTGTACTATCACACGAGTTTATTGTCTAAGTTGAGTTTCGATTTTAGGCGTTGTCGATTGATTCTTCATGGTCTCCTCATTTTTCCGGGCCAATCGCCTGGCCAGTGGTATACAAAATAGGTCACAATTGATGATTGTTTTATTTTCGTCCGTATAGATTATATCGTTTGAATCCCAGTTGAGGCGTTCGTATACATGGCTTGATAAATAGCCGACCAGGAATGTTACAAAGAACCCAATAAAGGAATACCATTGATATGATACGCGGTACAGCCAGAAGTAGCTGAAACGAGGAAAGAATTGTAGAAGCGATTGTGTATATGAGAAAATCAAAATTACTCTGAGTCCACATCATCGACTTTCGGCGAATAATAAAATGAGGAGATATTAACGTTGCATCCTTCGTCCGAAAATCCCAGTAATTTTGGCGGTGGTTTTGGACCACCGAACCCAATCCAAAATCCCATTGCAAGGCCAACCGCTAGGCCAGTAAGACCACCCTGTGAAGCATATGTGTAAATTACTTAGTGCAACCTTCTATAATAAATTCTACATGAAACGTGTAAGACATTTGGAACAGGTAAAAATTATCCAGCGCTTTCCACCGTTTCTGTTTAGTCTTCACTTCAATAATTTTCAACATATTCTAAAAAAAAACTCACCTTCTGATTGGGCCTCGTATTAAACATTCCCAAGGAAAAGAACCCGAGCAGAGGTCCTCCAACTACACCGAATATAGTCAAAGCTGCTTGTAGAATACCTCCAAGAAGCTGAGCTAAAAGATTTGAAAACATAATAAACATTTTGCATCTGGTATAGCACGAATTGATTTGTTTTTACCAAGGAATGCCATGCCAATGCAGACGAAACCATAAACGCAAGCCATTACTTTCGATATCAACGTATTTTGATCTTCGGTCATTTCGGTCTTCCTGACCTTTTGATAGATAGGCTACAAGGGTATAGTCAAGAATATGTGATTTTGAATTTCATAGAAATTAAGTATAGAACCATACCTTAACATAGTCCTGTAAAGTTACGGCAGCCAACGAGTTCAATGAAGCTGATACTGTTGACAAACTAGCTGCAAAGATTCCGGAAACAACTAAGCCTGCCAGTCCCGAAATTTGTCCCATGTGTTCAATTACGAAAAGTGGGAAAATCTAAAATGAAACAAGTTTAGTGATTTTTAATTTGCAAAGTAAGAAATGTTAAAGTTGAAGAAAAAACAATTCGGCCAATATAGTCAAATTGTCTGAGTTGAGTACTCAGTTTTCACATTTTTATGAAATTATGTGGACTTGAGGAAAATCAACGAAAACCAAACGATTTGAAAAAATTTTTAAGCTCAATTTTAAAAAAAATCCATGAATACATTTAATTTTTAGGTGTGGTTTTATGCAATTTGCGCGTATACAAATATGAAGAGATACTTATTTTGTTTGTGACCAATTAGAGTACAACGTAATTAGTTTAAGGCTTTTCGATTACCTGCAAAAAATCGAAATAAATTTCTTAAGGATCGTTGGGTATACAAAAAACAGTGAAAAATGAGTATTCATTAAGAAATTTACGCATGTCCGCATATTTGGTTTATTTATATATTTTGAGGTTTGGCAATTTTCTTATAAGAAAGCTAAACACATGGCTGATATACAAATAATCTTTCTTAGCCATATAGATAACGGTAAAATAACACTTACCTGATCTCTCAACGTTATCTTTCCCTCCAATACAGGATCACAATTTCTGTACATATAATAAATAGCAAGGCCACTAAACGATGTGCTCACACTCAGCAATGATAGGATGGGAACATTAAGACAAATGGTCTTTTGTGCTTCCTTTATACTTCTAGTTGTTTGCAGACGTTGTACTTGCACTTGGTTCACCCCATACAGGGATAAGTAAGTCACAGTTCCACCTATAATTAAAGGCCACCATGAATGGCGTGTCGTTGGATCAGGATCAAAACTGCAAAATACATAGGATTATCGATGGTTTTCGTTCCAATCTCTTAGGATATTATTAAAATTTACTTGAGGAATTCAATCCGATTGCCATTATAAGCTGTTTCCCATATTACGTCCAGGCCGCCAGCATTAATGGCAGCTACTATTATAACACTGTATATAGCGATAAACATGAGCGCCGATTGAAATAAATCAATAAACACAACGGCTTTCATGCCGCCTATTGTAGAGTAGAAAGTGCAAACAAGACCTGTAAAACGAAGAAAATATGAATTGTAAATCTGCATATTAAAATAGAAGGCAATAATCAATTCTAGTTTACAAAATAAACACATCAATTGCCCCATAACAAAAATAAGAACAAAACTATTTATTTTTACAAGGACAATAATTTGACTCCATTTTATTCTCAAACTAGTTGCGACCGTGATTTAATTTGAGTAGATTTCCGGTTATGCATAGTTTAGTTATCATCATTATTTCATTTCTAAACCTTTGAAATTTTTTTTGTGGCAATCCGCTTGCATATCCTCGGCTACCCAAGCCAAGAAAATTTCTTAGCAGACCGTTCGACGATAGATGCCGCCACTGGTATTATTCGTGAGGTGTATTCAATTTTACGCGCGAAATTCAAACCTAGAGGTACATTTTTTTACTCTTGTAGGAAATTTTCATTTTTCGGGAAAAATAGTATCTTAAATGAAAGTTTTCATCAAAATTCATAAAATCTATTTTATGTGTCATGCAGGCACAGATGCTCAGGCAAAAAGTTCATAAATGAGTATTTTCTTCTACTGGGTCCAAATAGTTTCTCAAATATATTTTTCTTAAGTGAATTCAATGCACAAATTTTGACCTCTCTACAGTTTTATAATAGTGTAGTCTTAAACTTTTATTCAGACTCTTATATTTCTATCTTCTCAATATATTCAAGGAGCATTTTTGCATTTAAATTGATATTCAAATAGTATTTATATCTATACAATAATATACTTTAAATAAAAACTTCTTGATTTTCTAGCCTAGCGTTTTTTTATTTCTTTTATGAACTTGCATGCTGGTGTTCCTGCAAATATTTTTTTTTTGTTTATACTGAGATACAATTTTGTTTGCTGCTGATAACTGAATCCAATTCATAGAAACTTCTATACACCTCAACACTTTAATGGTTGCTGTAGTATGAGCTCAACTTTGAACAGGATTTATAATTACATACTTCTATTAAAGCGTGCGTTTTCATACCAAAATTTTTCTGTATTTAATTGAACAAGTTAATATACAGTTGAAACCTTTTCTCATTAGGCTAAAATTAAATTTATAGTCAACTTTAAATCAAACTTACCAAGTATCAGAATAGCATATTCCTTATTAAGTCCTGTAACTGCTTCAAGTGCCAAAGCTGGTGCGTATAAAACAATACCCATGTATAAAATCATTTGTAATAAATAAACTGTTGAAACAGTAGACCTTGCCATTCGGCCAAAACGCAATCCTAAATACTAAAATAAAATATGTTTGAGTATAAATAATTCTATATTCCATTCAAAAGTACATGTTTGAAAATGTTGTCTGAGAGTTCGCTTTTTCAAGTTTGAATTGGTTAATATGTGCAAATAATAATGTGTAGCAAATTTGTGACAACGTTTCCATAAATTTTACCAAATGATAACAGAATATTATTTATTGTTTATAGGAATTAATATTACAGGTGTGCTAGTGACTATTTTGTTAAAATCATATTATCTATGAATATTCAAGCATTTTATTTTCTACGACAGCATGCCTTTCAAATCATTCTTTAAACTGAAGAATGCTCTGACATTTTAACACATTTATATCTGCCATTATGATCATATGCAATTGTCATTCAACAGGCAGGGCGGGCAACATTCAAATTCAAAAGGTAAGTATAATCATTCTAAGCTGCCAGGTGAGATGTTTTAAAAAATCTACTTTTCTGTTTTATAGCAGAGAAGAACACATTTGTAATTAGAATGCTGATTATTACATTCAGTAATAAAAATATGAAAATTTTATCATTAAGATAACTGTTTAATTAATTAATTAATTAATTAATTAATTCTCAAATAATACCAATTTGCTTTAGATTCACTCACCTCATACACACTTGTGGTTTCCAACTTGAAAAATACTGGTAAATATATAAAGGCTGCTATTGGAGTTGCCACTATATAAGATATATTGATGATCACAAATAACGTTCCGAATTGATAAATTTCAGCTGAAACTCCCAATATTGTGACGGCTGACATAAAACTGGTCATTAGGCTTACAGACACCATCCATTTCGACATATTTCTGTTGGCCAACAGAAATTCTTTTGTGGTTTTCTGTTTGCCACCGGAGAAACGAAAATATACACCAATTGATGCTGAAATCATCAGCACTATTGCAAATATCACATAGTCCCATGGTGAAAATTGTGCCATATTCTAAAATATAAAAATATCAACTGGTTAAAAAAGATATAATTATTAATAAATTAATATTTTTTTTTTAATTTTTAATGTTCGTTGAAAGTCTTTTTACAATGTGTTTTTGAATGATTATTGCTAAAATGCTTAAACTATCATCATCAACCTAAATCAATACTTGTTCATTTTCGTTGAATCGTAAAAAAAATATTTATTAATCTTTAAAAAACCAAATGCGTTCAAATTCATATTCACATGTTCACTATTTCCGCCCGATCCCAATAAACGTTTAAAAAAACAAAAGTCATGTATCTGAATACCAATTTAACGTCATCATGCATATCTGAAAATATTCAAGATTGATTTCTGACTCACTTCCAGACGCATTTCATTCGTTTAACTTTATCATTCAATTTGATTCATTACGAACAATATAACAAATTCCTTTATTGTCTTGAAACACATATGTTATCGTGATGAAACTCAATTGATTATTAATTATCTTTAGATTGATTAAGATTCATGGTCAAACCTGACCAACATTTAAGTGTGGCTTAATTTCTGGTAGGAAATTCAATTATATATTTTAGTTTTTTGATAACAAGTTAGATTTTTGAAGAAAAACATTGAGAATTTCGTGTGACATAGTTTCAGTTTTTAAAAAACGAAAATTCTGTGTTAGCATTTATTAACAGAAAACCTAGAAGGAGCATTATCTGGAAATCGAAATCAGCATTTAGCATTTATTTAATTATTATATATAATAATGAATTTATATAATGATTAATTTATCTCATTTTCATCATTGATCAAAGTAGCTGTAGTATTTTTTTTATAAATTGCATGCGCATGTATTGAAAATTAACCGTTAATTTTGATTATTTTTCTAGTGTAGCCAATACCGTTTAATTCAGACAATCAAACAATATTGTTTTATTCATACAAACAAGCCTAAAGAAAACAGTTCAATTTAGAGAATCTTCCTTGAAATTTATCTACGAAACAGTACATTCTATGAATAAAAGCTACTAAAAAATTTTGTAGAAAATTTCCTAGGCTACAAATTTTATGAGAAACATATTTTCCGTAAACGTGATCGTTGACGAAATATTTACCAAATACCAATTTCGTGGCCTTCGATCCCATGTAAAATTTGTAGCAACAGTCGTACCGAAAAAAATCCTTTTATTTTTGTATTTTCCCTGGACTACTCTTTAACATGGACTCAGATTACCAGAGACAAAATGGGAATGGTGCTTTCTGATAGATTCATGAAAAGTCGGCTTGCGCCAATCAACAGCTAAGTTCCTTCAGGACATGTACAATGGGCAAACAATATGAGCTAATTATATGAAAGTATCACAAATAAACTTTTTATTTGCTACATCACATCAAGGTTGATTTCGTCCTACATTTCTTACAGTGAATGAATAGGTTACACGTTACAGGTTTTAATATCAAAATACAAAATAGCAATATGTGTTCCAAACATCACCAATTCGAGACTAAATAAACCCAATTCAAATTTCAGCTGAGTGAAAAGAAAAAGAAAAGGTTGACAAAGTCATGCTATAGTTTTCCAGAAAATAGGAAGTGAAGAACTAAGAGGAAACAACCAAAAAAAATCTTTCTTTGCAACAACTGTTTCAATACAAAATATCAATATTTATATTTTCACATCACCGTTCAACTTTTCCTGAAAATTTCGGGACAATGTTTAGTAAAAATGGAAAAAACATTCATCAGGATATTCCACTTATAGAGAAACAGTAGAATGAAAAACGGTTAGAAGCAATGGCTGTAGACTTATGTTGTTTATAGGAATTCGAAAGAATTTATAGCAAAAAGAGCGAATAATAAAAATTATTTTGTCTGTTCAATGAAATTTTGAATACTTATGCAAAATTGGCACCATATATAAAAAATTGCAAAATCTTATTTTTCTCAGGTCGCAAGAAATTTCATTGAAAAAATAAACTGATACGGTTTAACTCACAAACTGGAACGGGTGGTTACGACATGCTCTTGAATGTCTCTTGGAAAACTACTACCAGTGCGGATCCGTCAAATCTGTAAAAAGCTTCCCGGAGAACACAATTATTGGTCTGAAATCATAGGTAGTGCTGAAGGTCGAGCCATGGCTACCATGAATGGAAGCTAGGCACTCTATGTGACGACTAATGGTAAAATAACGTTAAAATTAGTTCAACTATCCTAAAATCATTTTTAATGATCGAAAACGTACAGGAAATAGTATAATTATGTTTAATGTACGGCTAGATTTGAAATCATCGGATCAATAATTTACAAGAAGGATAATCAAATCGGAAGCATATTTTTACAGTCTTAGCAGTAATATTGGCCAAAAGAATTCATTACTTTTATATGTTTTCCGATGCATGAATACCACGGAAAAATAGTTTAATACACTAATTAATTTTCGGAGCCAAATGATTCTTTTTCATTAAAATAACCGAGAATAACAACATTTTCAATAAAATAATGACTATTTGAAATAAGTTGCCAAAATTTATTAAACACAGATGATATGTAATAAAAAAATTTCCAACTCTGAATGTGCCTTATCTCAAGAATAATTTAACTGCTCGTTTTTAGACTCTAACATAGCGTACCAAAAATTTAGACTGTATCATTATGCAGCAGTGAATGGTCGAGGTAGATAAATTGAAACATAAAGTACAAATAGTTCTTCTTTGTAGACGCGCTATGGTCTGCTTTTTAATTCACTCTAAATATCACATGATAAGTAAATTCTCAAATTTAGAAGTGGTTAAAAAGATGGATGCTATAGCAAGACTCACAAAAATTAAAGGTGATCTTGATAATGCCTAATTAGAATCGGTATATATCAATATCATATAGCAAACAACTATCTTCATTTGTATATACATATGTATATTTCAAAGATTTGCTTACATAAAATAAACTATTTATAGCTGTTAGCTCTTTTCGAAACGATACTTTACTTTGAATTCATGAAATTTCAATTGCTTCAGATTTAGTGTTGCTCATTCAATTGTTTGTTTTAGTTGAGTGAATTCAAAAAACTTGTGTTAAGTAAAATGGGCTTACATGCATATCAAATAAATTGAATTATTGTTATTGCATACTTTAGTTGACATGCGTTGAAGATAACACATGCAATGCAATTTTCTGGCACAAAACCTAACGCCTTATAGTTTAACCCGCCAGTGGTGACGCAAAATTATCTTACATAGTTGGTGACGTCGGTCTCAGAGACCGAAATTTTCGAGTGAAGATCAATCCAAAATAACACAATTTCTGTAAATGTAGCAAATTGAACTTAAAAAATACAAGGTTAAAGTATAATAAAAAACAAAAAACTATAACATCACATCACGTTGATTAATAATAATAAAATTTCCCTGCAACACTAAAAAATTTTGTTATTTCATACACATATTTTTCTACGAAGCCGGTCTCACAGACATATGCGTCACCATTCGCGGGTTAATAAAATTTTAATTCAAAATTATATTTCACTCATGAATTGCCTACATACATACATAAGTATATAGTACGAGTAAAATTAAATGATTATTTTCAACACACAACAAGTACGGATGTTTGTGTTAAAAATACTGAAGATTGCTTTATAAGATATTTAGATATCGTGAATCGATGATGAGATTTTACAATTCATCTAGTCAAAAATAGCTGGCAATTTATTTCGCTTATAAAAATTGAGAAAAAAAAACAAATCATTAACAAAGCTTAAATGTTTGATTATTTATTTACCTATGAAGAATTTTTATAGTACGCGATGCATTCCTATATTTTTGCAAACTGATGTTTGAGCAGCATTTATAAAGTGCCAATTTGCTGAATGAGCGTTATCAAAGCATTAATTACGAAATCATTTTATTGCCGGCATTGTCTTATTTACGAGTTATTCTAGATGTCTTCGAAAATATGTTTACGGACACATCATTTGGTAAGTGAGTAAATAAAGAAGGGTGTCTTGTTGTCAACACATTTTTCAAATAAGCTTAAATTTGATGCATTACAAACAATAAAGAAATATTTTTTTAATACTCAAAAGTTACGAGAAACACATTTTCTCAGTACTTTTTTTTACTTATACGAGAATAAACTGTTATGCTTTTTCATAAAACGAGGCACTATTTGAGTCAATCAATTTATCTTCAAGTTCAACTATTTAGTTATGTAAGCCATGCTGCGTTTTGATGAAGTTAAATTATTTTTAATAGACACACTCTCATATATCAATCGATATTGATTGAATTTTTGAAAAACGTGAAAGTGAAATGGATATCTTGAGAATATTTTCATTATTAAAGGACTCACTTCAACTTGGTCCTATGTCCTCTTCTTTTTCATCTTTTAAACGGACATTAATAGCGAGTCATTCAACTTTCTAATTTAAATTTTTATATACTAATGAATAAATGGATTTTATCTGTTCATTGTAATATCTAAATTAATAAATAAATAAATAAATTACTAAAAATGTGTAAAATATTTTTTTGGGAATGCGGCAAGCCCACATTTTTCTTTCGTAAAATGTATTAGCGTTTTTAGTTTAGTCGTTCAACAAGAAAACGGGTAAAAGAGGCGATATTGTTAAAAAAACCTGGAAATTCTAAATCTTTTTGATAATGGACACAAAGTATTCAATATTCCTAGTTCACTTGGACGGTCGTCTAGAATAGTTAGAACATAATTTAAAAATGTGGTCTAAGTACGACTCTTGCGGCCCACACGACTAACTTCCCAGTGGAGTGGATGAAAAAGGTATAATTTGTTTTTTATTATTAATTACTATTATTAATAAATAACATTATTAAATATTATTGTTCTAAATTATTATAATTACTTTTATTATTTTCATTTTTTTTTCTAGCGGTAGAGGAAGACGCCTCCACCATCTGGTCATCCTCTTCCAAAGCCTCGACATCCTCGTCCTCGTCATCCTCCTCCTTTTCTCTATCTCTGCCCCGGAATCCACAGCCATAATTGAGGGTATTTAATTATTATTTACAATTATCATTCGTTATTAACAACAGTGAATTATTATAATTGACTTTATATTTACATATTTACTTGACTTTATATTTACAATATCAAATTATATATAATAATATTTGATTGTTATTAACAATATTAAATTACTTATAACAATATTCAATGTTAACTGCATTAGTGTCTCACCTCTCATTCTCCCAAACCTGATAATATAATTTTAGTAGGAAGTGTGGTTTCGGCGTGTCGGATGGTATCCTCTTCAGGTGCTGTCATTTGCCATCCGTCACGAGACAGCACGACCACGACTGGCTTGTTGATGGATTAAAGATTAATAATATAAGTTTGGAATTTGAAAAATAATCTTGATTTTTTTTTCAAATTACATTTTTTTTACAAATTTGCTTAGGTATTAGAATTAAATGAGAAAAAATTTAAATGTTTCAACACTTATGATTTAAACTAAAGCACAAACCATTTAGATAATCTCAAAGAAAAGTCTCGTCAGAAATTTGCTGGAACAGGATTCAACTCAAGCCACAGATGGTTCGAATGATTTCAAAAGAGATCAAGGCTTTACAAATTTCCTTGCAAGTTCAAGCAAATAATCATATTTGATGTTTTTAACGTAGATAAAACTGCACTTTTTTTGGAAGCTTGTACCTTCCAGAATATTTACAGTGGCTTTCACTCAAAATGGTACAGAATGGTAATAAAAATGGTACATTAGTAATGCACAGTGGATTATGGAATTGTAATAAAAGGAGCTTCACTTGCTTTATATTTTGTGTCACTACAAAAGCTATAAAATAAAATTATAAACAGCTATTTGAGGATACAAAGTTGTCATCAACTACATATGAGAAATTAAAAGATTTTCAAGTTACTTATTTTCTCTCTCTCTTCAGTTCATATTTTATTACGAAAATTTGTTTGCGGAACATAATACTATACAAGATCACTACACGTCCACTAAAACGCTATGGTCTACAAAAGTAGCTGCTGATCGACGTTTAATTATTTTAGGTCCTAGCAATTTTTTTGGTATTCCGATAAAAGCAAGAAGTAGCATATTAGAATAAGGGAAATTTTAAAACAGCTCTGAAACTAGTTCCTCTTAAAAATAATTGGTATCAGCATTTTCGTTTTAATTATAAGTTTCTTTATGAACTTAGTTATTCCATATGCAATAAAAAAATATATATGATGTAGTAGATTTTTACTTAGATGTTTCCACGAGCTTACAAATTGTTACTTTTAGTTTTAACTAAAATTTTTTTAGAATTTGTTAAACAATTCAAACATTCGCAATACTACCTACACGTAGCTATTACTACGCATTGTTAATAATAATAACAAGTCAAATTATCCTATTCTTATCTATTTTTTGTTGAAAATATGAATGAATTTCACGATTAATACGATAAAATTCACTACCAAGATTAATCGCTATTCACACTACGTTTGTGTTTGTCAAAGGTGAAAAGTATAATCGCATTGTGGTGGGCAACTGATAAAACACTATTTGCAAGCATATATTTCATATAGGTTTATGACATGGGAGTCATATATCACAATCGCTTTGAATTTCACACAGTTGATACCGTAATACCACTCGATAATGGAGCTGATAAAGCCGATGACTTTGTAAGTGGCTAATCAAGGCACTAATGAGGATTAAGTTGTTATCTGTTAATTAGTGGCTTTTATCTTGGAATTTAAGCTGATATCTGCTGCAAACATGACTGATTAGGCGTCTGGGCTACCACATACTATATTATTATACAATTGAATCGTAGCGTTATCTATATTTCTATTAATTATTTACATTAGCAAATAATTGATTTAAATGTATGTCAGATCACATAAAAACTGTGAAAATGGTAAAGACAAAATATAACACTGATAATAAAATAATGCGATTGTGCAATTGAAACGTATGCATTTAAGTTGAAAAGATTTGGCTTTGGAAGAAAGTTTGAAAATTAATAAGAACAATTTAAAAATGTAAAATTTGAAAGCTCTCTATAGTTTTCTGTATGGCATGTTAAAGAATATTTGTTCAAACGAAAAAAAAATATGTTGGTGGCTATTTATTATCCTACCTGTGAGAACAAAATCAGATCTTTCAATTTTTTTTTGGAAAGAGTGTTTCTAAAGTTAACATCGAAAAATCTCAAAAGTACTATTCCCTTAGAATTTTCTTAAGTAGCAAAGATGTTCAAAGTCTTTCATATCTTATAAGCTCACACTGAATCGTTTTTCAATGGCCAACTTTCCGTAAAATATAGAAAACTGGGGAAATAAATAAAAAATCTTGTGACGACATTATTCGCTTAGATTTACACAAAACTATCCACCTTTATCCAGCATACCAAGTATGAGTTCATATTTTTTAATGGATTTTAATAATAAAGATTTAAAGATAGAGTGTTAACAGTCATGACTACTATTCTTTCGGCTAAAATCGTTTCAAGAAAATCAAAATATGCTTTTTTTTTATATATTCTAGCATTAACTATTATACATTTTCCTATGAAGTTTCACATTTGTGTAAAAAATTAAATTATATTTCAAATAAAAATGCGGGGTTCGGTTAATCGTTAAATAATGAGTAAATTGAATATTTAAAAAAAATGTGTGATCCGATTCGATTTCACAATGATACTATGGAATAATACTGTGAAAAATGAAGTAACGCGACTAAGAATACTCGTACTTTACTTTACATAACCGTTATTACATTTAACATTTTTTTTCGTATAAGAAAAGTTCTGTTAGATATTCGAGACATTCTCATGCGGCTGTAGAAATTTTGAGATGCTTGAAAATAATTTCTGTGAATTTAAATATAAATAGCTTAGGTAAGAAGGCAAATAGGAAAAACTTTTTATATTCTGATTTAGCAAGAATTCTAAGCAATGAATACCAAACCTAGTTATATATTATTATATGTATTAAAAAAATAATAATGTTGACGTTAATGGGACATGGCACTACCTTGTTTTGATTATAAATTTCAAATTAATAATTTTCTTTGCAAATCTATTATTTCAGACACTATTGGTTTTACGAAAAAAATCTGTTGTAAAACTTTTTTTTACTATGGACATCAATTTCCCATTAGACTAGATTTTTCTTGGATACAAAGATCGCTCGGCAATTGACTAAGGATTGGTATCTCGCCAAATTCGACAATTCAGCATTTTAACAAAAAAACATCCATCTTCAATCCGCTACTATATCCAGCCATGATGACGGCTGACCGTTCACTTCCAAACATGAACATGGCGCATATATCAGTCAGCCTTAAATTCAAGATCTTTCCTCAAAATTTTCCATTTAGTAGACGGACAGAGCCCAAATTGTTGAGACGACGGATCGATAAATTTGGATCCTTAGTCACACTCCCCTCAACAACAATATCTCGGTACGCACTGTACGAGCTCGTGTTGGATGAACATTGAACAAAACAGTATACGTGGTCATAAATTTTTCGATTATGAGCAGCATAAATTGGACGAAGCGCGTACAGGACGCAAATTTCGAACATAAATCTCCGTTAGTTTGAGACGTAATTCTTTGCATGGTAATCTTGATGACTGTAAAATTTGACAGCTACATTGACAAATATCTCTATCGAAATTCTATACCTCTAAGAAAACACCATCATATGTTGATCACAATGTCAGCTTTGGCCAGTCCAAAATTTCCATTTTAAATTTCAAAACTGATTATGTGGTTATGTGATTATGTGATTTATAAAGGTAAGTAAGTAAGTTTAAAAATCAATCACAAGATTTGAAGCAAAAAATACGAAACATGGAGTTAAATAAAACCATAGTTTCATTTCTAGAGCTATAAAATCTGAACTGATTTTTTTTTCATTTCAAAATAGAAAAAAATGAACGCTAAGATGATTGTGTTTAAATTCATGCTAATTGAAGTTTAGATGGAATTCTAATTGTATTTAATCGCGTGATTAAAGTTCAATAATTGTGTCCGAAGGAATAATAAAATGATATCAGTAGATAATTTCACATCTTATCGATAGTTTGGTTGACGATAATTAGGTGGTAGATTTTTTAGCAATCGATTAGGTGTTTTTCCAACATGGAAGAGTTTACTACAAGCTAGCCATAAATTAGTGGTGGTACGTTTTAATTATTTGGGTGTTTCAATAATTATTCAACACAAAATGGCGGCGATGCGAGCGAATGAAAAAACACCTCAAAAAATGCCTCGTACAACTTAACACCATTCCCGAAAATGCAGCAACATTCAGAAGAAAAAAATTATGTAAATGTTATATATAGTTCATAGGTTGACCTATGAAATTTATAAAAAAAAATGAAATTTTTATATTAATTTTAGAAATTACAAAAACGAGAAGATAATACTCTTTTGTAGATGTGGTATAAATTTGAGCCGGATCAGTTCAATATTTTTTGAGATATTTTGTACGGAAGTTGAAAAGTACTACTGTGAGAAAAACGCGTTTAAAGTTTGCAGTAGATAAAAACCATTGATTAGTAGTTTTTATTATAACTAACGCGTCAGTCAGCGATTCCAGGTCCTATTTCCTAAGAATTTCAGATTTATAAGAATATGGTAGGGATACACAATTAGAGAACCGCCCATAGCGCCGGAGAGAAAGGGCGCGCGGCAGGTGTGCTCGACTTGCTGGAGAACGCCGCGCTGCCTATAACGGACTACAACTCGAGAACTAATACGAATATCGCTTCAAAACTTTTTTTGGCGTATCCTTAGAGTATTTGCAACATTTTAATGTAAGAGAAAAAAAATCGATTTTTTTGGGCAGTTACATGTATTTCCCCCCTTAAGATGAAAAGGCCAATTTCAAATGAAATAAACCAAGCAAAATGTTGGCATGAAAGGGTTGTACTATCTGTCCTTCTGGGAATATTACAGAAAAAAGCATCCTCTTACTCTCATTGCCAATATGGTTAGAAACCAATAAAATAACGATAATGTTACAATACATCTATATACTCATACAGAAGGAAAGTATGAGGTAATTAGCAACAAAAGATACTAAAATTAGCCGCACGAGACTAAATCGTGAAAATTACGTGAATTTATTGTGTATGTGGAAGGACACGTCTTAAAAACCATACTATTCTATTCGCACGTATGGTGAAATAAAGAGATAACGGCTCGGCCTATGGAATATATGGTACTGTTTGATGCATGTGGATGATATTCTTACAAATATTTTAAAATAATATAAAATTTAATAGTAACGATAAGATCTATAATGAAAGTCGTACATTTGATATCTCTCTCATTCTAGTAGTTAACATTGTATAAACTGTGCTTCTGAAACATCCTTTGATTAGATTTCAGAGAAAAGTGATCCAATGGATTATTTTTTAGATCGTGAAGGAGAGCTTCATTGCCTGTTCGTCCTGTGTCCAATATTTGTTTATTTTTCATATTATATTTTTTTGGCAAATTTATCATTTAGTAACCGAATGTAGTTTTGAATTGTTAATTAATGATAAAATAACATGCAGACTATCAAAAAGAATACACGTATCTTCATAACACTCATAATTGTGGAGAAATTGAATGAGAACTATTTAACCACATAGGTCCAATTTTCACACTTAAAAAAAACTTACTGCCGCTTTACTAAGATCCAGGCGCTCTGTATAGCAGCTACGTTATCACCAAGGATCTAATCAATCCGCTGGACATCAACGTAATCCAATGAAGCTCCTCGTCGTCTCTTGACGAGCGTCTGCAACAATTCACACTGACCGCACAGAACACACACTAACTTCGTTCCGGAGCACTCGACATTTCGCGAGACTTTGAATGAAAACCTTGGAATTATTGGTGGTTTATCTCAAAGAAAACTCAAGTTGACGAATAAGTACAAGATTACAGCCATAAATATAATAATTCGGTCGGGGGTGATACAACAAAAATGTCACAGTAACAATTGGAACTAAGTCGGTGCGGTCTTATCGCAGACTAGAATCTCGTACTATCACAGCGCACTTGCATGGGTAGGGCGCGAGCGAAAGTTAACGTATCCACGGAGTATCTGAATTGCGATATGTAGCACATGCTGAATGAAAGATACTCCTATACTGCACACGAATTCGTTTTGATATGTAAATCGAACGATGGACGACTGATTGGATTTTGCGCGTTGCGAAGTTGCGCTACGTCCAAGAAAATTCTCTGAGAAAAGTCGACAGAATACCATGAGTCGAGAGCTTTTCTGCAAGTAGTTAAACTTTCTTATCACGCAAAGCGTTGGAATGATTTTTGGCGCCATAAATATAATGTGAAAGAGCATTCATTGATGACACCACAAACTATTTCAGAGTACGGTTATTTCATGAGAAATTGCAAATAACTTTCCACCTTTCTTCGTTTGGGTTTCCAAATATTTTTAATATAGATTTACATATACAAGCTTATTCAAAATCTTGTTGATGTTGCAACAACTACATTTGTGACTTTTGCTATTCAATATCCAAATTAAGCATATTCAAAGTCAAATTGTCTGTCTTCTTCTTTCCTTTGCGAGTTTTATCATAAAACCTAACGGACATCGTCATTTAATTAACACACTGCGACATTTTCCCACTATCAACAACTGAAATAGTTGTCTTTTATCGGGGGTCCCGAGACGATCAATATTATGGTCAACGTAATTCACTGTTCCCATTGATACATAACATACATGTTTCAATGAATGTGCAGCTTCAATCAACCCATCAAATTCAATCGGTCAATTTTTATCAATAGGGGTGATGTGCCCTTTTTTCGTATCAAAAGGGTTTTCAAAGTAGATATTTGCTTCTTTGTTTTGATTTTCCTGTCTGCAATCATAAGGGAGTAAAGGAAAAACTATTGATCATAAAAAATACTACATACATATAAACATTTAGCTCACAAAAATTAATGAACTTAACTTTCGGCCAGATACTCACGCAGAGGACTAAAAATTTCTAAAATTTTCTAATAAGGTTTTGACACCGTACGATAGCTGGATCACTCAGAAATACCAAAAACATATCACTGGCGAAGAAAGGCTTTGTGGAAAACGGTTACCACTACATTCTCTGAAAATTATCCAAAAGAATATCTGAACTACACGTTGAGCTCACACTATACTGCATGATATTGAATGTAGGGAAAGGCGAACATTAAATCTTCCTTTCTTTGGTGGTTTAAATTATATCGTTGTCTTTATGTAGTTTCTATCAAAAAGATATTTTTAAAAAGCTTCAATCAACGCCGACTAAAAAGCTTTGGAGAACCGGGGCTATATTTATGGAAGCTCCGATGAAGGAATTCGTTGTGTACTGAATTTTTAGTTGTTTACAAGACTTTACAAGACTTTAAGTCTTGTAAACTACCGTTAAATCATGCTACACATTAAAATACATGTCTTCACAGATGACATCTCTCATTAGTGATGAGGGATGGAGACACGTATCAAAACAGCATAACATTTTTAACTTCCTGTTCCTGGATGTCGTATTTCGATACCACTTGTAGATATATGTCTTTGAGTGTGTAGCATGCTTTGGTGTTGTTAAGATGAATTTATTTCACCTCTTGAGTACTTGAGAAGTGGTGATTGGTATGCTCAGTTTAGCGGGAAAACGGTTAGTTTTTTCTGGTCTTTGTCCTTGTTCAGCCACCATAAAACTGATCATCAAAGTGAAATCTTAAAATAAAATCCCGAAAAGGAAAACAGTCACTACAAATCTAATCTAATACTAATCCATATTACAACTAAATGCAGTGCCTTCTAATTTACTTCAAGAAATTTTTCACCCGCAAACCGTAATTGACATTGAGAAGCAATTTCATCCTGAAAGCGAAAGTAAGAAAATTACGCGCAAAAAAATTCAAAGCCTGGGGTCTCTTATACCACAATCGCCAGGTGCTGGATGTAGCTGCTTGTACCTACCCTTGAAGAGTTTACCACGCGCGGTCCCGCATAATATGCTCGGCTTAGAACCTTCATTATGGAGGGTCGGCGAATTCCGCCAACTGTGACTATGTAGCTAGTGGCAAGTGAAGTGAAAATGGTGGCTAATTTAGTCTTGACGCTGGAGTTATTTCAAATCTTATTCATAGCTTATGAGATGAAAAAGATTGCAACCATATCTGATTACTCATATTTTGTTTTAATTTTATTTACAATTATCAATCGTCAAAAGAGGTAAGGCTGAAAGTCAATTCTCAAAAACTATAGATCATTTGATAAGCTGTGCGCCATTTTTCTAACTAGCTAAATAATTTATCAATTATGGCATTGGAAGCTTCGCTATGAAATTTCTTGGAACCAGTTTTTATAACCACCACATATAACATAGTACATCAATTTATATCCTGCTTCGTGAGGCATCCTATCATGACGATGCCTGGGGCAGCCACTTATAGCCACTTCTTAATCCGACGCTGGTTGGAAGATTCACCCCATGTTAGAGAGCAAGCTAAAATATGCCAAATCATATTGATGGGACTTTTAAAAAAAAATAGAATGATTAACCTTTTACTCAGGTGCTAGGATGTCAACTTCATCCATTTGTTAATTATTCAATATGAATATATATGTACAAATGTTATGAATTTTCAATATTTTTATTTATGTAGCCATTAATTATTGATATTCACACAGGAAAACACTGTGTATTTTTTTCGAAATCCATTTTTATTTTATCAATAGATCCATTTTGTCATAAAAGCACCAGCTGGCCAAAAATAATTGAAAATATTTACAAGGGTCTAAATAATGGTCCACAAATAAAAACAATCGCTAAATTCATTTTGAAATTCAAAACCATCCCTACACTTTGATATGTTTGTTGTTCACGTGCCTAAATGTATAATATTTCGCTTCATTTCTTGCTATCACTGGAGGAGATGCTTGAATAACTTTAAAATGTCCTATGAAACTGGAAAGAAATGGGGATCTTTTTAAACTAAGTTGCCTTTGCTGAGTTGTGTAAGTTTAGTCTCCATTTTGATTTGGTTCATCGTTGACACTTTTCATTTTTTTAAGATGAAACTGTATTGGGAAACAGATCTATATGGATCTTATTTCTGGATCGAAAGATCAAGCAGAGACGGGTATGGGTGCAAATCTCAAAACCAATGAAAGAACGTCCCTTGAATTTGTTACAGAATAACTCAGAACCTTTAAAGACATTTTTCATTCTAGTCTTTGCAAGAACTCTTTAATCCCATCATTTCACATGTGTCGTGATACTGGATTAAAGCAACATTTTTATTTGTTCCAAGTTTGATGAGGTTTTGAAGGCATATCCCAACCATCGTAAATAATTGTTTTGCCACTTTGGTGACAATTTTATCAATTTCGATAGATATTCGTCCTAGAATTTATGCAGTAACAGCCTTTGCCTGATGGGTCTATCTACTAATCCCCCCCCCCCCGAAAGCAAGATAAAAAATTATTTCGCATGGCAATAGAGCAAGCAATGTTGGATCTACACCCTGTTTTCTTCACGTAATCAATGTAGGGCAAAAAATTAATCATCTTCGAGAAGCCTTCTTTACGTGCTAACAGTACGTTAAAACAATCCTGCTCCGTTTTATTGCAATTCGATTCCATTCTGTTAATATCACGAATATCTTTTAGGCTATATAAATTAATAAAAAAAACTGTTTTGTTTCAATGATACTTACATTAACTGGTGCATAATTTTTCTGTAATATTCATTACATCTGTAGTCCCACCTTATTTTTTGAACTTATATAACTGATTACACTTGAAACGTGTATTTCTCGGCTCAGTTCTCTGTCTCTAGTGTCTACAGGTTCTTTCTGTCAAAAAGTCCTCTTTTCCGCTAAATGCTGCCAACCGTCACAGGTCGCTCCGGATCTGCGAACTTTCACGAGGCATTGCAGCAGAGCTGCCAACTTGTCGTCTACACATCTTATCCTTTGATACATTTTGCATGACTTTTCTGTGTTATTTCAGACATAAAATTTCTAAATTGTAGAAGGCGATCTCAGATTCGATGCCCATAAAATCCTCCTACTTTTTACTAATCAGCTAAATTGCAAATGAAAATTATTTCAGCTGTGACAAAAAAGGACCTGCTGGTTTATTTTAGCCCCTAGATATGAAGCTCCAACATAATTTGCGAAAACTCAAAGTGAAAATATTGAACGTCCTTTACACGGCTACAAAAGTTTTACATACACCATAATAAAACGCAAAATAATTCAAATAAAAAAATAAATAATTATTATGAGATTCAAGATTAAATGCAGTGTATCTATGTAATATAAATAGAGCATAAATGTTTATGTATTATTACAATCGTTAAAAACTTTTCCCTTTCATTACAACGACGATACAAGTAACAGAACTTGATCCTTTACAATATTGAATTGCGTTTATACAGTGTAGTATCGATAAAATAAATTCATTAAAATAATGTTAATTATACACAAAGGAAGTTTACGATAATCAAAACTCTGGCAGTGTGTCGGATATATAAGGCTTGTTTTTGCACACTTTATACAATTTATCCTTATTTCAAGTGGAAATATCTCCATTTCAAAAACAAACAAATTTGTTTTGATCTAATTTTAATACTTTCAAGTAAAATTTGTATTGATTAAACATTAAATTGGCACTGTTTCAATTTGTGTTATGATTAACATTAAGCATGTATTGTGTGTGTTTACTCATATAATACTCTCCTAGTGAATTTAACCTAGTTGTGTTTGTTTCAGATAAGTTTCAATTTAGTTTTGCTAGTTATTCACAAAAGTACGTGGTATTTTCGATAAATACTGGCGCGAATTATTTGATTTTTGAATCGCAACTAAATTTCAATGTAAGTTTTTCATCTGAAAGGAAAGTTGTCGTGTGTCCGACCAAAGTTTTTGAGTGAATACGGTTTTGTATCGCAATTGATTAAGCATGCTGACCTACGTAGACTACATATTTTATTTAAGCTTAAACCTTACTGCTAATTAAATGTTAATGTTCCTTTGAACTGAATAGTAAGCACTTACATTGAATAAACTGAACAGAGACCGCAAGGATCAGCAAAAAATATTGTTTAGATCGATTGTTCGGACCTTCCAATTTTTCCCGTCAAGCTACCAAAAAAATAGTTGCCTGATACATTTTGCCTTCCTAAGCGAAATCCTGCTTAAGCTATGAATACACATTTTGATATACATGAATGCGATCTCCTTGCAACACTCCATTCCGTACAATGGAACGAAAGACAACTGATGCAAGGACAATCGAGAGTTTCTTTTCTTTTCAAAAAAGATTAAATTAAATTCACACTGAACTAACAATAGGACATCTAGATGCAAGCACGTGTTTATAAATGTATATATCATTATGAGAAATTTAAACGTTGTGCATTTAAACTACGAACTACATTACGTGACAATTTTCTAATTTAAATAAATAATGATTGGCAATCGTAGATTTGTTTTGATGTTGGTATAGTTGTGAACTGTTTTTTTAAATATACATTTAAGTTGATTTCGGGCTGCACGTTTCGAAGTTAATTGGGGAAATTGTCTATTGGTAGGTTTTGAAATTAATTTTTCAAAAAATTCACTCCAGAATACGGCATATTATTTTAAGATTTTTATAGTCCAGCTTGACTCTGATCCAGTGAAATAAAGCTAATCGATACAGAAATATTGAAAGGACTGAACTATTTTCGGGGTCACAAAGGGTTTACAGTCAAAAGGTTTACAATTGGTTGCCAGATACGCAAACTTTACTCTATCGCGACAATAAATTGTGAAAAACACTCAAAGTCTTGATCAAAATGAAAACTGGGCTGTTCATGCAAAGCCTATAAAGAGAAATTCTCCTGGAGCTTATTCGAACTTGTGGATCACAAAATTTCTACGCAAAATTGAATCTATTTCGTGGCGTATAATTTCAACCACTTGTTATACGGGGCACTTTAAAATCGAATGGTTTAACATATTGTTTGAAAAATAGTCTTAAAATTAATATCGGTGGTCAATACAAATGGCATTTGAATTTAATTCACATACAATTCAAACAAAATTAGTCTAGTATTAATTCAGTATTCACTTAAAAAATGCTGGAACCGAACAGCCCAAAATTTCACCAATCACTTTCTTCTAATCGTTTGAATAACTAAATCGATAATAAATTCAACAATTTTCCGTTTAGTTGTGCTGTGTATTGCGTTAAAATCTAAGTTAATAAATTCGTTCTAAACAAACTTCCTAACTGATAGGAAAGGTGACATTAAATTGTATTTTGTTGGGGAGACGGACATAGTAGTCACTTATTCGTATGGACAATATTGGCAATGTTGTTGCTTCATAGAAATTCACAAAAATGCGCGTGAAATGTTCGCCTCCCCCAAAATCGTTTCATTCCTTTTCTTGGGGCAGTTACATTGCAGGGATGCAACGATGTAATTACAAAAATATATTTAATAATAACTATAGCTAAAATTGTATCTAAATTTTGGTATTTACGATGTTTCCAGTATAAGACGTGTGTCCTTTGAGACGAAACAATTCCCGCAATATCCACCACAATGGGCAGATATTGTCGTATAGGGATATGCCAGCTGAAACGAAATGAAGTTGATAAGTGTGGAACATATTAGAATGAGATTTAAGTGAAAGCACCGCCCAGTTTCCAAAAACTTCTTTCTGATTGAAATGGAAATGGAATGACCAGAAACAGTTTATATTTTCATATTCTTTTTATTGAAATGCCATACCTGGTGAGCATAAATAATACTACTATGATCGCCGTATGTGTCCCATCGCGTTTTTGGCCTGATTCTGAATCCAGTATTTTTCAAGTTAATTGAGAAATATCCTTGTGGACACTGACGATTCGTGTTGTAGCAATCGCCGGCCGAACCGAACGGCTGGGGATTACCATGCGTCCTAGCAAATGTGTAGTCCTCCGTGTTGACTTCCAAAGTGTTGACATCCAATCTGATTTTCTCAAATTCCGTTTGACCATAACGAATGTTCTCATCCGGGAACTCATTATCCCTGGACGCAGATGGACAAATGCTGGTATCTTTCGAGCGTTTGTTATGGTACAGCGAGAAATTTTCCTGGGCTCCTTCGCGCAAAGTGAGATACTCCTCAGGACTAGATGTGGTCATGTTGTGACAATAGATGTGCACAGGCTTCCTATTTATGTACAAGACATATTCGCGATCGCGATGGATGTTCTGATATTTCTTCACATGCAGACACGACAAAGGACATTCATTCGGTGGTTGGCACTTTTCACGTTTCATTTCCCAACCGTTACGGCAGTTGCGGGAAGTCGAAGTGCAGGGAATAAAGACTCGTTTCCATCCCTCGCAGTTGCACTGAAAACAAAATCAAATTTGATAAATGCAAAAGTGTTGGAAGGAGCACGGTGATTTGCTTCTCACAATTGATTCTTTACGGCAAGGACATCTCTGGCGATCGACTGGCTTCTCAATTACGTCACAGAGCTCGTTAGGCACTGTTCGACCTTTGCGCGTTTTGCATTGAACCACACGACTCGTGAATTCTCCACTGCATTTGCTTGAACAAGGAGCCCATCGTCCTGCGTTCCAATTGCATGCTTTTTTGCATGGTTTTTGCGGTCGTTTGGGAATCCGTTTGCGAACACCCTGTTCTCGACAGTAAGAATCGTCTACTTTTTCACGGGGTGCACGAGCTCGGAGCATTTGGGGTTTGAACACTCGGTAGCATTGAAATTCACGCTTCCTTATGCCGTTTCCACAGATTGCAGAGCACTGAAATGAGAACGTATTTGAAATTTAAGAAATTAATTTTAAAAAATCAGTAAATTTAGAGGACAAACTCTTTCAAACTCGAATATAAATAAATGATCGAATGCTTACAGGAGCCCAACTTCCAATATATTTAAAAATACAACATCGCTCCGTATCTTTTGGTTTCAGGTCTGGCCGACAATTATAAGGATTATTGTCGTGACAGTAGACAGAGCGATTCTTGAAACATTTATCAGTGCATTCACCCCAATCACTTGTGCGCCACGCAACTCCTGATCCTTGTTGTTCCTGCGTTGATTGTAGATCCTGCAAGTGGTAAACATTTGTTTAAATACGAACACATCTTTTTCAGAACTTGGCTAAGCACTTACATAACTTTTCATGACCTCTGAATAGTTGTAAGGATGTCGCCTGACTTTGTGATCCCTATTAAATGGGTGTTTATAAATCTGCGAATATGTATTTTTCGGAAAATTAGAGATGGAGATATATTGGACTATGACGCAATAACTAGAATTCTATTTGAATTAATTTAAAGTTTATCAATGCCACACATGTACTTACTTTGTGGAAGGTTTATTTACATCCAAAACTACTATTATTTGAAAATTTGCTCAAGAATTAAGCTTGCAAAGAAATCAACTTAAAAATATCTACATAATCAATTTAGTAGTGTATGTAAAATTCGACTGAGGACAAAATATGAGCGCTGTGTGCAGTTGGATTTTTCTCAACAAAATTAAATTAAAAATAAATAAATTGATTTTAAGTCTGCTGGAATGTAAAATGTTCTCAAAGTGGAATTATTGGATCCGTGAATTTGATGCAGCAAAATTTTGATATCTAGAAAAATTACAAGAATCGTTTTCGGTCAAAATTTAGAGAATTCATGCTCCAAATCATGTCTGCTTAAAATATGATCGCAAAATATTTCTAGCAAAACAAGGAACTTCTAACAATTTTGTAAAATTTTACGCCAAGACGATAAAAATCTTTTCAATAAGGTTTTGAGACCATTGTTTGGAGTGAATGTAATGTAAAAATAGTAAAAAACGAATCTTTCAAGATAATTTGAAATGATGGGCTAAATAGACTTTATTGCTCTTTTTGGAGAATATGGCAGAGTGTTTAGAGTGGATGTGGATATGTTGTTTTATTTCATATTCAAACCAGAGCTAAGCCTTGAATTTATCGACACGGATTATCTTAAAATAGCTACCGTACTCACAATTTTTTTATTGAAAGATGGGACCTTGTAAAACTATAATTTTGCGAAATTTAACCGAACCCAATTTATGAAATGCTTGGGTTTTCATAAAATTCGACTCCATTAAGTGTTCGAACCAAATCGACGAAAGACATTTAACATTAACATCCTTTTGTCTTTCAAATATAAAACATTTCAACATTCAAGTACATGTGTGTTTCAAAATAAATACTTTTAAAATTCAGCTTAAATCTATAAGTATCCAGTTCATCTACGAATTGTTAGTATTTACTTTGTAAGCATAGATATTTTTGTTAGTTGCTTCGAACGATGTGCGAGTCAAAAGGTATCTCGTCAATTGGATAAATTTTTCTTGACTCTTAACAAAAGTGTAACAAGATTAGTCAAAAAACTACTAATAAAAAGCGATCTTAGTAACACGACCCCAATTTAACAACAACTGTATGATTTGTTTTTATTTAAAATGTAACTATGAAATATATATACTTGAGTCCGTATCCGTTGAATATGCTTGACGGAATGTTAATTACGTGAAAGACGATATGATATCGGAAAATGATTGTACTTACAATAATTTACTTTTAAATTTAACTATTGGATTTAGTGGATTCCGGAGACGAATAGCCTTAAACCGTATTTAAAACTGATGCGTAGCTATAATATATAATTCAATGAGGTTTTCGGTTAATTTATTGGCAGTGATGCCAGCATACTTGATTTTTGTATAGCACATACGTTTTAAATTTAACTTTATGCTACATTTCAAGCCTAACTTTTGAAAATTTAAAACCACATCGACCGAATGTGTTAACTCGATAATAATATTTATTGGGAGCATGTTTCCATTTTGCGACAATAGGAAAGTTCATTTTGCATCTCACCAAACGTACGTTTATAAATATATACAATAAATTCTAAATAAAGATTTTAAATATAATTTAGAAGCGAACCATCAACTAACCTGCTCTTGGCATGGTGGCATGGTACAATTGGTTTTGAGTGGTTTAAGCATTGGATAACCAGCACACATATGCTTATCTACAATTTGATTATTTTGCATACAATAAATAGCAGTTGTGCGTTGGCCAATTCCACACGTGACTGAGCACTAAATAATATTTCGAATAGAATATATTTTCGTTTCATTGTCATTTGAATATTTAAGAATTTTGTCGAGCTAACAAAAATATTAGTGAGACTATAAACAGGTAAAAAAATGCTGAAAATGAAATAAATTACAACAACGATAGAACACCTTGAAAAGAAAATCAAAGAAAATGTTTCAATAGAACTAATTAATTGATCAACAATAGCATTGTTTTAAAAAAGGCTAATGATGATGAGATGAATCGCATTTTCGTGGCAATATTGAAGTAGACTTGATGTAAATATGATAGTGTGAACAAAATTATGAAAACGCGAAGCAACAAAATTTATGAATGTTTTCAAAATTCTTTGGCTTTCGCTGGATTCAGTGAGTCTTATGTCGGGTTGGATCTTCAGAAAGCCATTGAAAATAATCATAAATAATGAACACAAAACCGGAGGAAACCTAAATGAAAGGAAAGCATGATCCTTTTCAGTAACAATGAAGTAGAAGAAACCACAGTGTGAGTACATAAATTCAATGTATGTGAATGCCAATTGTGTATATTTTACCGGTGTCCTTTCGCCGTATGCCCAGGACGGGCAGTGATCGACGTTGCAAGGACGTATTTTTTCGTCGTCCGGTTCACGTAGATGTGAGCACTCAGATTTGTCCACTTCAGCTCCGTTGGGATGCGATAAGCAAATCAAAGATCGAGTTTGCTGACCAGTTCCACAAGTTTTGGTGCACTAGAAAAGATTAAAATTACTCTGCAATCATGCATTTCCATCAATTCTTAGAAGATAAATTCTAATCAAATTGTTTCCAAAAAACGTATTTGCTTCATGATTTTTCATGTTCCCACAAAGGGTCTACCTAAGAAAATTAAATACAACCACTTTTCAGCGCAAATAGGATCTTTCTGATCTAATTTGAAAGGTTTGTTTTTCAAAATAGTTCGACTTAAGCCTTTTATGATTCACACTTAAATTTTTTCATGCGGATGATCTATAGAACGTTTTTTCTCGTTCCTGATAATTTGTCAAAATGCTAGATGGAACCTTTTCAGAGGAATTAATTATTAATTATTAAATATGAAAAGTGCCTAATTTTTGGACATATTTCTAAAACTTAGCCCGCAAAAATCTTCCAAAAAAAAAATCATGTAAAATTTCAATGTCTCACCGGTGTCCAGTCGCTGAACGTCCATATTGCACATGATCCTGTGCAATCTTCATTTTCCATAATTGGGCAGTAGGACATATCAACTATGACCGATGAACTATTAGTAAAATACTTTTTGATGCAATTGTATTTTATGGCACGTCTTCCAGGCATGCCGCATGATGCAGAACATTGAGAAACACTGGTTACATTTCGTCTAAAACAAAATAGAATTTTATAATTTTTTTTAAAAATGAATAGTGATTCTAAATAAAATTTAGCAATATGAATATTTTTTTCTCCTCCAAAAATTGCAGGAAGAAGCAAGAAGCAACATTTAGTTAAGTCTGATTTGTTCGCGTGAAAGAAATCATTTTCAAACAACGAAGATTATTTATATATATACTAATAAAACTACAAACCGACGTGAATAAGTATTTAAAATATTTCACGACTATTTCGAACATGAGGTAAATTTCATGCAGATCGTTGCTCATTTGTAGAAAAAACTCTAGAACTGAAGTCATAGCATGTAAAACCCTCAAGAAGCTACTTTTGTTGAAAGTTTGTTAAGGGTCATCTTCACGGAATCGATAAACGATCAATGTGCGTTTGGCAAACACTGTTCAAGTCTATAAATATAAATAATAATAAAATGACCTCTTGTAACTCAAATGACCCCTAAACATTTGATGAAAACTAGGGTACTGGCAAGCCTCTAGAGTTCTTTTTAGTTGAGGGTAACGATGAAATGAAATCGTTTAAAAAGTAGGTGGATTAAGCTGGCAAACTTGCAAGCAAAAGTAACACAATTCTAAGTTGTAGTAGTAAAGCAGATTATTACATACTCGTACATACTGTACTAGATAATAAAAAAAAATATACCACTCTGCATTTTCGAAGTTTGAATGCTGAGAGCGTTGAAAAATTATGGTAAGATGGATGGTATTTTAATAACAGTTACTTATATTTAGCTTTTTTTCTATTTAATAATAGTGGCAAGTTCATAGGTGTATGTAAGAAGAGCAGGGTATTGCAGCTGGAACTTGGCAATAAATAATTGTACCTAAAGCTCCAAAAAGGTTATTTGAAAAGTAGTCCTCTTATTTCGTGTCATAGGTTTTTAAAGCCTGAACATTTTTGTATTGCACTTAAATTTTTATCACCCATCAATTATCTAAACTAGAAATTTAATAGTGTATCATAATGTTTCAAAATGTGTGTGTTTTGAAGAGGCTTGAAAGATTTCCAGCCTAACAAAGAAACAGTTGTTATTGTCATGTTCAGTTGAATTTTCCTTTTGTGTATATACATTTTTTCAATAGAATAGAAAAATTGAAAGGAAAAGATTATTTTTTATTAACATTTTGAATGCTTTATTAAAAAGTAAGGAGTTCATATACACGCTACGCCATTTTGCGAAGAAATAAATTAGTGATCATTCAACCAACTTACATTAATTCACATTCTTCATTGCAGGAAGTGTACAAAGGACCAGACGGTTTAACACTAGAATCACAGTAGCTCGATGGCATTTGCAACGATGCATCTACTTTGACGCAGACTGGATTTCTATGCCTGAAAAATATTGTTATTAAGATAATCCAACAAATTTTTAAACCACCATGTATATGGTACATTCTATATACTTACTTAGAGCCTTGACAGAGAGAGTCGCAAGGACTCCATTCGGGTAGCTTCCACTGATAGACTTCTTGTTTTGGATAATAAATATCATGATTATGGCGTGCATGATGGTGTCTTTCGGTTTCTAACTTAGGGGTAGTATACGTATATGTGAGTAAAATCTCATCACCAGTCACATGTTCTCTTGGCAGTGACAATATCTAAAAGAACGAATAAATTATTCGTCTACGTTCAATCAATCAATAAAAAATACTATCTACTTACTTCAAGTATAAGGTCCTTTTTCAGTTTCCTCGAATATGTTGTGTTAACACGTTCTATTGTACTATTAGCACCACTGTATTCAAAAGTGACTCCAGCATATGCAAATGTTTTCTTGAATGTATTTATAACATTGTGCCCGTTGAGAAGATACTCGCCTTGGTCGTCCCGTAATACTTGAAAGCAAATAATAAAATAGAATATTTGATGAAAATCATAGCAACATTTTGGAATCGAACATTCTTAACTATATAAAACATAATCAAATGATATTGTAATAAATTTCAATAATTTTGCTGTCCAAATACCAGAAAGCCTTTTAACAAATGCAACCAATCTGTTTTCATAGGTCAGTTGTGTTAGCCCTCGAAAAATTACAGCCTTTAGGATCAGAGCTTCATGGAAAACAGATAAGCCTGATCATAAACACTGCAATATTGCAAGGGCATCAAAAGGATTTTGATGATCCAAAGACATGTGAAAATTTTGAGTTTCCGGATTATTTTTGTTTTTTGAGGTTTGTTCCAATTTAACTCATCTGAAATATGATATGCCGAATACAAACGGAAGCCGTGAAGTAGCCAATTACCTATATAATTATCTAATGGTGCACCCAATTGACGAATCTCGATGTTAGCTGATCCTGCAATGAGATTTTCATGAGATTTAATTGAAGAACAGTGGCGGATACTTAGAAGTTAGTAGTGGATAGAAATGGATGATACCTTTTGGGATTGTAAGAATGTTGAAGTGGAATGGACGTTTTGTTGTTTCTTGCATTGAATCAAGATCCGATCGGTAAATGTTTCCAGTGACTTCGTTACATGTGTCATTGTGGCCCTCGCATATACCACACCTATCTGGAATTGATTTGAAACGGGAAAGAAAGTATTATTAACAGAGGTCATGCTAGAATAACTACAAAAATTTAAAAAAAAATTCAAACCAAACTGCAAATACATCAAATTTTCTTACAAAAGTGTCAACAGCATTTGAAATCTTTAAAATTGAATAATAGCTATACCCTAAAAAATTTTTCCAGAGTTTGAACAATTTACAATGTTAAACTCCCTTTTATTCCATACTTATTTTTGAGCCATATTCCATCTTTGATTTTAATCTCTCACAGGCAAATCTTTTTGCGTCCTTTTTGACTATTCGTTTGTAAAAACATTAATAATACTATTGAGTCATATTTTCCATAGTATTTTCTGAATCTCTCTCAAAAACATAAAAAATGTAACTCAGACTTTATTCGTTTCATTTTGGTGGTGAATCAAGGGAGAATTGAATCTTCACATATTGATTGAAATTTGACCTTTATAATACGAGTAGACTGGGATCGCTTTTACTTGCACAAAATCGAGAAAAAAATTCAACTGATTGTGTGGAATCAAACATAAATAAATTAATCAATAGAATCATATAAATCCTATTTGTTTTGAAAAAAAAGCAATAAGAAAACTTCCGCCCATAGTTCTTAAATCTAACGATGATGCCAACACAAATTTCACCCAGTTTATTGAACCAGTGGATTTTTATATTTGGCGTCACTTTTATTTCAAATATATTAATTTGAGTGTAGAGATTCAGTAAATTACAACTTAAGTCTATTTTTTTGTTTAGAAAATGTTAGTTACCAAGTTTTGCTGCTGAATTCAGCTCATTGTCGCATCCTGCCGGTCGGCATATTCCATTTACACATTTATTGAAATTGTCGAACGAACAAGTGGTTCCATCACGTGCCTGCACAGTCAATTTGGTCCCAACAGGAAGAGTTTAAAAATTCAATCAGAAAAAGTTTCACCCGTTTTAAAGCAACGATGAAAAAGCAAAGTTATTATATAAGTATGTTAAAAGTTTTCATTGTAATTAAAATCGTGATTTCGCCTTTCCAAATCCTGCTTTCAAGAAGGACTTGACAAATCAACATCACGATTTTAGTTAAAATAAAATATCATATTCATTTTAAATGGAAGAATAGTTTTTTTTATAAATAAATCAAAGCAGTAATAAAAAGTAGAGCAGTTTTTTCAGTTAGTCACATCACCTTATCAGCTAATTGGAAATAATTGGACGATTTCTCCACGCGGCAGAACAGCTTGCATTCATCCTTTGGTGAAACTATAGTTGAAAAATACAACAAATATTGTTATCAATTTATCCCCCATTATCAAGAAAACAATAAAAAAGACACATTAAGGAAAAGATTGCATGGACATTTTGATAGTAGATATAAATGTAACTTACCACCGTATTTGGGTACCCATTTAACGTTCCTTTCGATTCCTTTAATTCCAAAATTGTTGCCATTCAACTCGGAACATTGTTGCTCGCGGAAATCGGGCTCGTCTGATAAACAATCTGGAATGTTACAGGATCGGTATTTCTTGCGATTGCCCACACAATATTTTCCACCATTCGATGGAACAGGATTGTTGCATTCACGTTGCGATTCCTGAACACCTCCGCCACATGTTCGACTGCAGATTGTATAGCTGTGAAGAGCGAATTGAGAATATTTTCAAGCAACTATAAGAAGATTTTTGCATTGTTTTCCATGTCATAAATAAATCTACTAAAATTTTGATGCAATTAAATGTGGATTAGGCATGGGTTATCAATTTGGCGATGGTGTTTAAAAATATTTGTGTCCCTTTATGTACTTTCTTCTAAATTTTATGTTACGTTGAACTAAACATTTAAAAGCCAAATATTTTATGAATATGAATTACTGAAGTCCTCTATGCTATCCTGCGTGTGTGTTCAGAGACAAATTATCTGAACTCCCATATCATGGATAACTTGAAATTCCGATTGTAGCATCAAGCTAAATTTACCACAAAGTATTTTATTTAACTGAGGTGGTTCTTGGGCCAAATCACAAAAATTTCGGATTAAAAATACAAACATACGAAAATAGATACTATACATTATGCTAAAAGCTATGTATGTATGTTCAAAAATACTTGTTGTGCCTCATGGAAAATATCGTATTACATTAGCAACGCGACATAATTCAGCGGCATGAACAAAACAGTAGCCGAAACTAAACATGATGCGACCCAGAAATCTAAATTCCCATAAAATTCTGATTTTTTGTCAATAATATCTGATGTGGTAAAAAAATATGGAACAAGGTAACGAAATTCAGATCCAGACAAAGAGGCTCCATTCGTTGAAATACGATACCTTCATGCAAAAGGCCGTTTTGATCCGCTACGGAAGCATATATCATATCGATGAAGTAGAAGGACTTTTCAGAAGATGGATACAAAGTGAATTAGCCGACAATTAAAACCAAGTTAGACAAAATGAAGAAAAAAAATTTTTTTTTCTTAGAATTGATAAGAAAAGTATCTTGAAAATATGTATATGGCTTGAAACAGGTAGAGAAATTTAAGACTTAAGACGCATATCATACAAAAGCTTTGAAACATAAAACAACCCGAAGATTTCTCTTGTTCATGGTGGGAAACATTTTATCAAATAAAAATTACTTACGGACTCCAAAGACCCCATCCACCATTAATCGGCTTCAACAAACTAGTATCGCGCCTCACGCAATGTCCTTTTTGACACCAATGCATCTTATCACGACAAGGTGTGCCATCGGCCCAAGGTAAATTACTCGATCGACAATTTTCTTGGTTATTTCTTTCAAAGCACCACAGGCGTCCGCACTCTTTCTGGAAAAGAAATTTTGTAAAGAAATGTGATTGATAAAAAAGTGTTGGATACAATTTGCAATGTGTCAATTAATAATAAAAATAATTAAGTTTTGGTTCTATTTACATGCAACCTTTTTGTTTGCTGCTGTGATTATTCGAAACTAAATTTCTCATAAGATAAACAAAGATGCATAAAATAAATACAAAAAGTAATGCAAGTAAGATGTGGCGTGGCGCCCATAAATTTATCGAAGAACGCAACAATTTGCCACAAAACAATTTGTTTTTGCAACAAGCAATGAAAAGGAAAGCATAAAAAACATATAACGAATGAAAAAAAGCGCTACTAACCTCATCCTCCAGATAAATATCACAATATGTTGAGCCGGTGCCATGAATCAATTCGCATTGTTCGTTTAAATTGTAAATCTCGCCTGGCAGCTTCTTGTTTCGATTCGTTATCGAATGTTGTGGTGTATCTTGCATGCAAGAAAGCTCATCTTTTCTAGCGTGGTTTCATGGAAGATAAAAAAAACGAAGGAATTGATTATAAAACTGATAATAAATCGTCACTATCCACAATGCGGGCATGTAATATCGTAAAATGTTGGAAGGTAATAAATGCGTTATATATGTATTTTTGAGCAGTTTTTATACGTTGTAAGGTTTAATGGATTTAATTTATAAAGGATGCAAAGGATACAGGGATTATAATAAAAACTGAATGGAGCTGTGTGAAAGTTAACTTCATATAATGTTTTTGCCTTCGTTTTTCCCATTTTGTAACACGAAATTGAAAATATATAATTTAAATGAAACAATTTGCAATTAATCTAAGCCAAACCGTCAATTGGTTGAGCTAGACGTTTCTTTATATTTTCATTTTGATGTTGATAAATAGAGAAAGATTTGAATATGAATATCGGTACATAAGTCTTTGAGAAACCTCACCCAAAAAATTAACGAATGTTTGATATGGTCATTTTCGGTCTA